>OZ002743.1:177710338-178203204 GCA_963924295.1 Dioctria rufipes
TATGCCAGAAGAAACATTTCCCAACCAGTATTAAAACTACTCTTTACGGCTCTACTTTAGGGAAAGAACGGGGCCAAAACACCTACAGAAATTCATCACAAAGGTGTACGGAGTGACAGGAAAGGAAACACTCACAGAAATATATCACGAGAGCGTGCGGAAGTAACAAGTCACTCGCAGAAATATAGAACGAGAGTGACTGGAATGGAAGCACTTATAGAAATACATCACGAGAGTGTGCGGAACGGAAACACCTACAGAAATACATCATTGGAGTGTGCGAAAGGATCAACTCACTCGCAGAAAAACATCACGAGAGTGACGAACGGAAACATGTGTACGGAGTATAGGAAAGCAACGGGCTGCAGCCACTGGACCGGTGTCTAATTTGAAAGAAGGCACCAGAAATACAATATGGTAGCGTCTATCACGTAGGCAGCCGAGCTATCCACCGACTGACCTCTCAAACGACGGTATAGTGACCAGATGCCCACTAGATTTTTGATGGGTGATGCAGTGACATCACGCGAAGACCTCATATTTTTTTTTATATATACATGTATATTTAATGTTTATAGCACACACATCTATTTTATGGCGCCAGTTGCCACTAGAATATTTGGGTAATTTCTATATTGTATTGGATAGCAATGGGAAAGT
Organism: Dioctria rufipes; assembly: GCA_963924295.1. Classification (NCBI taxonomy): domain Eukaryota; kingdom Metazoa; phylum Arthropoda; class Insecta; order Diptera; family Asilidae; genus Dioctria; species Dioctria rufipes. The sequence continues at coordinate 177,710,999 of OZ002743.1, forward strand.
TTCGGTTATGAAGTTATCAGTGATTTAGCTCAGGGTAAAGTCATGTCTAAAATTATACATTTAGTTTAAGAAAAGGTGGCTTGGAAATGGTTCGTTACAAATTGATAATTTGAAATTGAAATTCAAAAATTTATTGCGTAACCTTAAGTCTAATCTTAAGCCTAATGCAAAAATTGATAATTTATAAGGGTTTTAGGAGAAATTGTAGATCTTTCTGAACTGTATTAAGGATAACACTTATTTTACTTACTTTCTTTTGCTTTTAAGGTAAAAAAGTGTCTTTAAAGGAAAAAAGTAAGGACTCAAGCTACGCCATCGTAAGATATTGGCAAAGATTCAAAGATTGTGTCTCCTCAGTGTAAGTGGTACTCTCAAGTCTACTAGCACTCATACATACATCCTGTTCAAACATACATCAAGAAGAGTTCGTCAATTGCAGTGCTAAGACTGCGTCTTATCGGAGCTGGATACACACTGAAACAAGATTTCCACCCGAACCCATCTTTGAATTCGTACAATCTGTCGCACCTCAATTCGACAGGGATTGCGGCTACCTTCTCGAAACGATGCTGAAAAGCAATTTTAAATCCAGAATTCCATCCAAGGCAGAAGGGAATCACATTCTGTGCTTCAGCCATTGTCAAACTCTGTAATGTAAGAGGAGTGTCGCTTATAGACTAGCCTTCATCACTTAGACCTACAGTTTGTCCAACCTACACTGGGTCCATTGTGCCCCTTGACTTCATGGGATAACCTGTTAAGCCGCTCTGAATCCATCCTGCTTTCCTTAGGAATCTCAGGATATATCTGAATGCTTTACTTTGAAGCTCCCCCAGACTGGATAAGAAGTAGCTACCAAATAGTCGACATCGTTTATTCATCAGAGCGGGGCACTCGCAAAGTACATGCTGGACGGATTCGATTTCCTCAGAGTCCTTGCAGCTCCTACAGAAACCGTTCGTTGCTATACTCAGCCTTCTAGCATGGCCCCCTATGGCCCACTGCCCTTTAATGACCCTACTATATTCCTGGTATTTCTCTACTGCCATTAAAGAGTTCTCTTGTCCTCTTTCTGTCATATGCAGACCACAATATCCTCGCAATAGGGTAGGTTTCCCTGCTGGTCCACCGGAGGTTCGCCTTTTGATAAACGCCCCTGAAGATCTTCTCTTCTAAGGCTCCAAATGGGATCCGCACATCCACATCAGAGCCTCTTTTGGCCATCTCGTTGTCTGGAAATCATTGTGGCCAATTTGGATTTTACCAGCAAAGCATCCAGCGACTTGATGGCTGCTTGACTATCAGTGTATATGCAGATGTGCCGTGCGGACCTTGCACATAGATAATAATAATGCCGCCTGGTAAATCGCTGCAAGCTCTGCCAGAAAAACACTTTATTTGTCAGGCAGTCTGTAAGACTCGTGCTCCGAAGTACACTCCAGCCCCTGTGACCGCAAGCGTCTTGGATCCATCCGTAAAGATAGAAATATCGGATGTTAACCGTCATCTCTTTTTGCATTCCCAATCACTAGTGGTGGGCATCAATTCATTGACACCTCTACCAAAAGTTAGAACAGGTATTTGATAATCTGGACAAACCCTGTTATTATCTACACTGATGGCTACAAATCCGAAGAAAATAACGGAGTAGGCATTGTCAGCGAGGACACTCACATAGAAATTGCTATACACCTTGAGAGCGGGTACCTCCTAAGCTCAGACACTGAGAACAAGGAGATTGCCATCTGATAGACTGCCAACCAGCTGTCAGGGCTTTATTTAAAACATTGTACTCGAGCAACATTTTTGAACTAAAATTGGACTATTTTCAGTGTGCTTTTTGGTTTGTTTTGTAATTACATGTCATTAATTGGCTTGGCTGATAAGTGTGCTAATTTAGTTTCAACTTAATGTGCCGTACAATTTCGTTTCATTCAGTTAGAAAATGAATGGAAATTCATTACAAAGTATAAATACATAATTATGATGCTAGAATGTTTTTTTTTCAGCAGTATTTTCAATTAAAGTCAATAATTTGTCAACTAAGCATGAAAAGTATTTCCAAATACTTGAAATAAAAACTTTTTCACGAAGGGATTTTCGTTGTACTTGCATCCATCAGCCACAAAAACATTTCCTATATGACCACCCAAACAAAATATAGTTGCGAATTGTATCAAACCATGTTTGCACGTCATACATCGCACCTTGTAAATTTCTCTAATCAGCCAGCAAATCTTATAATCGGAGGCGGAATTAGTCCTAAATTGCTCAACACAACACAAAGTCATTACATTTTGAGCTTGTTGTCACTCATTCATTCTTTTATAATTAAATGGAAAGTAATTAATAATTTTTATAATGAAAATTTGTGAGAGAAAATGAGTTCTAAAAAACATTTTTAACTTTTCTGTTGTCTTGTTGTTGTAATAACAACAATGGTTCCTTCATGGCAATCGAACAAGTATGAATGCGGATTTTGATTTGATTTGCATTTGATAAGAGACGTCAGTCAAGTTAAGATCGTGATCGGTAATGGGTGGTATATGTTAATAGTCAAGTGTTTTTCTTTGATTTATAAAAACAAAGGATTATTGAAAATATTATTTTCGGTTTATTTATTGTGAAATTCATTAAAATGTGAAAAGTGAAATATTTTCTTAAATTTGTAACCGTACTTTATTATACCGTAATTATTATGATTTTAAATGTGTGTGTGTGTTTTATTGAGGTGGAGTGGAACTAGACACAATTTTAAGTTGATTTCTTTCTTTTATAAGTTCAAAAGTGAAAATATATTTGTACTGTTATTTTATGTAAAATAAAAAAGTTACTTAAATACAAAATGGGTGGACCTGGACCACAGTATATATCATACAGTAGCCCAGCTCTGTCAAAACTGTCAAGTGAGTAGGATGCTTCTATAAAGAGACTATACTTTCTCTTTCAACATGTTATGGTCGTAGCATATTGCATATAGCAATATGTCACCACGGACTGAAGCGTGTATGCCCGGCTTGTTGTCGACTACAGCATGAAACCAAAACGCGCCCCGACCGAGAGAAATGCTTCCTCAAGCTCGGTGTCATGTTCAGTGACAGAAAGAAGAAGAAGCTTCTCGAATTTTTTTTTTGAAGTCTCGACTTTGAGAAGGTGTGTGGTAAAACGAAAAATAAAATCGAAAAGGATCGCGATAAACAAATCAAGAAAAAAGTTCATATTTGAGTACGGAGTTGGTAAGCGCAAATCTTGTGATTGGAGAAGGAACATTTATCCATTAGATCCGCTCCGAAAATCAAAAGGAGAAAACGCATGTGGAAGTCGCTAAAGAAGGTTCCATCAATCGAGAAGAATCTACTCGGGTCTGAAAAGGCAATAATTTAGCCATCAATTGGTTCCCGACATTCCTTCCGCCCACCTAAAAGGAATTTTCCGAGACATCTAATTGCAGGTCGTTTGGCAGTATCCGAGGCCAATAGCACTGTCGGCTAAATTCTAGCCTTATCTAGTATATACGTACATAGCTTGTCACGTAGTACCCTAATAACAGAACCAGCAATAACCTCAAGGCATCTATAGTCCAGATAACACGCTGAACCACCTAAGGTATTGAAGGTGATACGTAGCAACTCGGAATGAAGAAACCCCTCTTAAATTGTGCAAAAGTTCGCTGAGGAAATGCAGGCTGACGAAATCAACTAATCAACTCATCCAGTCAATTGTTTTGTTTTATGCAGATTAAGTTACAAGCAATGTGCAGTAGTTCGGTGTCAATAGGTAACCCTGTACAGATATATGTAAATGTGACATGTAGATAGAGTATAATACCTTGCATGCATTTAAATTTCTTTTCTTTTGCGTTAGCCTCAATAAGTACACGAAAAAGATTGAATCCAGTGACATGGTGAAACCTCTTGGGGCGCCTCAGCGAGGGAGCATCATCAACAGGAAAAATTGTAAGTTGTCGTCACCTAATCATTTTACACCACCAAATCTTATTATTGCATTGATTAAGAGAATGAGTTTAAAATCTTAATAGTATATACTGGATATGGTGTGGTCATATTTATTTCGTTTTATATTTATGTTGATAGGCAAGAACTAAGCCTCCTATCATGGCGTATACATGTACATAGTCAAAAATTTTATTACTGCCTTGGCTAAACCAATGAATTCAAAATTTTAATAATACATAACATATATATAGCTCTGGTCATAATTTTTTTTCTTATACGTATGTTGATATGCAAGAGTTACGCGTCTCATTATACAATCTACATGTACATAATCAAATTAATTTTAGCATTGCATGGCCTAAATAAGTGAATTTAAACTTTAACAATACATTTTAGATATAGTTTTGATCAAATATTTTTTTCTCCTTATTATATTTATGTTGATATGTAATAATTAAGCCTCTTATTCAATATACATGTACCTACTCAGACCTTATTATTGTATGGTCTACGCAAATGAAGTTAAAACTTTAACAATACATATTAGATATAGTTTTGATCACACATTTTTCCTCTTATTATTTTTATTTTGATGAGCGATAGCTAAGCTTCCTGTTATACAAAGTATACGTATATAATCAGACTTCATCATTGCAATGACTGAACTAATGAATTTAAAATCCTAGTAATACATACTCGATATAGCTGATCGTATCTTTTTCTTCCGCATTACAATTATACTGATAAGCAATAAATTAGCGGACTATTATACCTTTGAATTTATGTAGTAAGATCACATTACCTGAACAGATGAACTTAAAATTTTCATCGTATGTACTCGATATAGAGATAGAGAACTATAGAATCTTAGCCCAAGATATGTAGACCGATAGGCGTTAGGAAAGCTTACTATCATATACTTTAACTGCCGTATTCGTTTCATAATAGTACACATTGCTTGAATATATACAGTTTATAACGTAGTATGAATTGGTAAATAATTTTATTTCTCCTCTCACTTCCCGGAGCCCTATCACATGAAGGTCGCATAGGTCCGCTCTAATTTCTTCCACAGGTCAGCCAAAGGGACTTTGCAGATAGTGCCGAGCAGAGTCATAGGGAGGATGGGGCAAGGCCATGAAGGCAGAACATCTGCGCCTTCCACAGTAAGTAGGTAAGTGACGTAAGGGTCCCTTCAGGACCGAGTGTGTGTCGGCTCTTTTGTATGCAGGCATGAAATTTTTTTGATTATGGATGATGACAGCGGCAGGTATTTTCGGGAACTCCCCCACACTCTCCGCCACCCTTAGCCGAGGTGCTAGCATGCCGCCCTGTGCTATCGTTGTCATCAGGCGATCTGTCAGCTCATGCTGGCAGTTTGGACTTAACGTCCTGGTCAAGTCGCCTTCACATACTTCCATAACAAAATGGCGCCCAACGTGGGGCCTTAACATCTTGAGTACATCAGACCTCTTTACTGGGGACTGAGATTGCTTTGCAGATATGGACATCTGGCTTTCAGCTAATTGTCTGACTCGGTAGTCTCATATCCAGTGGAGATGGGATAACATCAGTACTCGGCTTCACGTGAACCTTCTGTTCGAAAGGGTTGTCCATTCTTCTAGTTATGATACGTTGTGCGCGTCCATTTGTTACTTCCATAACAAAATGGCGCCCAACGTGGGGCCACCTCAGTTAGACTTCGGTGGTCTAAATATAAATTTTGCTGGGGACTGAGACTTTGAGAGAGATGATCATCTGGTGTCTGCCAGTTGATTGACCTCAGGTCTCACATCCAGTAGAAGATATGGGTGGACCTGAGTCTAATTGGTTTTGTTGAAAATTTTTTTTTGTAAAGTAACGTAATATTTTGAAAGTTTTATTGGAAGTCTTTGATATTTTGAATTTTTGGATTAAAGTAAAGTAACGTTTTTTGAATTTAATGAAAGTTTTTTGGAAGTTGAAATCCGGCTTTAGGTTTGACTTCGGTCAAGCCTCAAGCCTGAACAGTTGTTGATTTTTTTTGAAAGTTTTTGGAAATGTTTTTGGATGATCTTTCCCGCTGGCCTTCTGCCATGGAAATGGTAGGTGGCCTCACGAAATTTTCGTTTGAGCTCTTGTGGGGACATGTCTCTGTTGGGCAACTGGCTGGACAGAGTTATGAATCTGCGAGACAACTTCTTGGCTTCCAGCTAATTAGTTGACCAGACTCATGACTCTGCCCGGCTAGCGAACTAGCTGGACACGACGATTCGGTGAGGAGAAGAGAACGAGTTCTCGGAGGATGGGATTGATGCTGGAGATCTTCAGTGATCAGGAGTTGGCATACTGCTAACTGCCTGGCTGAAGAATCTCTGGCAGCATTCTCAGTCTTTGATACCTCCGACTTTACTCTTCCCAGATTTCTGCAAGAGCTCTGACTTTTTCAATGCACACACTCACGTCACTTGCCTGTATCCTGTTTTTGACCTTGGGGGAGAGAGAGCGACCTGACCTCTTATGTGGGAGTTAGCTTCGAGAGGTGAGGGAGAAATGTTTTGATCGAATTGTTCTTATCTCGTTTTTTTCAATTGTGAAACGCTATAATTGTTTTGCGTTATTACATTTTTTTTTAGCAAATTCTTTGGACGTTTGGAAAGATATTTTTCTGAGTGACAGATCTTGTCCCAACTTGCAAACTTTTAATTTAGTAAATGTATGAGATAGAGCGAAAGTCTCTTTATGGTATGTAGAAGTTTCCTCTTCTATTTATGGTAATTATCTAAAGGATAAAGACTATATATTTATGAGAATATTTTGAATTTTGGTAGTTAATGAAAAATTTTTCTAGTATTTATAGATCCAGTAGTTCGTTTTTGTAGGAATATACAATATCTTCCTACATCCGAAGGCTTTTTGTTGCTTATCGCATATACACCTGTTATATACCAAGGATTTTTATATTACGAGTATGTAACTGGTGTATATAATGTTTTAGTGATAATAATTATCCACTGGAATTTAGTTAGCTACTTTTGGTTATTTTTATTTACATAGTACGCGCTAATAAATTTAGTAGCTCGTTAGCTTCGATCTTGTTTGAGCCTGTTGATTTCGATTGTTGACTTTTTAAATTTCTCTGACATTCTTCTTCGAACTTTTGGTTTGCAAAACGTTTTCAATTTTGCTACTCACTATGGCTACAGTAAGAACGCCACCACCTGCTACAAATAGTATGTCAATGCTACCTGAACCATGCTCCATCTGTCGTGATGCAAGCTGGTCGGCCGAAAGGAAGCCTGTAATAACCGTATGTGAGCACATTTTTCACCAAGCATGCCTGCAGCATTGGATAGGTGAACATGCTAGTTGTCCTAACTGCCGATGTCATATTACACAACAGGACTTCAGAGAATATAATGGTGCAATACCGAAGAAGGTGAAGCCGGTGAAGTCTACTAAGCACGATGTGCCGAACGTAGATTTGCCTAGTTTCGACCTACCACTACCTAATAGACGCTCGTTATCTCCAGGAATGCACGATTTGCATTCCCGGACGTTCACTAATCACAACTCACGGCAAGACAGTTCATTACCCCCAGCTCAAGGCCATACCTCAGCTGCTACGGATGCGCTGTTGGCAGGCTTACGCTTACAAATGCAGGACCTGGTACGTGAAGGTCTCGAACACAGCCTCAGTACATTACGGTCTGAGTTAGTAGATAGTGTCCGTCAGCAAGTAGCAGCCATGGTGCCACCAATAGATTTTTCACGTCCTCCTCCGGCTATGGGAAATCCCAGACCATCTGACGATTTTCCCAATGTGCATAGACAATCCTTTAATCGACCTCCATCCGCGTTTGGTCAGCCTCTAAATCAGCCCGCACCAAACCCTGTACCACCACCACCTATTCGTGTTCCTGCAGGCATAGGACAGCGACGTTCTGGCAGCCCTATCCGCAGGTGGAATATCTCTTACAGCGGTGACAGTTCTCGGCTCACAGTCGATGAATTTGTATTCCGAGTAGAAGCCTTGACTTATTCGGCTTTGGAGGGAGACTTCGACTTACTGGTGCGTCACATGACTACTCTGCTTTCTGGGCCAGCAATGGACTGGTACTGGTCTCTCCTGAGGCAAAATTCCACGCCGTCATGGGAGTATGTGAAAGCAGCTCTATTAGCTGAATGGGGAGTACCCAAAGACGACCTTAAGGTCAAAGTCCAGCTCATGCTGCGCAAGCAGAAAGGAGGAGAGTCATTTGCCACTTACTACCAGCATCTAGTACAGTTACGAGACCAACTGCAGAACCCGTTGCCAGACGTTGAATTTCTGGAAATAGTCAAGTCAAACTTACTGCCGGAAATACAAAATAAAATTTGCTTGCATCCTACCAATACCATCCACCAGCTCAGGATTCTGGTAAATCAAATCCAAGCGACGCAGCTGCGCATCGCAACAGCAAGTAGTTGGAACGTTTATCGCGGACAAAGAGTTAGTGAGGTGGATGGATATCATTTGACCGAGGCTGACTTGAATATATCACCTGGACGTAGCGACGAAGTCTCACTATCTGCCATTTCAACCCCTAAAAATGTAACCTGCTGGAATTGTGACCAGTCTGGACACTTTTACCAAGATTGCCGGCAGGAACGACAAACTGTATTCTGTTACGGATGTGGACGGAAGAACACCTTCAAGCCAGATTGCATTCAATGTCAACAGAAAAACTTCAGACGGGTCGGGAATACCAACACCTCTTTCCGACCAGCGTCGACATCACGAGCAATCAATGCATCGAACACTCCAGTGCAAGCTTTGAACAAGGAGGAAGGTCCGCTCCATTAACAGACACTATCGAAAACTCCCTGATATGTCCTCTGATATCATTCAGTGACTCTGATGATATCAGCAAAACACCTGATAGTACAATTACGTCTTTGATAGAGGCGGAGAACTTGATGGATTTCTCTGCAGATCTCCAAGCTCCCATTTCCACTTCTGGGGAGCCCGTGACATTGCTAGACACTTCATTAGAAGAGTCTTTAATCTTCGATGTCCCGTTGACACCTATAGCACGTGTAGCTGACAAGGTTACTGAGCGGGAGATTTGGCCTCCTGTTACTTCTGTATTGAAACGGCCACCAAGCTCTGATATGACGAGTGGGCGTGAGCCAGTTTTACATCCGCTGACGCCGTATCATACGCGTCTGCGGAGATACAGAGCAGCAAGAGACCGAATTTTCTCCTCAGTAGCAGAGTTAGCTGAGATTATGTTTCCCGACCGGGATATGAGACCGAAAAGGAAAAGATCAACCGTTCGTTGGCGAGAATACTGTCGACGAATGAAACTGGAAAGGAAAAAACTAGCACAGATTTCCGTGTCGATGCCAGACGACATTCGACCGTACGCAGAAGTAAAGCTGCTCGGGCGAACTGAGACTGGATTACTTGATAGTGGTGCCACTGTCAGTATTCTAGGCCAGGGAGCTCTCGAGAAGCTTGCTGAAGCAGAGGTTGAATGGAAGAAGTATCGGACACAGGTCCAAGTAGCTAATGGTGCCATGACGACTGTTCATGGTCATGTGAACTTGGACGTCACTTTCCGTGATAAGACCCAAAACGTGCGTTTTTACGTGGTTCCTGGGCTCACACAGGCACTATATCTGGGAATAGACTTCTGGCGCCTCTTTGGGTTAGCTCCGGATGTCCTAGGTATAGTCGCAGAAGTGAATCCAAGTGGAATAGCTACCTCTGACACCGATGGGCATATCCTTTCTAGTTTAGAACACCAACGCTTAGAGAGCACAAAACAGCTTTTCCCCTCTTTCGCCTCTTTAGGCCTGGGAAAAACATCATTGGTCACTCACAAGATTGATACGAATGACGCCGCCCCGATAAAACAGCGCTTTTATCCGATTTCCCCGGCAGTGCAAAGTTTGATGGATGCAGAATTAGAGCGAATGCTATCACTGGGTGTGATAGAGGAGAGCCAGAGTCCTTGGAGCTCTCCAGTCGTTCTGGTAAGGAAGCCTGGAAAGGTCCGGCTTTGTTTTGACGCCAGGAAGGTCAACTCGGTTACGAAGAAGGACGCCTATCCGCTACCGCAGATAGACGCACTTCTGAGTCGACTTCCTCCGGCAAACTACATAACGAGCCTGGACCTGAAAGATGCATTCTGGCAGATCCCACTGGACACTGATTCCAGAGAGAAGACCGCTTTCACAGTACCTGGTCATCCTCTCTATCAGTACACAGTGATGCCATTCGGCCTATGCAACGCTCCCCAAACGATGTGCCGCCTCATGGATAAAGTCATTCCTTTCGATCTTCGTGAGAACGTTCTCGTCTATTTAGACGATTTATTAATTCTATCATCTGACTTTGACACTCATCTCATGCTGCTAGCCAGGGTAGCGGATTGTTTGAGGAAAGCTGGCCTTACTATAAACGTCGAGAAGAGCAAGTTTTGTATCAAGGAGACTAAATACCTGGGATTCATTGTAGGAAGGGGAGGTATGAGAACTGACCCTGACAAAATATCAGCCATAGTTGACTATCCGTCACCTAAAACTGTTCGGCAAGCCCGACGCCTACTAGGTATGGCAGGATGGTACAGACGGTTTATTCCGAACTATGCTGATTTGACTGCATCCATTACAGACACTTTGAAAAACCCGAGTCAGTTCAAATGGACATCTGAAGCCCAGACGTCTCTTGATCTACTCAAACAAAAACTTACTTCGGCTCCGTTGCTAGTGAGTCCAGACTTCACCAAACCGTTCGTCATTCAGTGCGATGCGAGCCAACAAGGTATTGGAGGAGTGTTGCTTCAGCTAGATGACGATGGCCACGAGAAGCCAATAGCCTACGTCTCGAAAAAGTTGAACTCCGCTCAACGAAATTACACCGTCACAGAGCAAGAATGCCTAGCTGCAGTCTTGAGCGTACAGAAGTTCCGGCCCTTCATAGAGCTTATGCCGTTCAAGATAGTGACGGATCACGCGAGCTTGAAATGGCTGATGTCTCAAAAGGACCTCAGCGGAAGACTTGCTCGGTGGAGTTTGAAGCTTCAGGGCTTCGACTTCACTATTGAACACAGGAAAGGAAGCCTGAACGTAGTCCCTGATGCGCTGTCACGCATTCATTGTGACAGCATGAACACAAACGAAGATCCTGGCCCGGAAGTTGACCTTAGTTCGCCATATTTCAATTCGTTGGAATATGAAGAACTGAGGCATAAGGTTAAAACGACTTCTGGCAAACTACCAGATCTTTGCGTCAGGGATGGCTTCGTTTATATTCGGACTGTTCCGAGAACAGGCGATCCGATCCAGGAGGAAGAAGCGTGGAAGCTTTGGATTCCACGTGGGCTTGTCACCGACGTCATTTCGAGAGCGCATGATCCGCCGCTAGCTTCACACGGAGGAATAGGGAAAACCCTAGAACGTCTGCGAAGACATCTGTACTGGCCACGAATGACAGTTGATGTCAGAAATTACGTAGCCGCCTGTGACGTGTGTAAAGAAACGAAGGCTCCTAATACTATTTTGCGACCACCGATGAAAGTCCAGTCTGTGATAGAACGACCATGGCAAAAGCTGTACGTCGATTTCTTAGGTCCATATCCTCGGTCAGTTAAAGGAAACGTCTGCATTCTGATAGTTCTTGACCACTTTTCTAAATTCCCACTTCTCAAACCTATGAGAAAAGCGTCTACGCTCAATGTATGCCAATTCATTGAGACTGAAGTGTTTCACGTGTTCGGAGTTCCGGAGACCATAGTCTCTGACAATGGAGTCCAGTTTTGCTCGGCTCAGTTCGCCAGACTACTGGAAAAGTATGGGGTAAAGCATATGCGAACGGCAGTTTACTCGCCGCAAGCAAACGCCTCAGAGCGAGTAAACCGGTCTCTGTTGTCAGGGATTAGGGCCTATATCCAGAAGGAACACACCAGATGGGATGAGAAACTGAGCCAAATAGCTAGTTCCCTCCGGAGCTCTTTCCATCAAGCTACTGGTTTCTCTCCCTATCGAACACTCTTCGGTCAACAAATGATAGAACATGGCAGCTCCTATTCCATCTTGAGGAGCATTGGAACTCTTAATGAGCCACTGAGAGTAGACGCAGAAGATAAAATGAGATTGATCCGTGCGAGAGTGCAGGAAAATTTACAACACGCATTCGAACAGGGTTCAAAAGCCTACAATCTCAGGGCAAAACCCGTCGAGTTCAAAGTTGGTCAGGAGGTATTTAGAAGGACTTTTGCCCAAAGCAATTTCCAACAGCAGACTAGTGCTAAACTGGGACGAAAATTTGTTAAATGTCGGGTTAGAGCCAAGAAAGGAAACTCACTATACGAACTTGAAGATCTGCGGGGAAAACTGTTAGGTGTCTATCACGCTAAAGACATCAAGCAGTGATCATCAGTATGAAAACATCGTCGATACTTATTGTCGTCTATTCCTGGTAGCCCTAAGAAGGCATCCAGCCAGCTTAACTGGTAAACTATAGGATATCACGAAGCCCTCCTATTGCCCCGTCAATGGTGGGTGATATACCTGTTGGAATCCATTCCCATATTCGGCTGCCAACATGTCACTACTTCGACGACGCCTTGGAGACACACCCTTGAACAATCGCAGTCTGAGATCAGGGTGAGAGGTTGCGCCGGGAAAGCTTAGCGATCAGTTCTTTAGGTTACTGATCGCGGGGCTTCCTCAGCATCTCGGTGAAGGAAGGCAGAGAGGCATCGACCGGCTGGATTTTTTGGGTTACCAGCTTGTCGATGTAGCTTTGGCTTCCCCACACGGAGAAGGATGTCGAAGTCTGATCGAAGACTGACGAGACTTCAAGGATGTGTCCTCGACGTGTCATCGGAAGTAGAGTCTGAGGATGAGGAAAGCATAGGGTCGTGGGTCGTGACACACATTGAGCGCCCGCAGTGATGAGGCCTATGTGTAAGACCGGCTAGCTCAGTCGACCATTTTTCAGCGTCGTCTGAACCACGGGTGGCGCAGACCACTCTGCCCTGTTATGGTCGTAGCATATTGCATATAGCAATATGTCACCACGGACTGAAGCGTGTATGCCCGGCTTGTTGTCGACTACAGCATGAAACCAAAACGCGCCCCGACCGAGAGAAATGCTTCCTCAAGCTCGGTGTCATGTTCAGTGACAGAAAGAAGAAGAAGCTTCTCGAATTTTTTTTTTGAAGTCTCGACTTTGAGAAGGTGTGTGGTAAAACGAAAAATAAAATCGAAAAGGATCGCGATAAACAAATCAAGAAAAAAGTTCATATTTGAGTACGGAGTTGGTAAGCGCAAATCTTGTGATTGGAGAAGGAACATTTATCCATTAGATCCGCTCCGAAAATCAAAAGGAGAAAACGCATGTGGAAGTCGCTAAAGAAGGTTCCATCAATCGAGAAGAATCTACTCGGGTCTGAAAAGGCAATAATTTAGCCATCAATTGGTTCCCGACATTCCTTCCGCCCACCTAAAAGGAATTTTCCGAGACATCTAATTGCAGGTCGTTTGGCAGTATCCGAGGCCAATAGCACTGTCGGCTAAATTCTAGCCTTATCTAGTATATACGTACATAGCTTGTCACGTAGTACCCTAATAACAGAACCAGCAATAACCTCAAGGCATCTATAGTCCAGATAACACGCTGAACCACCTAAGGTATTAAAGGTGATACGTAGCAACTCGGAATGAAGAAACCCCTCTTAAATTGTGCAAAAGTTCGCTGAGGAAATGCAGGCTGACGAAATCAACTAATCAACTCATCCAGTCAATTGTTTTGTTTTATGCAGATTAAGTTACAAGCAATGTGCAGTAGTTCGGTGTCAATAGGTAACCCTGTACAGATATATGTAAATGTGACATGTAGATAGAGTATAATACCTTGCATGCATTTAAATTTCTTTTCTTTTGCGTTAGCCTCAATAAGTACACGAAAAAGATTGAATCCAGTGACATGGTGAAACCTCTTGGGGCGCCTCAGCGAGGGAGCATCATCAACAGGAAAAATTGTAAGTTGTCGTCACCTAATCATTTTACACCACCAAATCTTATTATTGCATTGATTAAGAGAATGAGTTTAAAATCTTAATAGTATATACTGGATATGGTGTGGTCATATTTATTTCGTTTTATATTTATGTTGATAGGCAAGAACTAAGCCTCCTATCATGGCGTATACATGTACATAGTCAAAAATTTTATTACTGCCTTGGCTAAACCAATGAATTCAAAATTTTAATAATACATAACATATATATAGCTCTGGTCATAATTTTTTTTCTTATACGTATGTTGATATGCAAGAGTTACGCGTCTCATTATACAATCTACATGTACATAATCAAATTAATTTTAGCATTGCATGGCCTAAATAAGTGAATTTAAACTTTAACAATACATTTTAGATATAGTTTTGATCAAATATTTTTTTCTCCTTATTATATTTATGTTGATATGTAATAATTAAGCCTCTTATTCAATATACATGTACCTACTCAGACCTTATTATTGTATGGTCTACGCAAATGAAGTTAAAACTTTAACAATACATATTAGATATAGTTTTGATCACACATTTTTCCTCTTATTATTTTTATTTTGATGAGCGATAGCTAAGCTTCCTGTTATACAAAGTATACGTATATAATCAGACTTCATCATTGCAATGACTGAACTAATGAATTTAAAATCCTAGTAATACATACTCGATATAGCTGATCGTATCTTTTTCTTCCGCATTACAATTATACTGATAAGCAATAAATTAGCGGACTATTATACCTTTGAATTTATGTAGTAAGATCACATTACCTGAACAGATGAACTTAAAATTTTCATCGTATGTACTCGATATAGAGATAGAGAACTATAGAATCTTAGCCCAAGATATGTAGACCGATAGGCGTTAGGAAAGCTTACTATCATATACTTTAACTGCCGTATTCGTTTCATAATAGTACACATTGCTTGAATATATACAGTTTATAACGTAGTATGAATTGGTAAATAATTTTATTTCTCCTCTCACTTCCCGGAGCCCTATCACATGAAGGTCGCATAGGTCCGCTCTAATTTCTTCCACAGGTCAGCCAAAGGGACTTTGCAGATAGTGCCGAGCAGAGTCATAGGGAGGATGGGGCAAGGCCATGAAGGCAGAACATCTGCGCCTTCCACAGTAAGTAGGTAAGTGACGTAAGGGTCCCTTCAGGACCGAGTGTGTGTCGGCTCTTTTGTATGCAGGCATGAAATTTTTTTGATTATGGATGATGACAGCGGCAGGTATTTTCGGGAACTCCCCCACACTCTCCGCCACCCTTAGCCGAGGTGCTAGCATGCCGCCCTGTGCTATCGTTGTCATCAGGCGATCTGTCAGCTCATGCTGGCAGTTTGGACTTAACGTCCTGGTCAAGTCGCCTTCACATACTTCCATAACAAACAGTTTTAACTAACACACTAGTCAATTTTTAATACATGGATTCCTATGTAAATCTAAAGTGGAAGAAAGAGAACTGATGGCATTCTCAAACTTTTACTAGAGGGAAAGAGGCAAAATGACAAGCAAAAATGGAGAAGAAAAAACAAATGACAGTTCGACACATGTCAAGATAAAATGACAAAACGTTGAAAATTTAAGGAAGCAATTGATTGTGCAATGTTTAATTAAAGATTAGTGCTTATTGTATATAAATAATTTCTTTCTTTCGGTAATTGTAATAATAGTTATTCATTAGGAAAGTGTTCAACATTTCCATATTAATAAAATAAGTTTAAACTGTGAAAGTAAAGTATAAATATTGTCGTGTTCGGGAATACAGAACTAATTTAATAAATATATTTTTAAAGTTAAAGTTGTGATTGGTTGTTAGGTGAAAATCTATTGGTAGCTTGTATAATATAAACAAAGTTGCCTTAGGTTTTTATTTACTTGCTAGTCTGTATCATCGATACATATAAAAAACATTGTGTGGTAATAATTAACTTAAAAAATTTTAAGTTTTCAAATCTTTATAGGTAGGTACCTTTTGGCATAACTGGAGCTTTGAAGAAGTTACAGTTGCAGTGGGGTATTGCGGTATTGCCACTGGATATTTTGATATACAGATATATACAGTAAAAGATTTAAAGTATGTCCCGAAAGTTCTGTTCTCTTCAATATTGATCCAAACAAGCTCACCTTCATATCCATTAGCGGGACCTTTTAAATCTTGAGTCACTTTAACTCTAACATCCACGCAAGAGAGTTCAAGAGTGTTCTCAGATTATATCTTTTAAAATATCATCTCTCAATAGCTGCAGACGAGATCTCAACATCATAACTATTATTTTTCAGTCTCGTTATAAATCTCCAGGTTCTATAGCTGAGCTAGAAGCAAGCCCACAGTGAACTGAAAAGCATCAAGACTTCCAACCGCAACTAGGTCATATTGTCAGAGGGACAATAAGACTCCATCAGAGCCTTCTAAATCAGCTAACGATAGCTCGTCCGTATAGTTGCACTCCTCGAGTACAACTCCTTTCAACTGTCTTGCTAACAATTGGTATCGACAACTAATTATGTCATACTCAAGATTGGAGAAACAACTGATTATCTAAACATAAACCTTCAAAAGAATTCTGGTCAGCCAAAATCCCTGAAATCAGGGTTGCTAGATTCAGGAATATAAATGATGTAGATTTAGCGCGTCTGCAATCTTATACATATATGCAATTTTGCTTCGAATTCCCCTCACTAATAGTTGTAGGTAAATCAGTATTAAATTTGAAATTATTGCAGTGGACCGTAGACTGTAAGATTTCGCTGCTTATAGTATTCTTTAGTAGGCAAAATTATTCCAGCATTCGGAGGTCCGAAAGAGTTCAGCAGCTTGATTGTGAAAACTGTAGCTTAATTGTATTTTTGTGAATAGGTTTACTCAATTTAAAATTCATACATACATTAGTAGGTATTCTACTATCACATGTTTATTTATTTTCTATAAAAATTTTTCAACTACCAAAGCAAAACATCTTGATGATAGCTTGTCTTCCATTAGTTTCACTACATATAGATTAACCTTAATACCAAGCTCTTCGCCTTGTTCCTGCATATAAGCTACTCTATCGAAATATAGAAGAATTTCCCAAACTTCCTGTGAATAAAAGAACAAATTAGAAATAACGGTTAGGGGTTATACCATTTTACAATAATATCACCTGAAGTATTGTCTGAAGACAAGTTAATCCTTCTGCAAGTTTTCTCCAATTTTTATATCGCAAGAATAAATAATTATATTTTCGTTCATGAGACTCAAATAAAGGCGGCAGTGACATTCTGAAAGTGGAAAAGAGGCCATTAAATATCTTTGTGCTACACAAATCTAGTAATTAAAACACTTTTTGTTTGATTTTTTTCTTCTTTTATATTTATATTTATTACCTCGAGCGAAAGCCATTTCCTCTGTACTCTTCCTTTTCTTAACTTTAGCATTGATCTTAGCCACATTCTTTAAGGCCTGAGCCAAGGTTTTTTCGTTGCTTTCATTTCCAATTAAACTCTTTTCAGAACTGCTAAAAGCTGATTCAGAACGTTCAGAAGGATCAGAGGAGGTATCAGAGCTTTTGTTTTTTTGTGATACTTCGTGAATTTCTTCAAGCCCTGTCAAAATGAAGCCTTCTTCTTCATCTAACCCTTCTGCATTCTCTGGCTCTAGTATGGATTCATCAACTTCAATTTGGCTACTGTGCGACAATGTTTTATCTATGGCTTCCTTTAATTCAGAAGTTTTTATTCGAAAGTCTCAAACGGTACCCAAATGCAAATAGCGTGAAAGATGTGATTTTGTTTTTTTACTCAGAAGGATCACGAATTTATTGAAATTTTCAATTCGAAGCACTAATCTCGGTAGGAACTTTGTTTCTTTCAATACTTTTGCTCTATCGCCAGCTCTTCGTTTGGGTTTATTTTCGAATAGGTTCGTTTCGATGTAACTGATAAGATTATAAACTCTTTTCGCAAGAGATTTTCCAGAAACCCGTAAAAGCTGATCGAATCTGAAAGATATACAAAACTAGATAATTTTCGTTCCACATCAAATATCTTAAATACTCACTTTGTTCCCTGCAGGGATATTGGAATGGTTGAGTGTCGTGCAATAAAATGCTTCGTCAAATTAGTCAAACAAATAAACATTAGCATTAAAATTCGTATAAGATTATCTACGCACGGTCCTTCCGGAATGTAAACGTTTGTAAGATGAAATAGAGCATTGGAAATATGAATTAATTGCGAACAAATGGAACGTTCCATAGTCTTCAATTGCTGGACACAAGCATCATGATCATCTTCGATGATAATCTTCAACTTGAAATGCAAATTATTTGATTTCGCTATGAAATACTCGACTTGATCGATTTGTTTTCGTATTGTGATTAGAAGTTGTGCGATGCATGATTCTGCTGTTGCTTCTGTTATTGATTTCAATTCGAATTGTGGATTTATCTCTGCCTATAGAGCGCACCGATAATAATAAAATCAATGAAACAATATTAAGACAGTCACCCACCTCTTCATCGATTTTTCCCAAGACTGTTTCCAAATGCATACCGATCGTGTCATAAAATCCTCCAGTCTTAGTTTTCTGTCGAAGTGAGAAAAGCAATTTATGGGCAACCCCAAGTTCTTTTATTTGCAGCTCGTGATCTTGACAAAATTTAAAAATCCAATTGTAACCCTAAGAAATGATATTATCAGTATGATTAGATCTTAGTTTTTACGGTCTTCTTTCTACGAGTATTTACCTCTAGGCTTAAGTCATCATTCCATGGAATATTTTCATATAAAATGTCTAAACACTGAATCAAGGCCCCAGCTATTTTCCTCCCATCGGTTTCTTCGTGTAATTCTTCGCCACTTTCCAGTGCCCTTTCTATTGTCGATTGCAAAACTCTTGTTATTGTCTTGTGTCTTCCTGCTGTTTGTAAATCTATAGAGAAAATATTAATATCATTTCATTTTCCATTGTTCCATTGTTGGTAAGCACTCGTTCAAAAATTGTATGGGTGACCGATCCATTCTCTACTGAAAGCCGAAAAAGATTCTTTTCGTATTTTAAGCAAATAATAACCTAGATTGCGCGGAAATGATCTGCAACTTCCACGATGGTTAGCATAGGCAAAGGAAAAATCAAAAGTAGAATTTGGATATAATTGCAGAGCTCGACTGATGCTGCAGTTGCATAGAATTTGATTTAAAGTACAATGCTGAAAAAATGTGAAAATAGGTAGAAATGAAGCAGATATTCTGGAATACTTTTTAGAGAAGGTACTTCTCTAATCAAAATATCTAATTATCGTCGTAAGTAAACAATTTGAGCTTCAAGTAAAATATATGGGAAATTTTGATTAAAAATGTTTTCTTTTTTATCGCTGCAATGACACGTTCAATAAATAAACGGTCAACAATACATGCTTTTCATCACTTAGTCGGTGTTAGTTTTTCCATTAGAGAAACAACCACAATTGAGCGATTTTTGAGATATGATTTTCATCACGACTTAAAAAAGGCTGGAGGGATCTCATCAGGACCCGTTTTGAAGTCATTTGTGCAATTGTAGGAATAATGAATGAAACGTTATGAGAGTCGTTCATATGACTAAAGTTGTTATGTCGAGGATGGAAATTTGCGAAGAAAAAGCATTTTCGAAAAAAGAAGCAAACATATTGCAAAATTCAGACGAATCATTACTATCAGAATCCTTGTACCTCATGGGTATTGAGACAGTTCAGTTTTTTTCTCTATATTAATAAACTTAAAAAAGATACGTGGATCACTAAATAATGTTTCTGAATCTTTACTAAAAAAAAATGTATAAATTTCAGCTATCGTGCTGTGTGCTTTGCGAGAGAAGTTTTTTTTTCTTGTACGTCGAAGTTAAATTAGAAAATTCAAAATATTTCGTAAAATCTTACCGATTTCACAGAGATAAACTTGAAACTTTCGTTTAAAAATTTCATTAGCAGTCAAAAGACTCTGTCGTAGGCATTCACTACTAAGATACGCCGTTATAACATCAAATTTCGTCCACAATTCGGACAACCCGCGTAATTTCTATCAAAAATTTTAATATTCTCTTGCTATGGGTTATCTGCTTGTAGTTCGGTTGACTTCGTAATGCTTCCAAATGTATAGTTGTTACTTCTAAAAGGTAACGAACTAAATCTCGACTGCTACGGAGAACTGCAGTTGATTCAGTAGAGGCAAATGATACCAGATCTCTAGAAAATAAATAACAAAAAATAACCTACTCGGCAAAGAAATATTAAAACTCACTCATGTAAGTCTTAAAAATCGTTCAGTTGTTGGCAAATCCCAGATGTTTTCCGGTTTAAAAACGTCTTTTTTCACAAGACTTCCATTAATGGTTACATTATGAACTTGGGTATCATTCGAATCTTTTCCCTTCTTTGATCCCTTCTTGGTTTGAGTGTTATGGTCTAGAGTTCAGTAAAAAATTATTACATCTTGAATTCAGTGATTTTTAGATCTTATACCTTTATTCCATCCCTTATACTTCGATGTCTTTTAAATAAATCGAATACTTTTTTAACGTTGTCGTTGCTTGGTTTGGACGTCCAAAGTTGATAAAATATTAAAGCTTCAAGGAAATTCAATTTTTGCATCGCTAGTTGATTCACTTTGTGGTCCATATTGTGACACTAGACTAGTTGATATTCATACAAATTAAAAATTTGAGATAATTTTATCGATTATGGTCGAGAGAACGTCCTTTATGCCAGTAGAATCATATTCCAATTCGTGAGTATCACAGCAATAAACATAGGCAACCGTCCCAAATTATCCTTTACTTCAAGTTCATTATTCTCATTTCCCTGGACTGTTACAATTTTGTCAAACTTTATCTCGCAAGTAGATTCATCCAATTCAAAGTATTGAATAAAATGAGACACAATAAATTTTAAAGCATTAGGTGACAGCTTTGGATTTATTTCGATGGCTCTAGTTAGACCTGAAACAGAGAAAAAAATGCCAATGTAGGCAGTTCTAATGGCATAATTTTGTCAATATCGTAGAAATCTCATCATTTGAAACATCCATGTCCCTGAAATGAGGAAATTTTGTGATTTACGAAAACGTAGGATGCCAACGAAAATTGGATTTACCGAAACATGTTTGCTATCGCAGTTAGAATTCTTCTGTAATCCGATCCAGGCATTCTGCACCCATTCAAAAAGACTTCTTCTTGAGCAGAAATCACGTCTATCGCTACAGGTAGGAGTTCTTTCCAACTAAAATGTTTTTTAACACGTATTTAAATTGAAAGTACATACATAAAAATTGAATATTTCTTAAACTAGTAAGCTTACCTAGTACACTTGGGGCCCATTTCCTTCATTCGGCTTGATAGAACGGTAGAACTGTCAAACATTCAACATTCACAAACTTATTGCAGCCATTTTGCATTTACATACATGGCATTTATGAACGAACACCACTTTACCGTCAAACAGCTGTTTAGTAATGGAACAATACATTTGTCGCCGATTGCCGATATGTGTACATACATAAAACTAATACTTCCGTCAACGATCGTGCAGCTAGCTACTGTTCGCCCATTCATGCCCGTATCATACTTAATAGTTCCCTCTTGTGGGAGAAATTTTAAGGTTATGTTTTTTTAATTGAAATTCTAAAATTCACTTTTCAGTAGTTAGTTCTAAGCTATTCTACTGTATGAAATATACTGTGCCTGGACGGCTTGAATGATTATAACAGGTGAGTGGAAGTTGTTTTCAGTATTATCATGTTATCCATGTATGTACCTACATGTCGATATATTTTTAACAGTGGTTAGGCATCAATTAATTTTGGGCGATAATGAAAAAAAACAATTGAAATAAATTTTGAGATCTGGATGGATAATATTGTGGAAAACGTAATTTGTTCTGGATAATTAGAGATATAAAAAAAAATCATGAATCGGCTGAACTTTGTCCAATTGGTTAGTGATGTCTGGCAGTCATATAAAATCATTTTTTTCCTTTAAAACCGTTAGGAATCGCGTAGGTAAAGTTGCTTTATTGAGACTTGTGAAATATCTGAATTACATTTTCCATACCTACATACATAATTACGAGCTGGAGTTTATGTCATCGGCACCACAATTTGAATGTATAGGATAGTCTTGCATTTTTCTCTGTATATATATGTAGCTTGCTGTATAAAGGAAGTATATACGATTTTATAAACGCCTAAACACCACAATAAAAAAAAACGATTTAAAAGTCCTTTTCAAGCACCTATAAGGAGGCATAAAGCGCTTCGATTGTGCTTCAGTTTCATATATATATATTAACATTGCATGTCCACAGAAGTAAGCGCTTATTTATAGCTTTGTTTGTAATTGTTTTTAAAGCACTTTGTGAGAAGTTTGGAAGCTCTGCACGATTGCTGAAGCTACAGAGTCGGCCACAAAATTTACCAGTTTTGCTTTCAATTAACAGAAGATTAAGTTTTGACGAAACAGTCGCGCTCGGCCACCGCGGACTTTGCAATTTTATTTGCATCCTTAACACTTTTATTTCAATAAATTTTTCAATTATCTAAACAAACAAAACATCTGCTTTGAAACATTCTGAACCACGTAATGATATGTAAATGAAAAAACGTGCATGATCACGCTCGCATTCAATTTCCTGGAATTTTGAAAATAATTTCGAAACAAAATGTTTTAGATTGCTTCCAGAGAAGCACTTTTTTGGAAGCATACCTATATCAGTATAACTTGCCACAAGGACTTCGATTCTGTTTTTTTTTTTCGAAACGCATCGAATTTTTCCCGCTGGGACAGTTGCGACGGCAGACTATTGCTCAGTAATAGGACTCGGAGCAATTTTCTGCAGGAACAGTGCGGTAAGAAACGCTCATTCCGTAGGAACACGATGTGTCAAACAATTAAATTATTACTAAATGATTAAAAGTGCAATGTAAAAATTAGAAGGGAATAAAAATGGTACTGCGAGTTAATAGAAAGCACAAATCTTCAATTAAATCAACTTTTACTTGTTAATTTTTTTTTTACCTTTTTTTAAAATTGAAAACATTAAATATCAAGATGATAACTTTTAGGGAATGTGATATTTATTTAGGCTAAAAATATCAATTTTTCGTAAGTAAACCTCAGTATGGTTCAAAATCGTAAATTCTTTACTTAAATTGTAGTTGAGTGCCGTCGGCCGCTCGCCGTCGTAATTGAATTAATTCAATAAAGTGGTCGGCGGCCGACTGCATTGGAGATTCCTAATTGTTCCTATACAATAGCCTGCCGTCGCAACTGTGCGCTTTTAGGTTTGTTTTGTAATTACATGTCATTCATTGGCTTGGCTGATAAGTGTGCTCAGTTAGTTTCAACTTAATGTACCGTACAATTTCGTTTCATTCAAATCTAGATGGCTGCTGTTATCGTTTCAGTTAGAAAATAGATGGAAATTAATTACAAAATATAAATAATTATGATGCCAGAATGTCTTTTTTTCAGCAGTATTTTCAATTAAAGTCAACAATTTGTCAAGTAAAGTCAATAATTTGCCAACTAAACATGAAAAGTATTTCCACATACTTGAAATAAAAACATTCTCTCGAGGGGCTTTTCGTTGTACTTGCATGAATCAGCCACAAAAACAACATTTCCGATATGACCACCCAAACAAACTACAGTTGCGAATTGTATCAAACCATGTTTGCACGTCATACATCGCACCTTGTAAATTTCTCTAATCAGCCGGCAAATTTTATAATCGGAGGCGGAACTAGTCCTAAATTGCTCAACACAACACAAAGTCGTTACATTTTGAGCTTGTTGCCCCTCATGCATTCTTTTATAATTAAATGGAAAGTAATTAATAATTTTTATAATAAAAATTTGTGCGAAAAAATGAGTTCGAAAAATCATTTTTAACTTTTCTGTTGTTTTGTTGTTGTAATAACAACAATGGTTCCTTCATGGCAATCGAACAAGTATGAATGCGGATTTTGATTTGATTTGCATTGCATTTGATTAGAGACGTTAGTCAAGTTAAGATCGTGATCGCTAATGGGTGGTAAATGTTAATAGTCAAGTGTTTTTCTTTGATTGATAAAAACAAAGGATTCTTTAAAATTATTATTTTCGATTTATTTATTGTGAAATTCGTTAAAATGTGAAAAAGTTAAATATTTTCTTAAATTTTAACCGTAAATTGTTATTATACCGCAATTATTATTATTTTAAATGTGTGTGTGTTTTATTGAGGTGGAGCGGAGCTAGACACAAATTTTAAGTTGATTTCTTTCTTTTATAAGTTCAAAAGTGAAAATATATTTGTACTGTTATTTTATGTGAAATAAAAAAAGTTATTTAAATACAAAATGGCTGGACCTGGACGGCTTGAATGATTATAACAGGTGAGGTGAGTGGAAGTTGTTTTCAGTATTATAATGTTATACATGTATGTACCTACATTACGACAACATTTTTAACAGTGTTTAGGCATTAATTAATTTTGGGCGATAATAAAAAAAAAACAGAATTGAAATAAATTTTGATATCTGGATGGATAATATTGTGGAAAATGTAACTTGTTCTGAATAATTACAGATATAAAAAAATATCATGAATTTGCTGAACTTTGTCCAATTGGTTAGTGATGTCTGGATATAAAATCATTTTTTTTTCCTTTTAAAAACCGTTAGGAATCCCGTAGGTAAAGTTGCTTTATTGAGACTTGTGAAATATCTGAATTACATTTTCCATACCTACATACATAATTACGAACTGGAGTTTATTTCATAGGCAACACAATTTGAATGTATAGGATAGCTTGCATTTTTCTCTGTATAGCTTAGAATATATAGCAAACAGTAATGGTGATAAGCCAGATTTTGTGTAATGAATTTCTGGTGTGTTGGTAGTCTTTTTGAGATTGAGAGTTCAGTACAGGCTTATATAACTGATAAATCCGGAGAGTGGTGTTATGTTGCACTTTTATTTCATTCAACAAGAAAACTTTAATTTTTGTGAATTTTATATGAAAAAAAAAGTTCTCATACCTAAAGTACGATCAGATTCTTTTGTATAATAACAATAATCGATTACATATCGATTGTCTAGTTCAATACTGGAACACATAAAAATTAATTGTTTCGAGATAATTGACATATAATTGGGGTATTTTTATTTTCAAAACAACTTCAGCTATATATGGAATAGCATTTGTATCTTGTTTTCATTAGTAAGTCAGCATTAGTCAAATATATATTCGAATAGTGAATATTGTACTCCACTTATTGCAGTACTTTACTTCGAAATGCATTTTCGGACGTGTTCCGGTATTGAACTAGACGATCGATATATTAAGTAACTTGTAAATAAAAATTTATATAGAAATAAAAATACGTATAAAGGGAAAACTTACCTAAAATGATTCTGCATTTAAATATCGCTCTAAATTTTGCTGCACATTATCGCATAATTCTTGTTCTTGGTTCTAATTAATTGTACAAATAGAAAAAAATAATTATACTTCGGAAATTCTTTTGATTTGAATATTTGAGTAAATGTTTGTAAAATAGAATAATTATAGGGCGTAGTGCTGATAAAACACTACCTCTTTGTGCGAAATTGTTAACAAACATTTACTTACATTTCATGGGATTAGCGCGATTACGTCTCCAGTATTAACTGTAGCATAGTTTTCAGAAATAGGCCAAGCTTCATATACAAATTTTCCATGAGTCTAAAAATATAAAGATTACAGAAATTCAATTTAATTCTTGAAACTATAACATTTTGTTGAATTCTTTTTAAGCTCTGTAATTAATTGCTACAAAAAAATATGAATAGACTGCGCAATACTTACATTTGATGCTACTTCAACTGAAACTTCCTCCATATTGCTAATGAGCAAAGATTCAGATTCCTCCATATTGCTAGTGAGCAAAGATTCAGATTCCTCCATAATAAGTCCGGGCTGTTCACACATTTGGACATCCTTATATGTAATAGGTATGTAATAATTATAGTCAATGTTCATAGTAATTACTTACTATCATATTAATAAGACGAGAAGGTACTGCATCGCTTTTTAAATTTTTCCTTTTCCCGAGTCGTTGAATATCCGCCTCTACAAAATGGTTCTTAAGAATAAAATTTCTGCTATTTGGGATGAGTTTTGGTTTCCTTATTGCTTCGAGCCACTTCTTTAGCAATATCACATCCTTAGAAAATCTGAAACAGGTAATATATTGGCTAATGCTTATATTCTGTTGGTTTTATAATGTTTTAAGTCACAATACGATTTAAACTATTGTTAATAAATTGTTAACTCCCAAACTTATCACAAATTGAAAGTTTTCCCCCACAGGAAAAATATTTACACGCCGTCGCTATTCTAGGGCAACTTGTCAATTTGCAAAAAGTAAACAAAGTTTTTGTTCGGGGCATCTGCGGTAAAAATGTTCTTTTTCTACTTTTTTTTTAAATAATTCATATATTTAAATTATATAAATCTTTACTTTTATTAACAAAAAAGATAATTTACATTACACTTACCTGAAGCACGATTTCCAGTTTATAATCCGATTGATTTTTGCAAGCACTTCATTTTTGTTTTTTCAATTGTTATGAAGGTTTTAACAGGCACTAGCTAGTGTCACTATAAAACTTTACACAAAATAAACTTCCAAATTAAATAGTTTTGAAAAAAACTGAATCCGTACTTTTGTTGAATTTCGCAAAAGAATTTTAGATTGCATAAAAACCTGTTCACAAAACAAAATCACATTTGACAATAATGCACGCAGCTTTGACAAATGTTCCTTCCAGCATCTTAGTTACTCCTATGTATAATCTTCTGCTCTTGTCGGATTACGCTCAAGTACACGAATTATACACGATTCAACCATTCCTGTTTACTATATATTCTAAGGTATATAGTTTGCTGTAAAGATGGAAGCGTAGATGCTTTATAAACGCTTAAACACCCCAACGAAAAAAAAAAACGATTTAAAAGTCCTTTTCAAGCACCTATACGGAAGCATAAAGCGCTTCGATTGTGCTTCAGTTTCATATATGTATATTAACATTGCTTGTCCACAGAAGTAAGCGCTTATTTATAGCTTTGTTTGTAATTGTTTTTAAAGCACTTTGTGAGAAGTTTGGAAGCTCTGCACGATTGCTGAAGCTACAGAGTCGGCCACAAAATTTACCAGTTTTGCTTTCAATTAACAGAAGATTAAGTTTTGACGAAACAGTCGCGTTCGGCCACAGCGGATTTTACAATTTTATTTGCATCCTTAACACTTTTATTTCAATAAATTTTTCAATTATCTAAACAAGCAAAACATCTGCTTTGAAACATTCCGAACCACGTAATGATATGTAAGTGAGAAAACGTGCATGATCACGCTCACATTCAATTTCCTGGAATTTTGAAAATAATTTAATTTTAAAACAAAATGTTTCAGATTGCTTCCGGAGAAGCACTTTTTTGGAAGCATACCTATATCAGTATAACTTGCCACAAGGACTTGGATTCTGTTTTTTTTTTTCGAAGCGCATCGAATTTTTCCCGCTGGGACAGTTGCGACGGCAGACTATATTGCTCAGTAATAGGACTCGGAGCAATTTTCTGCAGGTACAGTGCGGTAAGAAACGCTCATTCCGTAAGAACACGATGTGTCAAACAATTAAATTATTACTAAATGATTAAAAGTGCAATGAAAAATTAAAATGGAATAAAAATGGTACTGCGAGTTAATAGAAAGCACAAATCTTCAATTAAATCAACTTTCACTTGTTAATTTTTTTACCTCTTTTTAAAATTGAAAACATTAAATATCAAGATGATAACCCTTAGGGAATGTGATATTTATTTAGGCTAAAAATATCAATTTTTCGTAAGTAAACCTCAGTATGGTCCAAAATCGTAAGTTCTTTACTTAAATTGTAGTTGAGGTTTTACATAGGAATCTGCAGTGCCGTCGGCCTCTCGCCGTTGTAATTGAATTAATTCAATAAAGTGGTCGGCGGCCGACGGCATTGGAGATTCCTATGTAAAATTGTTCCTAGCAATAGTCTGCCGGCGCATACACGGGGAAGCTACGTTTAGGCCGTTGTTGTCCTGCATCACTTCGACTTACCACGTGAATGGAGTTTATACCGAGAATGCGCTTGTAGTGTAGTACCAAACTTGTGCTGCAAAATTTGACAGCATCATTTCTGTGGTAATTTTGTGAACAGGTATATCAGCTAACAGGTTCCGTATTTCCCGAAAAAATTATATGTATGATATTTCTTCGCATTTAAAAGTTTATATACTCTCTTAATTACAAAAATTTATTTAAATCATTTAGAAGAAAAATCTAATCGTTTAACTAATTGAGGTTATAAATTGGCATAGCATTTGAAAGGTGTTTATACAGCTTTCAAATGTGGTCATACAGAATAGAAAGGATCTTGAATCACCATAAATGTTGTACCAGAACTTCAAATTCTGCATGAGTGTAAACCGAAAATCTTATTCTGCATCCCTGCAAACATTTTGAAACGAAATCGATGTGAAGGTAAATCGTAAAAGCGAATTATTATTTTGAGACGAAATCCGATAGCAAATCGTGTTCAATACTGAAAATGATGAAAAAGGAACGCTATATCGAATCGGTATGGTGATTCGATAGTGAGTTATTCTCTCGAAGACCTTGTATTTGTTAATACTTCACTACCCTTTTGATTTTTTCTGCTATATCGAATCGTTTTCGAATCGCATGTTCAAAACAGAAAAATAATGAGATTTCGAGTCGTTTTAGAATAGAATGGGGAAAAACGGAAATAACTAATATAATTAATAAAAAACAATTATTAAATATATATTTTATTTAGGAGCGTATACATTAATTAAATAAAAAAATAAAAAACAAAATTTAGGTAAAATAAAGAAACAAAAATTCATAATTCATTGGTTTCATCTGAAAAGATAAATGACATTGGTATAAGCGCTTCGAATCTGCTTTTTTCTGAAGCACTTGGAATTTTACTACTTTCCAAGGCATAATACAGACTCCCTCACTACCACATGAGAGAGCCCCAACTTAGTCCTAACATTCTAAAATATTTGCAGTGTTCTTATGGAAGACTGACAAAAGTTTGATTTGAATAGCTCGTGCGGCCTAAACTACTATCATAGATGGCATAAGAACTAGATGTCGCATACAGTACCCGAGAAAAGTATACATATTTTCAATGGCTGGTCCATTCCGGAATAGACCACAACATGTTTCTAAGGCACCGAGAACAAATGTTCCTTTAACATCAGTTTTGTATACATTTGGTCGACTCCCTCAACGTGATAGATGCGGGAAAATATGAATCACTCAACGTATCTATCATCATTTCTCTTCTCATGCTGCTGTACTGATCAAACTAAAGGAATGAAGCACAGCACAACATATTCGGTGCGATGGGTGGGGTGTAAACGCACTAACAGCGATCCTCATTCAATAGAATAGATCCTGGCATCGGTCGCAGTGCTGACTAAAGACGAGCGTAAGCCGGGGGTTACACCTGCAAGTACAGCTTGCATGCAACTTGCACTGTCATCCTTCCTGCACGTGTAATCCAACTGCCATGCAACTTTCGAAAAAGCATGGCAGCTGGGAGATAGTAATTTGACATTTATACAGTTTTCAAAATGGCGGAAACGAAATGCTTGAGAGAAATTTATAAAATTATACCGGGAAAATGAAATTATCTGGGATCACTTGCAATACATCATTTACCAACACCTTCATCTTCCTTTTTTCTTGGGTTTTTATCATTGTGATACTTCCTTTCTTGCCATAATTTTCCAATATATGCTAATGCTAGTGTTTACGTCTCAATGCCATTTTTTAAATGAACTTGCATGCAAGCTGATAAGCCATCAACCGAACTGCCTTCCGCTGTCAAGTTAAAAATCGTGTTGGAAGGGAGACTTGCATGCAAGCTGTACTTGCAGGTGTAACCCCCGGGTAATCTACGAATAGAGAAGTAAAAGAAAGGTATCGCAAAGTTTGTGTACGAGAATGAACCATTTTATTTGAGTGCAAATGCATACAAGACGTCTGCAAAGGGCAGGACCACAGACAAAGCATAACCATAGACAAATTAATAACTTACAAAGACTGGACACTTAGAACAAAAATATGCAACGCTTTTCTAGAATATAAAAATTAAGGATGCCTCGACGATGCCTCGACTTGGCACTTGATGGATGACGTGCCCAAAGGGTAAGCCACCAATGCCTCGCTCCATACAAAATCACTGTTGCCTCGATCCGATGAAGAGAAGGCCACAAGTTTTTCTTAGAAATTTACTGGAAATTTCTTCCTTCGAATTTTTATGCATTGGCCAGGCCGAGAGCAGTGCCTCGCTCGAATATAAAATCTAACAACGATGTACATACTGTATCTGAAAATAAGTCTAGTCGGCCACCAAAATGAATAAAAATTCTACCGAAACACTTTGTGTAAATATCTAAAAAAAAGCAATTGCTTATTGCTTGCTTGCGCTCAAAAAAATTGTTGTCGCCCCCAAAGGTGCGTATGAATTCTAAGGAAAAAATTTCCAGTAAATTACTAAGAAAAAATTGCGGCCTTCCCCCTACATCAGGTCGAGGCATTGTTGTTAGATTTTATATTCGAGCAAGGCACTGCTCTTGGCCCGGCCAATGCATAAAAATTCGAAGGAAGAAATTTCCAGTAAATTTCTAAGAAAAACTTATGGCCTTCGCCTTCTCTTCATCGGATCGAGGCACAGTGATTTTGTATGGAGCGAGGCATTGGTGGCTTACCCTTTGGGCACGTCATCAAGTGCCAAGTCGAGGCATCGTCGAGGCAACGTTAATTTTATATTCTAGAAAAGCGTTGCATATTTTTGTTCTATGTGTCCAGTCTTTGTATGTATTAATTTGTCTATGGCATAACATTAGTGCCTCGCTCCAATATAAAATTAACAATGCCTCGACCCTCGACCTGATTTAGGGAAGGCCGCAATTTTTTCTTAGAAATTTACTAGAATATTTTTTGCTTATACTTGACTACGCGTCTACGCTCATAGCAAATGTTGTCGCCCTCTAAAAGTGCGTATAAATTCTAGGAAAGAATTTTCCATTAAATTTCTAAAAAAAAAATGCGGCCTTCCTTCCATCAGCTCGAGGCATCATTGATTTTATATTAGAGCTCTGGCTCTGGGACAATGCATGAAAATTCAAAGGAAGAAATTTACAGTAAATTTCTAAGAAAAAATTGTGATTTTGTATGGAGCGAGGCATTGCTGGCTTACCCTTTGTGCACGAAAGGCGTTGCATATTTTTGTTCTACGTGTCTAGACTTTGCATGTTATTAGTTTGTCAAAGACAGGGCGAATTGTAAATTTATATGAAAATTGTTAAGTACGATAGGAGAATATTTAGTTGGTGCAAAACCGTCATACAATACTATTATACAAAAATTACTCTCGGGTACAAATGAATTTAATAAAGTTGTTGTTTCTTTTAAATCAAATCAAATCCTAATAAATGCAGCAAAATAAAAAGTATTTCCAAAAACGAGACAAGAAAGAAGTAACATACGTCCCTCCCACCGCCCCGAATATGTTGTGCTGTGCATCATTCCTTTAGATTGATCAGTACAGCAACATGAAAAGAGAAATGATGATAGATACGTCGAGTGATTCATATTTTCCCGCATCTATCACGTTGAGGGAGTCGACCAAATGTGTACAAAACTGATGTTAAAGGAACATTTGTTCTCGGTGCTTTAGAAACATGTTGTGGTCTATTCCGGAATGGACCAGCCATTTAAAATATGTATACTTTTCTACGGTATGCTATGCGACATCTAGTTCTTATGCCATCTATGCTACTATTCACACAGAAAAATGGTCTTCTGATAATCTTAAGCTTACTTTCTTATCTTCCGAACTGTAAAAACTTTTTTATATCTTTTCTAACAATATTATTTAAAAGAAAATTATCTTAACCAAATGACTAGGATTCCCCAAATATAAACTCTCAACTGAGTAATAATTGTGTATACGAGTGTGTCGTGGTCCTATGAATTCTAATCAATCTGCCTACAAATTCGGACTAAGGCCGCACATACACTATTGCATAACCTGAGAGTTATTGAGCGTAAAATGGTAAGGTTACTTTTTAGTCAAATAGTCAAATCCATTTTATCGTTTTGTCAAGTGTGGTATATAGAAGTGGAGGAAGGTGGGAAGGTAAGGAAGCAAGCTTAAAATTACTGGAAAACTATTTTCCTGTGTGGATAGTAGTTTAGGCTTTATGGCATATATGAAATCAATGTATAGTCACTTTTCCATTAGAATCAATATATAAAACATTTTAGAGAATTGGACCACACAGCGCCGTGCCTAGCCCTTGGGGCACCTGGGCCAAGCTGAGAGAACTCGCATTTTCCGATACTTGTTTTAATACAGTATTTAAAAAAAATTAACAAATAATTGATAGTGGACCCGGTGATTCGTCACTTTCATCGTATTTATTGTCTCAAAACCACTAATACAAAATTGAACCCAAATATTGATAGTCAATCCGCGGTGGTTCGTCACTCCCATCGTATTTATTGACTCTAAACTACTATAATTTTCATTTGTCTTCACTCAAAAATTTATTATTCGTGCTTTTACTTTTGCAAAGTCTGCAATATGTTCGTGGATAGTCGGAGCGATCCTGCTAAGCGTTCCAA
Source organism: Dioctria rufipes (assembly GCA_963924295.1). Taxonomy (NCBI): domain Eukaryota; kingdom Metazoa; phylum Arthropoda; class Insecta; order Diptera; family Asilidae; genus Dioctria; species Dioctria rufipes. The sequence continues at coordinate 177,743,741 of OZ002743.1, forward strand.
GCTCATTGTTGATCGCAGATAATTTTTAATAATTTTCAATTTCGAGAAACTTCGCTCTCCTAACGCAACTGAAACGGATAAACTTAAAAAATATCTGCAAGGTAATGACAACGTTGAGTACAATCGATAAAATATCATTTTTTACGATGAAATTCAAAACTTCAATTGGGGATTGATCAGGAGGCAAGATCGCCAGCCAGATTCATAATGTTCTCCACATCTGGGGCCGGATTCTATAGCACGGAGAATTTGGGAATTTGGGAGATGAGAATTGCGTTTTCTTAGAATTTTTAATTCCCTAATTCTCCATTCCCAATTCACTAACATGGTTGGAGAATTAGGGAAAACGTAAGAAATGTGAAAAAGTGCGAATCGCCTGGGACGATTAAGGGTATCAATTTTTGTTGTAGAGGGTTGGACTTTTTTTCATATGTGAGGTACATCTGTCTATTACCTTCCACTGTCGAAATAAATTTAAATTTCTTTTTCGTTGGGGTAGTTTTTGAGGGATGTAGGAGGGTAGGTTTTCTCGAGTTTTTCCGGAATAACGAGAGAATGGAGAGTAGAAGGAGAATGTATGTGGTATCAAAAAAAATTGGAGCTCAGCGCGAACAAGATAGGTTTAGGAAAAAGGGCGGGGATAGTGCGGGGTAGAAATGGGAGCTGATTAAGGGAGATTTAAAAAAAATTAAGGCAATATCAGGAGCTGCAATAATTCGCAGTGGTAAGCTCAGGATCTCTAAGCCCAATAAAAAAAAAGTAAGAATTCACTTTGGTAATTAGGCATGGATGGGTATTATAGGCTATATTTTATTTCGATTAACGGTAATTTGAAGATTTGAGCGGCCTCGGCGGTAAATTTTGCTATCGCAATATTCACGGGCGCCTAACTCTATGTGGGAGGGCTGTAGAGTATTAGAATTTTTTCGGTAGATTAAGGGTTTAGAGTACAAAAATATGGGTGAACAATTTTTGGGGCAGGGTGTTTTGGGGGTTGGGGGTCGTACCACCCCTCATAGGGGGTTGCTCAAACTACGTCATGTTTGGTACCAAATTAAAGAGGGAGGAGAGGGTAATCGAGTGGTGTAGTTTGTCTTTGATCGTTGTAACGTGATAGCTGACTTTTGACCGCCGAAAATCTTTTTTTTACACTACGGTCATATACACCCCAGTTTCCATATTTTGCATATATTTCTTCCGTTCTTTATTTCACGTCCATTAGTACTGCATTGTGAACATTTTTGTCATGGGAAGTAAATTTCCAGGACTTACCAGTTCTTCGCAATGATGAGCTGAAAATGTGTCAATTTTTGTACCAAAAACGGCCAATTTTTCACCTTAAAAAGGACTGCTACACTTCTTTTACAGTTATTTCCAAAACGGTTTATCGGATTCAAAAATTATTTACATATTTAATTAGGGGACAAAATGTAGATGCGATTGCATCCTACACACAAGCTTTACCGTGTATATTTAAAAATTTTACAGCATCTCTTCTGTACTGGACGACGACCAAATTGATCATTTTCGCATGATTTATAATTTTTAGCGGGTACTTTGAGAGACAAAATCCTTGTTCCTCTGTTAGTATTGCATAGATTTCCATAATTTGTTTTTTACAATATAGCCAGGACACGCAGTGAATATATAACTAAATTTGAAATTCCTAGGTACCTATATACCTTCACAAAACGCAACAAAAGCAGACAATACAATTTTTCCACTTACTTTTCCACTTGCAAAACACAGGAGAATTAACAAGTGGAATAGAGAATTTGGGAATTAACAAGTGGAATGGAGAATTTGGGAATTCCGTACTCACTTCTCAAATTCGCTCTCAGTTCAAAATTTTTCGTCTTACTTTCACTTCTCAAATTCTCCGGTGTTTGCTTGTGGAAAAGTAAGACGTAAAATTCTCAACTGAGAGGATTTGAGAAGCGAGTACGGAATTCCCGACTTCTCCATTCCACGTGTTCCGGTGTTTGCTTGTGAAAAAGTAAGACGAAAAATTCTCAACTGAGAGGATTTGAGAAGCGAGTACACAGAATTCCCGAATTTTTCGTCTTACTTACACTTCTCAAATTCTCCGGTGTTTGCTTGTGGAAAAGTAAGACGAAAAATTTTCAATTGAGAGAGAATTTGAGAGGTGAGTACGGAATTCCCGAATTCTCCATTCCACTTGTTAATTCTCCGGTGTTTGCTTGTGGAAAAGTAAGACGAAAAGTAAGTAGAGAATTCCCAAATTCTCCATTCCACTTGTTAATTCTCCGGTGTTTTGCAAGTGGAAAAGTAAGTGGAAAACTTGTATTGTCTGCTTTTGTTGCGTTTTGTGAAGGTATCTAGGTACCTAGGAATTTCAAATTTAGTTATATATTCACTGCGTGTCCTGGCTATATTGTAAAAAACAAATTATGGAAATCCATGCAATACTAACAGAGGAACAAGGATTTTGTCTCTCAAAGTACCCGCTAAAAATTATAAATCATGCGAAAATGATCAATTTGGTCGTCGTCCAGTACAGAAGAGATGCTGTAAAATTTTTAAATATACACGGTAAAGCTTGTGTGTAGGATGAAATCGCATCTACATTTTGTCCCCTAATTAAATATGTAAATAATTTTTGAATCCGATAAACGGTTTTGGAAATAACTGTAAAAGAAGTGTAGCAGTCCTTTTTAAGGTGAAAAATTGGCCGTTTTTGGTACAAAAATTGACATATTTTCAGCTCATCATTGCGAAGAACTGGTAAGTCCTGGAAATTTACTTCCCATGACAAAAATGTTCACAATGGAGTACTAATGGACGTGAAATAAAGAACGGAAGAAATATATGCAAAATATGGAAACTGGGGTGTATATGACCGTAGTGTAAAAAAATAGTTTTTCGGCGGTCAAAAGTCAGCTATCACGTTAAAACGATCAAAGACAAACTACACCACTCGATTACCCTCTCCTCCCTCTTTAATTTGGTACCAAACATGACGTAGTTTGAGCAACCCCCTATGAGGGGTGGTACGACCCCCAACCCCCAAAACACCCTGCCCCAAAAATTGTTCACCCATATTTTTGTATTCTAAACCCTTAATCTATCAAAAAAATTCTAATACTCTACAGCCCTCCCACATAGAGTTAGGCGCCCGTGAATATTGCGATAGCAAAATTTACCGCCGAGGCCGCTCAAATCTTCAAATTACCGTTAATCGAAATAAAATATAGCCTATAATACCCATGCATGCCTAATTACCAAAGTGAATACTTACTTTTTTTTATTGGGCTTAGAAATCCTGAGCTTACCCCTGCGAATTATTGCAGCTCCTGATATTGTCTTAATTTTTTTTAAATTTCCCTTAATCAGCTCCCATTTCTACCCCGCACTCTCCCCGCCCCTTTTCCCAAACCTATCTTGTTCGCGCTGAGCTCCAATTTTTTTTGATACCACATACATTCTCCTTCTACTCTCCATTGTCTCATTATCCCGGAAAACTCCAGAAAACCTACCCTCCTACATCCCTCAAAAACTACCCCAACAAAAAAGAAATTTAAATTTATTTCCACAGTGGAAGGTAATAGACAGATGTACCTCACATATGAAAAAAAGTCCAACCCTCTACAACAAAAATTGATACCCTTAATCGTCCCAGGCGATTCGCACTTTTTCACATTTCTTACGTTTTCCCTAATTCTCCAACCATGTTAGTGAATTGGGAATGGAGAATTAGGGAATTAAAAATTCTAAGAAAACGCAATTCTCATCTCCCAAATTCCCAAATTCTCCGTGCTACAGAATCCGGCCCCTGTTAATATTCTGTGAATCTTTGCAGCTCTTCATTATTTCTTCTTTCGTTGAAGACTTAAGAGCATGAATATCATACAGAAATTTGAAGTCAATGCTGTGCGCTCGTAGAAGTTGAAATCTCTCTTCCATTGATGCTACGTATTAACGACGCACGTGGTAAAAGAATTCTATTCTTCTTATACGTTCTTCTTGAGCTTCGGATTCGAAATTACGTTTCCTACCTCCACCCCAGATGCTAAGTCTTTCGCTTCGATTCATCATTCTAGAAAAACTTTCTTCAGATCTATGCTGCTTCAGAAAATTTGTGGTTCTGTCTAGGATATTACAGCATTCGAGTATATATTCAACGCAGACTTTGTAATAATTTCGAAGCGACATTAACTCACGCTACGAATGCATTTAAAATTCACGATGCATTGGGCTAAGCACCGAACCTCATGTTTTGTTAGATTATCTCTTTTTCATCGAGCGAAATTTTTGCAAGTGCATTATAGATCTCTCCAAGCTGGTAGCGCGCGGGTTTGATGGCATCAACCGTACTTTCGCAATGCGTATCATTGACAGTTTTGAGAATCTGAATCAGCATCGCATTCGCATGAAATATTGAGGCGTAATTAATGGCTTCTTTAGAACCGTCTGATGCCAAAACTAGGAACCGGATCACTTGACTCACTTTAGGAGATTCGGATCTTTGAGTCGAGTCCGATATGAGTTACTCATCTTTAATTGAGAGCGGCCTTATTACCAAAGTAGACTCTACATAGTGTTTCTTAAATATCGATACTCTGACACCGCGATAGTATTGATACTATCAAATATATCGATAGTTTTTAGGGTTCCGTATCCAAACGGTACCAACGGGAACCCTATTACTAAGACTTCGCTGTCCGTCCGTCACCAGGTTATATCTCATTAACCGTAATAGGTAGACAGTTGAAATTTTCACAGAGTGTGTATTGCTATTGCCGCTATAACAACAAATAATAATAATAAAAATAAAATAAAACTAAAAATTAAAGGGGGCCGCCATACAAGGAACGGGATTTTTTTCGGCGTCTTTTTCCTCTTTTTTTTCTCATTCATTATTATTATCATAAGTAGTAATTTTTTTTTTCAAATGATAGCATTATTTTTTCACATGACGCCTACTCTCACTTGAAAAAATAAATAAAAAGTACATTGTTAAATTTTGTACGATGTTACGTAACCCTTCGTGCGCGAGTCCGACTCGCACTTGGCTGGTTATTGTATTTACATATATACATAAATATATACGTATAATCGTATGATAAAGTTAAGATAAACTGTGAGAGACTTTTGGTCTTCGGTCTCCGGTTTACAGAGACTAAAATCTCCGAAATATCCACACGGCAACAGGCTTTTGTCTGTGGAGACCAAAAAGTTAGGTCTCCAGAGACCATAATAAAAAAGTGTCTAGAGACTCGTCTCCAAAGTCTATACTCGAAATTTGAAGTTTGATCTCTAGAGATCTCCAGAGATCTTTGTTAATTGTCAAGCAAAAGATTGTTAGGATTATCTCAGAAGTTATTAATATTTTTATGTTATGGGAAATGTGAAAAAGCTTAAAAAGATATATCCTTTGAATTTTACGGGATAAACACAACAAATTTCTGTGATTGTGCGTACTTTGCACATAGATAATAATAATGCCGCCTTGTAAATCACTGTAAGCTCTGCCAGAAAAACACTACATTTGTCAGGCAGCCTGTAAAACTCGTGCATCGGAGTACACTCCAGCCCCTGTGACCGCAAGCGTCTTGGATCAATCCGTAAAGATAGAAATATCGGATGTTACCGCCATCTCTTTCCATTCCCAATAACTCTTGGTGGGCATCAATGCGTTGACACCCCTACCAAAGTTAGGATATGTATTTGATATTCTGGACAAACCCTTTTATTATCTACACTGATGGCTACAAATCCGAAGAAAATAACGGAGTAGTCGTTTTCAGCGAGGAATCTCACATAGAAATTGCCATACACCTTGAGAGTGGGTACCTCCTAAGCTCAGGCACTGAGAAAAAGGAGATTGTCATCAGCTGTCAGGGCTTTATTTAAAACATGGTACTCGTTCTGTGGGTGTCAGGGCACAGTAGTATCAGCGGAAACGGAAGGGCTGACGAGCTTGCTCGGTTTGCTGTAGGAGGAATCTTTCTCCATAATTGGGATTGCACCAAAACACCTTATCTCTAGTACTTCAGTTTGGGCTGATCGCTAACAAAGTCGCTTTTGGTTACATGACCCTTCGGGTAGAACTATAAAGGAACTGTAAGGTAAACCTAACCCAAACCTAACGAATAAACTACTTGGATTAAACAATCCAACTCTAAGAACTCTAGTATCAATTCTCAGGGGTCACCTTGACAGGATGAGAATTGTTGCTGATCCCATATGCAGGGGTTGCGGAGAGGAATCCGAAACGGTGACTCAGCGGTACTGATTCCTTGGCTTACATCTTCTGGCCGAGTTGCATGAAGCCGGCTATGTGGGTTGGGGGCCAATACTCAGTTTTATAAATGCAGTCGGCTGGGACCTATGAGCAATATTGCTCATAAGTTTGGAGGCTGAACAATGGGTCTAGCTCTGGCCTACGTTCCAGGGACATCTCGGGGCCCCAATCTCTATCTCAATCCTTCCATCAATGCCACAGTGCAGTTGAAGGCCTCATTTCGGTTTCTTAGCTATCATTTTGGTGCATATTTTGGTCTGACAGTCTTTGTCACAACTGGAAATTTCGTACGGGATAAAATTATAGTTCTATGCATTTAAAATGGAATACATAATAAATTTACGATAAAAGAAGTTTCGATAACAATTATATCGGTAATATTCAATAAGCTTTTAAGTCGCTAGTTGGTCACTTGATTGACAAGACCAAAAATGTACTCAGCAACATTTTTGAACTAAAATTGGAATACTTTCAGTGTGCTTTTTGGTTTGTTTTGTAATTAGATGTCATTCATTGGTTTGGCTGATAAGTGTGCTCAGTTAGTTTCAACTTAATGTGCCGTACAATTTCGTTTCATTCAAATCTAGATGGCTGCTGTTATCGTTTCAGTTAGAAAATGGATGGAAATTAATTACAAAATATAAATAATTATGATGCTAGAATTTTTTTTTCAGCAGTATTTTCAATTAAAGTCAATAATTTGTCAACTAAGCATGAAAAGTATTTCCAAATACTTGAAATAAAAACATTCTCTCGAGGGGCTTTTCGTTCATGCATCCATCAGCCACAAAAACAACATTTCCGATATGACCTGACCACCCAAACAAACTACAGTTGCGAATGGCGTCAAACCTTGTCTGCACGTCATACATCGCACCTTGTAAATTTCTCTAATCAGCCGGCAAATTTTATAATCGGAGGCGGAACTAGTCCTAAATTGCTCAACACAACACAAAGTCGTTACATTTTGAGCTTGTTGCCCCTCATGCATTCTTTTATAATTAAATGGAAAGTAATTAATAATTTTTATAATAAAAATTTGTGCGAGAAAATGAGCTCGGAAAATCATTTTTAACTTTTCTGTTGTTTTGTTGTTGTAATAACAACAATGGTTTGGTTCCTTCATGGCAATCGACCAAGTATGAATGCTGATTTTGATTTGATTGGAGACGTCAGTCAAGTTTAGATCGTGATCGGTAATGGGTGGTAAATGTTAATTGTCAAGTGTTTTTCTGTGATTTTTGAAAACAAAGGATTCCTGAAAATTATTATTTTCGGTTTATTTATTGTGAAATTCGTTAAAATGTGAAAAAGTTAAATATTTTCTTAAATTGGTAACCGTAAATTGTTATTATACCGCAATTATTATGATTTTAAATGTGTGTGTGTATTTTATTGGGGTGGAGTGGAACTACACATAAATTTTCAGTTGATTTCTTCCTTTTATAAGTGCAAAAGTGAAAATATATTTATATTGTTATTTTATGTAAAATAAAAAAGTTACTTAAATACGAAATGGTTGGACCTGGACGGCTTGAATGATTATAACAGGTGAGTGGAAGTTGTTTTCAGTATTATCATGTTATACATGTATGTACCTACATTACGACAACATTTTTAACAGTGTTTAGGCATTAATTAATTTTGGGCGATAATAAAAAAAAAAACAGAATTGAAATAAATTTTGATATCTGGATGGATAATATTGTGGACAATGTAATTTGTTCTGAATAATTACAGATATAAAAAAATATCATGAATTTGCTGAACTCTGTCCAATTGGTTAGTGATGTCTGGAAGTCATATAAAATCATTTTTTTTCCTTTTAAAAACCGTTAGGAATCCCGTAGTAAATTTGCTTTATTGAGACTTGTGAAATATCTGAATTACATTTTCCATACCTACATACATAATTACGAGCTGGAATTTATTTCATAGGCACCACAATTTGAATGTATAAGATAGTCTTGCATTTTTGTCTGTATATAGTTTGCTGTAAAGATGCAAGTGTAGACGCTTTATAAACGCCTAAACACTCTAATTAAAAAAAAAACAATTTAAAAGTCCTTTTCAAGCACCTATACGGAAGCATAAAGCCAGAAATAGCTTAATACTCCGTATAAAGATGCGACAGCTAGAATAAAAATCCCAAACGCATTTATCAACTGCAGACCTCTGAGTTTGCCCTACCTTAGCAAGAAGCAACATATTAGAGTTTACAGATACACTAGATGCCAAATTTAGTTCTCAGCCATGGTCCGCTACACAAGAGATACGGTGAGTTTGTTTCGTGAAAGTAAAACTGAAATTTTAGGGGGGCAAGAAACAAACTGCAAACAGAATATTTTTTGCAAAATTGTCAGAGATTGTTTTATGGCTGCCGATGTAGAATGGGAACTTTTCCCTCTAGTGGGGGTACATTGAAGAATTGTACTGGAATTTTTTATTTAATCATTTTTCAGAAAGTTCAGAACATTTTTAATTGTGATGCTTATTTTCTTGTATTTCGGTATTAACTTCTTAAATCAATTAAGTCATATTGTGGAAATATTGTGGTATATATATATATATATATATTTTATGAATTTTCGATATTGGTTTAAATGTTGCATTTTGGCTTTACATAGGTATATTTTAGGTATCGATTTCTGGACACAACATTGGACTTCGGATACGTGAATTTTAAATTATTGGGCATTGTTTTTATACTCTTTTCTAGTTTTCGACTTTAGTTCTTATTTAAATTCTAATTTTGTAAAGAATATCAAAAAGTCGAACCTGAAGGCTTGTTTGCATCAAAGTTGCAAAGCGCATAAGCATACTGAACCAGATCTGAAATTCTGATGGTAAATTAGCATCCCCGCCAACAATAAAAAATGCATGTCTTTTAAAAAAAAATCCAAAAATTGAAAATATATGTCGATCTATCAATATGTCAAGTTTTCAGGGAAAACTTATGAAAGAAGGTTTGCAATTGCATTTTTGAGTCCCCTTATCAACAATTAAATATTGAGCCTGCAAATATATTCTGCAAACAATGTTTTGAAAGAGAAAAAAACAGTATGTTACTACCGCAAACGATTTAATAATCTGTTGAGGAAATACATATAAAGAGTTGAAAGGAAAATTAGGTTTGCAAAAAAAAAAAAAGAAGGTTGAAAATCAAAATGGAGCATTGCGTGAGAATGTTTTTTTTTTTAAATATTTTTTATTTTATTTTATTTTTTATATATTTGAAAAGCCCCATTTAAAACTGCATTAATTTGAAATATCGCACAAAAAATCGAGTAGGTAATTAGTAGGTGAAAAAAGAGAACCACTGTGCAAACATTAAAATTTAAGTCACCCTCTATTCCAAACCTGAAGTCGGCAGGCTAAATAAAAAAAGACGGGTCCAATATTTTTTTTATACTTAACTCATTCTTAAAGTTTCATAGAAATCGAATGAGTCGGATCCAATAGGTGATCATTTTGGTATGGAATTGCTAAATAGTAATATTATTTTTTAATTAATTTGAGTTTTGAATGTGAAGATTTGCTGGTATTACTAAAAGTTTTTGTACTCCACAAACAATTTTTGCTCAATGGAATCAAAAATTTTTTATGAAAACAGGAAATGTAGAAAAAAAACAAAAAACAAAAATTTGTGATCGGTTTCTTTCTCGTATGTCTTCTTATGTATATACATATATATATATATATATAAACTGCTAGATGTGTTTAAGATATTTCAAAGAAATCGTCTGTGGGTGCGAAAAGACTATAAAAATCAGATTTATTGAAGTATGTAGTTCTTATAATATAAAAACGATGATATAATTAAACTTTCAGATTTCACCATTGTTTCCAGACACTTGTCGCAATTGTTAATTATTGAGGGCAATTTTATAATCATGTATCCAGCAAAATATCTCAGCGAAAGACCTTCAGAGTTAGTGTCATCTTCTCTTTATTTATGGATCTATATTATCAACAATAAAATTATTTTCATGCATTTCCAATTCTTTATTTTCTCGATTAACTTCTTCACTTTTATTTAGTGCATTGCTGGGAGATATACATTTATTGTTTTTTTCAATTTCTTTCAAAACATCTCTTCATTGTCATCCTCACAATTTTCAATTTATTGCTACAAATTGGATTTAACATTTTATTTGAAATTATTCGGGCCAATATGTGCATAATTTCATTAACTGATGGGTTTTTATTTGAGCCACCTCTATTTCTTATTAAACCAACTAAATTTTATATTATGTCTTGGTTCACTTTGTAAGTAAAAAAAAGTTAATGCTGTCGTTACATTTTAAATGTATCTTTTGAAAGGGTTGAAATATCAATAATAGATTGGATAAGACAATAAAACAATAAGTTTTTTGTTTTCCTTCTAGAGCTATTGACATTATATATTCATTTTTTCCGGGAATTGCTCTACAAGCGTTTGTCTTCTTAATCCGGCCGTTAAAATATTTTTGCAATGAAGTCAGCTGTAGATTTCACCTTATTATTAACTTCTTCAAAAAACATTCAATTTGTTCAGCGGATTTTATTGCTACCACACAAGTGCGACTAAAAACTTGCACAGGTAACGAAGCATTCATATTTTCCATTCAAATAAATTGATTGCAATGTTCTTCAGTAAGCTTATGGCCCATTTTTGTCACATTATTTTTCTCGATAGTAATGCATTTCCACGTAACTGTTCCAATGGTGCATAATACAGGTCTTCAAAAAAGAATTCCTAATTGATTTAATTACATAATAGAGCTTTTCATTGAAACTAAAATATGGCTTAAATGTTGTTACTCCTAATCGGGAGAAACATTTTCTATTATTTGGCTCTTGACCGCATTCCACTCTCCTAATCCTCTCTCTCTCTCCTTTAATCCGATCTTAGAACAGCATTCTAGAATTTCTTTTATTTTATGTGATAAAATTTTATCAATGATCTTGTTTCTGTAACGTAGCATGCAATGATGATTTTCGAGTTGGATATGATTCCTCTTGCCACAAAGAGACAAATTTCTTTTCCAACCGCGTTCCGCAGTTCATTATGTCCTAAATTTTCAAAACCACCAATTTGATCCAATTTAGAATTATAAGTTAGATTTCGATTTATAGCGATTTCATATAAAATCAAAACAGATTCTGCATTCAATATGCCGCTATCTTTATATTGACCGTGTAGAGGGCAAATTAAACTTTAATGAATCTCTCATATATTTGTAAGATGGAGACAATACATAATGAATGCGTTGTGCTAGCAGTTTATCTTTTTCATGCCATACAGTATTTAATTTTAAAATGATTTTCGAAATCTTTTGGCTTTCTTCTTCGCAAACAAAGGGTGTTTATTGATAATGATAATTGAGTGATCTTCTACACATCATCCTTAAGCGCTCCATTTTGATTGCCCTGATTTTTAGTTTCAACTCATTATACTTCCTCAAAAAACCAGAATATCGTTTGTGGTAGTAACATACTGACTTTTGCTTTCCAAAAATTATTTGCAGAATATATTTGCAGGCTCATTATTTAATTGTTGATAAGAAGGCTCAAGAACGTATAAATCCTGTAATTGCACATCCGAGACTGACAGCCTTCTTTCATAAGTTTTCCCTGAAAAATTTACATGAAGCCTTTCCTCATGTTCATTAATTGAAGAAATTACAAGTTTCAAGGAAGATAGTAAACCTATAGTTTTGAGCAGACGTATGCATTTTTTATTGTTGGCGGGGATGCATTAATCCATTTATCAAAAGCACTTGTTCCAGATTTTGGAATCGGAAAGTTTTCAGATCTGGTTCTTTACGCTTATGCACTTTTCAACTTTGAATGAAGCAAACATTAACATTTTTTTACTAAATTAGAATTTAAATAAGAACTAAAGTCGAAAATCTAGAAAAGATTCCAAAAACAATGCCCAATAATTTAAGATTCACGTATCCGAGGCTCAATTTTGAAATCAGTGTCCAGAAATCGATGCAACATTTAAACCAATAGCGAAAATTCATTAAAAAAAATAAATAAACACAATATTTCCACAATATGACTTAACTGATTTAAGAAGTTAATACCGAAATACAAGAAAATAACAGTCACATTGAAAAATGTTCTGAACTATCTGAGAAATGATTAAATAAAAAATTCCACTAGAGGCAAAAGTTCCCATTCATCATCGGCAGCCATAAAACAATCGATGAATCGATGACAATGTTGCGAATAATATTCTGTTTGCAGTTTGTTTCCTTGCAAGTGTGCATTTTGCAGTAAGAACAAATTAGTAAAAAAGCATTTTATATAAATAAGGTAGCAATTCCTCAATAAAAAAGCATTCAATATTCAGTATTCAGCTGACATATACGTAGACACATGCACTGTCTTTCATTTTACTTCTACCACTGATCTGCTAACCTTTAGCTGCGCCCAATATAGAGGAGGAGGTCTGCTTTATTTAAAAACAGGGGTCCGGAAAGAAAAAAAAATGAAAAATTCCGAGCGCAGCTTTATTTTTCAAAGAATTATTGGATTCCTGCTTAGAGATTTAACTCAAATTCAAATTCATTTATTTATTAACAACATCTACACACTTAAAGCCTGGCTTTCTACTTATCTGTAGGTAAACTTAACAAAAACAATTAAAAAAGCTAGAATTGGTCTAAGACCGATTCTTATGATATCCTAGATAAATGCCCTTATTAAATTTCGTATTGTCACCCTTCTGTGCAAGTTTGATTTTTCAATTGGTTTTTCGTATATATTTCTAGAACGGTTTGTCGGACAGAAAAAATGAATATAAAACTATTTTATAGGATTTCATATTCTAAATAAGTTTTTAGTACAATAAAAATGTCTAGAACTGGTCGTCTTCACAAGTATATGTAAAAAAACTAAAATGTTATATGGCAACACCAAGGAGGGGTTGCCCGATTTGAAATTTCATTTTTTATTACAATAAAAACACCATGTACATGTAATTTCAGCTCTGTTGACGCGTTCTCAGGCAGTTTCCAAATATATAGTGGAAAACGAAATTATTGTATGGCAACCTCACGAAGGAGTTGCCCGATTTGTCTCATTTTTGAACTTAATTTTACTTTTTTTTAGAGTCCGTGTACAAAATTTCAGCTCTCTAAGTATACGCGTTCTCGAGTTATCGTGTGCACAGACGGACAGACAGACGATATGCAAAAAGCAAAATAACTTTTAATATTATGCGTGGGTGTCCAATCCATTTTGCTCTACCATCATTATTTCGAGGTGTTACAAACGGAATGACGAACTTAGTATACCCTATAGATTTCATCTAGGGTATAATAAGAGATAAATAAACTAATATGTATGTGGTAATTACTAAAATTAGAAAAAGTATTAATAAAAAAATTATCTACTGGGTGGCGCAAAAGTAATGACCCTATTTGGTTCAGCTACAACTTCTTTTCTAAATTAGAAAACTAGAATTAGATTTTTTTATATGTATATTTGTGCCATGAAATTTCGTCGCATTAGGATTTGAAGATGATGTCTCTTAAATGGTGACCTCCAGAGTTGATGCACATTTCAGCCCTAATTATGACATTTTCCATAAGTTGCCGTAACACTTCCTGCGATATGTTCCTTATTTCTTGATGAATGTTTTCTTTTAGGGCTGCGAGAGTCTGTGGCTTGTTCACATACATCAGTAATTTCAAATAACTCCAAAGAAAGAAGTCTGGACAAGTCAGATTGGGTGATCTTGCAGTCCAAGGCAAATCGCCAAAACGAGAGATAACACGGCCTGAAAAAGCGTCCTTCACTAAGTCCATAGTGTCGCGCGCTGTGTGTGCCGTGGCGCCGTCTTGTTGGAATCAAATGTGCTCCAGCCTCAATTCATCCAAACTGGGTATCAAGAACTCACGTAACAGCGTCTTCGAAAAAATTGGGTCCGATCACTCTTTCAGCACAGACGCCACACCATAAAGTAACTTTTAGTGGGTGTAAAGGTGTTTCTTGATTAATGCGCAGATTTTCAGTGCCCCAGAAGCAAGTATTCTGCTTATTGACATGCCCCGAGAGATGGAAATACGCTTCGTCACTCATAACAAATTTTGAAAAAAAAAAAACTCATCCTCTTCAACGTTAAGGTTTATGACGCGCTGGCTGTACTCTAGACGAGCTCGGTGGTCAGTAGGCAGCAGCTGATGAGTCATCTCAGTGTTATACGGGAACATCTTCAAGTCTTTGACCAAAATATGCTGCAGAGTCCGCCTGGAAATGCCCAATTGCATGCCACGTCGCCTCGTTGATGTTTCTTGACACTCTTCCACATCTTCGCGGACAGCATCGATATTTTCGGTTGAACGGCCTGTAGGTCTATCCAATATTGCGCCAGTTGCTTTGAGCCGTGTGGCAAAGCGTCGCATCGTGCGACCAACGGGTGCCGGACGGCGGGGAAATCGTCGACGAAATTCACGTTGTGTTTTTATCACTGATGAATTATTCCGTAAAAACATTGACACGATTATTCCACGTTCTTGGGAAGTATAACGGTCTATGTTTATTTTTAGTAATTGTACATTTGTTTACTACACAATTTTCAATATCAGAAAGGCAGGACATGTCATATAAAAAAAATATAAGTAATTTCTATAGTGCCATTACTTTTGCGCCACCCAGTATAGATAGATATTTTAGAGGGATGTATTTCTCACACAGATAATTTATGAGATATTCAAAATAATATATATGTCCATGAACGGATATTGTTCGTCGGAGATATTCCCATTGGAGCTCAGATGGTTCACCGAAAAGAGAGCCGCAATCTATTGCATTGAAATTTCGATATGTGAATACATGGGATTCACTACTCCCACTAAGACCAATATCGTAAGTTATAAATATGAAATCCTGCTTTGAGAATGCTGAAAATGACAGCTGATTTTGATACATCACCCGATTTTGGTCGGCTACAAGAAAAAGATCAAGTAAAGTGAAAGATGTTGATGTGAAATGAGTAGGAAGAGAGTTTATTAAAGATAAACTATAAGATCCAATCGTTTCATGAACAGGATTGTCGCTATTTGTGTCATTCAGCATGTCCACATTAAAGTCCCCTACTATTATAAGGCCTCTACACACAACCTAACAAGCATTTATCACTACCGGCAAATATTTCAACAAAAATATATTCTATTTCAGCATCAGGATCAGAAAGAGAAACAATACGACCTCGCAAAGAATTTCTTAAAAAGATAGCTACTCCTCCACCAACACGATTAAACCGATCGTTGCGGAAAAACTTATAACCAGTAAGAGCAATAATCTCATCGGTAATGTGAGCCTTTAAGCATGTTTCTGATATGCATATCATGTCTAATAAGGAGGAATTGAAAACCTCTTCAAACTTATCGATCTTCGGTAATATGTTATGGGCGTTAAAGTGGCATATCCGTAAACCATTGTGTCTTTGCACAAAATATCCAGCAAAATTCGAGAGTTGTTTATGCCACTAGGAGCCGGAACACTATAGTAATTCATTATAACTCAACTATTAGCTGTTAAAAAACAAATATATATAATATATAAATATATCTAATAAAAGAGTGAGGAGCAGAAATCAGGGTCAAGAACTGACTACATTCTGAGTAAGAAAGCTTATATTCATTAAAGAAAATTATACACACAGAACTAGATAAATGATCAAAAACCATTATAGTGCAGGATCTTTACGATTTCAATTCGGAAAACTTCCAACCAAACTGAAAATTGGTATAAACTTACCTTTCACCTCTCCAAATAAGGTGTGAAAAGTCAGTTGTCCGCATTACTTTTGACAGCTCAAAGACAAGTAAAAAAATGACGTTTTCTTTTTCGGTTTTTTGCGAATATATTTGTTCCTGTTGGTCTAACGGCTATAAGGTATATATGTATATGTTGTAGGCATGCATCTAATAAAATCCGGCATTTCATTAAAAGCTTAGTCATCTAATTAAATGCTAGCATTCAATGAAAATCGTATTGATATCTTTCGTTTACAATTATCTGCCTAGGCATATACTTAAATGCCGGCATCTAATTAAATGTCGGCTGGCTCTCCAGGCAAATAATAAAATAAGCAAATGTATATCCAAGAAATACATCAACGCATCATATTTATTAAACTAGTATCGTCAGCTAGAAAATCATAACATAATAATATTATAGAAGTCATTTAAAAATTTGAATGTAGTCAACAGTTTTTATTCGCACAAGGATTAGAATTTTGGCACCGAGGTCCGCATTTCACATTGGCTTTGAAGCAAGAACACCGCTTTGTCGAACATTGCTGTTTTGTTGCTTTGTAATCTTGGCCCACGCATTTTGATTGCGCCGCCGCTGCTTCTCTAAGAGTGAGAAAATGATCTCTCCGAACATCCAGAAGAGTAATCATACTGGCTAATGATTTCTATATCTCCGGTCGAGAAAATCAGCCCTTGATTATTCCTGCCTCAGTTCCGATTTGATAAACTTTATTTTGTTTATCTAGAATAACGCCTAAGATTCTGCTGAAGTCAAGGGGTTCTCGATCTACAGTTGGAACTGCTAGTGTAATGCAATCTCCAACAGCCAATTCTGGAAATTTTTCAGTAGAAAATGTCACCATTATATTTGCTGCTAATTTCTGCCTCTTATGGCAATCTTCCTGTACATCATGGATATGTTGTTTTCTAGAGCATAATGAACAAAAAAATTTATCTTGATCGGCTAAGGTCTCACAATCAATGTGTGTTTCCAGATCGCATTCCTGACATGTCACTGCGTCTTCAAGTGATACACCAGATCCACAAACAATACGCATATTATCCTGGGTATTTTCTTGTGTACTCAGTACCGTTGGATTGTCTTGTTGTTGTTGATCCGAATCGCCAAGCGATCGGAAAGCGTTTTCCAAATCTTCTTCCGTATTTAAATTGGCGATAACGTCGCCGGGCAAATCAAAGCTCGCCAAGCCATTTTTTATAGGTCCGAACATAGTTTCATAAGGAGTCCTGTTAATTACCCGGTGTTTCGAAGTGTTTTTCTGCCACTAAAGTAGGGATATTTTTCGTAATAATTGATACATTTTTAATAATTAATAAATTTTTTGTAATAATTAATAATAATAAAGTACGAATATTTTACCTGCACTTCGCAACAGCCTCTTGCCCATTCAATCAACATATTTTCTACGTCAGCGTTGGGTCGTTCCACATTTCCTTGGGTTTGCGGATGTCTAGGACGACCGTGAACCATCTTGTAGCTCGGTCAAAGAGAAACAAGCTCTCTTACAACGTGTGCAGAGAATTCTCGGCCATTATCGCTCTGTAAGATAGCTGGAGCTCCAAACGTGAAGAAAATTTTTGACAATTCGTCTGCTACATTATCCGCGTGTTTGGGTTTTAACGGATGCAGATGTAAAAATTTTGTAGCGTAGTCCTGGTAGTTCATAAGCCAGTTGTATTCTCCATCGGGGCATGACAAAAATCAATCAAGTCGACCTGACCGCGAGCGTTGAACCTCCGGGAAAGAATTGGCTTTCACGGTTGACTTTTTTCGATTGCATGTCTCACAAAAACTAATATATATCTCACATGTACTCCTGGGGATGCGCCATTTTTTTTCATGTAGTACAGCATCTTATCTCAACCTCCATGTCCGGTTTGATTGTGTGCTTCTGACAATTTCTCGAAATAACCTTCTACTGGAACCATGTAGACTAAATCGTCACTCTCGCTAATTCGATTCAAGACGCGGAAGTTCTCTACAAAAAAAAAAAACAAGTGGAATAAAGTTTATTGATAACATCTGTGTTCTTTTGTGTCCGCAGAACAGGGCAGAGCAAAAGATACACAAAAGAACGCCTCATACATTTTCATAGAAGATTTATAGATGAAGCGAACAGTACACAAAGTTCGCTTCAATCGACAGAATAATTTGTTCTCTACAGTATATGGGAGTTCTAGAACAAGGTACACAAAAGAACACAGCTACTATTAGTTTTCTCGTAATCTGGAATTGAAATTCTAATATACCTTTTGTATTGATATTTAATGGCATGTAATGATCAAAATTGAGGTTTCTCTACGTTATCTTTCCGGTTTGACTTTTTTGTAGGCATTCGGGTATATATAACACTATATTCAAGTGTACAAATTATGTTCATTGCAACCGGGATACCTGGTGACCAGAAAATAAACTGCCACAATGCTCTACGGGCTCTACTGTGAAGATATGTTAACGACCGTTTTGCAAAAAAAAAAAAAAAAAAAAAGATAAAAAAAAAGTAAGAAAATTCGAAATATTTTCTTTAGACTCCAGTAATTCCTGAGAGGAGGGGGTGTGGAGATGGTTAAGCGGTCGTTGGAAAGGCCATGAAGTTCTGCATACAATGAGCTCTTAAATGTAAGCATGCACCTAGTACTTTTTAAAATATAGGTTGTTTTGTGAAAAATTAGCTTTTTTTCTTAATCACTCTGTAACTCCTAAACGGTTGATATTGCCCCCCGCCCCCCCGCAGTAAAATTTTTTGTTTGGTTAGGTGAGTACTATCACCTCCTGCTCTATTTACCTCCTAAGGGGAAACACCCTGTATATGTATATACAACGTCAATAGTACAAGATTTTCTGCGTAAATTTTGGGTGATTCTGTTGGACAGTGTATGTATGTAGGTACCTACAGCTTAGTTTGTGGAGTGGCATTCTTTTAAATCAAACTGCATCAAGGAGCGTTTACAATGGCAGAGTAGAGTGGAGTCACCAGATTGCATTGTCTCTCCTTGCCTCAAGCTTGCACTTTAATATAAGTTCTTTGCGCTTCCCACCAGAGTGGATTACACAGAGTAGCGTCAGATTTGAAAAAGTCCTAATCTCACGTTGGTGAGATGATGATAGCAAATGCAATCTGGTGACTCCACTCTACTCTGCCATTGTAAACGCTCCTTTATCCTCGCTGGAGTCCCCTTTTTTATCTGTGATCACTCCTTCGAAAAGTTTACTAACTGTATCTAGAAGGGATATTGGTCTAAAATGCTAATATACTCGAATATTTTTTTCTTTGATATTGGAATTAATTAGACTTTATCTTCTTGTAGTATTAAACAGTGATTATATAAGATAGTCAATTTCGACTATTTTGCGGGCATAACATAAAATTTTATGTCGTTAGAACCAAAACTTTACTTTAATTATTACGTATTATTATTTAGTTTGAATCTCTATAGAGGAATTATTTATTTTCAATGGTAATGATAATGAGGAGGTTCGAAGTTGAGAATTATATTATGGTAGGCTCCACATTAACATTTTTGAATTCGTTTAGTCTTTTTTTTTTCCGGAGTTTGTCATATAAAAGAATTTTTTTCGGAATAAATTTTAAAATAAAAGTTCTGAAGGAAGGCAATTATACTTTGTTTTCTGTTGTTCTTAATTTTTCGTTTTCGTATGGCAAAGTATACTGTTTTTGATATCGGCTTCAAATAATTTACAACCTTGCTTCGTATATGGGTGTGGTAGTGCGTGTGGGGCGGCTCTTTCCTTTGATTATTTGGTTCAAGCATTTGATTCTATTCTATTAAGGTAAATGTGGAAAATTCAGCAGCAGCAAAATTCCTAAAATAGTATTTTTTCTTATTTTAATAATTTTAATGCCTTATTAGAACTTTTATCGTAACTGTGATTCACAGCCTGTCAAATTATTTAGTGCTTCTCAGAACAGCTTTTACTTTCAATTCTTGGTTTGAGATGTTTATTTCCTCAGGTATTTGAATGATTTAAATTTAAATGTAGATCGATTCTAAAGGCATCCCATTCTGTAGATAAAAAACTGCATTTCTTCGGTGCCGGAAATAATGGCCTGAAATCTTCTTCCAGGATAATATTAGCTAGTATTTAGAAAATGGTCAGAGGGATAATACATAGAGGAAAATACATAGAACCCCTAATTCAAAAAAACCCAGCAGAAAATTCCCAAATTCGAGAATCCCAATTGCATGGCATGATTCCCTTTTGGGCAAACTTTGTTTGCGCTAGGTCTGGCATCTTTTGAACAGAAAATTTGAATATAAATAAGGTGGTGCAAAGATGTGATTAAAAAATTAAAAATGGTGGTACTCGGAAAATGTTTGTAACGGGAGATGATAGGTAGCATTTTTCTAGAAAGCAGCAATGTATCTAGTGTAGAATTAAAAGATCAAAATACCGGTAACGCTAAATAGTACAGGTACTGTGGAGCTCTCCCTGTGTTCGAAAAAATCAGGAAAAGCGTTCTAAATTTAGGTATACTCTAGATGCACTTTATCTTGACTACGATATGCATCTTTCCACAAAGCACATCAGACGCACCCAAGTGTTTTTTGAGACCGCAGAAAGTGAGAAGACGAATTTTCATGTGGCCTAAAATCTTTATGCAGCAACTTCTTCCGGAGAATCTAGTTCGAACTTCGTGTCATGTTTTGATAGCCGTAATGATGACAAATATGCCTATACAGGGTGCTGCCTCACCTAGATAAACAATAAATTAGATGGTGTTGGGGGTGGGGTGGTGGGGTTGGGGGGGGGGTTGTTCAAATGCGTATTTTGGGAGAGTTACAGGGGATTCGTGATTTTGGATAGATTTTCTGCCAACACCCCGTATCTTCCTTGTTATATAACCTATGAAGGTGATCTTTAGCTTAGAAGTAAAGTGACAAATGCCGAACCATCACTCTGCACTTTTTATCTATACATGAAGTCAGGAGGATAAAAATAAAACGATGAAGTGTTGATATTTTTGACTACCTTTATAACTTTTATAATATTTCTGAAAAGGTTTCTGTAGCTTGTTGTAGGTAGGTATATTTATACAAATTCCCGTTCTTTAAAAATCCGTTGAAAAGTTTCCTACGAATACAAGAGATAAACTGAATACGGTACGAAAAGGTGTATCCACCTCCATTACTTACCAAGAAATTTCCAAATAATATTAATAAATAAATAAAATGAGCCACCAGCAATTAACTGGGATTAAGTTGTGCTTTTCTCTTTAAAGAAAACTTTAATTCCAAAAGACATTCTGAGGATAAAGTTCTCACAACCTCCGCTCATTCCTTCTAACGTTGGTAAATTTTGACGCTTGAAAATGAGTTATGAAATTTCACTCAAGTTTTAATCTTCACCTGATTAAATTTGAATACAAACAGGATCATTAGCAATTCGTTTCTGTTATATTTAAGGAATTATCATGGCATCCTCTTGCATCTACCTAACTAAATTAGAATAGAATAATCTTTTACTGTGAGAAGATGCAGCTTTGCTGCAACCATCATATAATATGCCTGACCCTGAATAACTTTAAATTTTCATCATTGAAAAGAAAAAGGATTATTTCTCATTAAAACAGCCTCTAACCTTCCTGTGGTTTTATCTCGTCACTGCTATTGTTTATAAATAAATTTCGCCATATCCAAGGTGTAACTTTTCTCAAAAGTTAAGGTAGGTACGTAGGTACTATCTAAAAATGTTAAGATGGTCGGGATCGGGAAAGGCAAGGAAGATGATTAAAATTTCTTAAGTTCTTGAATTTGATGAAAAACGAAAGCACCTCACCAGTTGCGAATAAAATAAATTTAGATGCAAGTGAGATTTTCTGCTTTTAAATATTTTATGCAAACTAACTCACAGGCAAAAGAAATGAATTTTCAATATTGGACGAGATAGTCTGCATTACAATTGACAGGTGGGGAAATTCGTTTAGATTAGAAGTATCGTCTGATCGGAAACTGACATACATATGTATAATGTTGGAAATAATTTCCTTTCTGTAATATTATGTCCGCCGCAATTTATCATCTCTGGTCACCGCCATTCATCATCACTGGCCGCCGCAATTCATAATTTTTTATGTAAAATGCGTCTGCTGCACAAAATCAAACGTGGTTTGAATAAACCTCTTAAGCATAGCATCGCACAAATTTTAAGCATCAGAATGATTTGGGAGACTTAAAAAGCTGCAATTTTTTTTTAATTGTGTCAGCTGTCGAAAATATACTACAAAATCACTAAATATTCAAAAATGTCCTGACCTGAAATCAAGCTAAGCACAAGATCGCTAAAAAATTATATCGCCAATTCACAAAATCCCTGGGTTGGGCGCAATATTAAATATTTATTAGATATCCAAAACAAGATCAGATTTCATTGTCGGCCACCAATAATTTTAGAAATTCTGAAGAATTTTTTTTAGTAAATCATGAAGAAAAACCTTCATACGAAAAATTGAGATAAAAGGTGATAAAGGGAGATAAAATTTCACACTTGAGATACAAGTTCTGCGTTTATGTTTCTTTGATATTAGTTGTTCATCAGGGGTTGAGCTGCACATGCACACTTCGTTTTTCACTTTAACTATTCAATTCTATTATTTATTCAGAGTACGAGTATGAGACACAAGAATATTAAAAATCTTTGGTTATTATCCTATATAAAAATAGTTATAATACTGGTACTAAATTACTTAACTAAATTACCTTAAAATAGCTAGCTAGAACTACAAAAAAAAAACGAAAAATACATATGAAAAGAAAAAGTTGAGCTGGAGCCTTCGGCCACTGGTGGAATGCAAAGTTGCAGAAAGTCAACAAGATAAATTTCAATAGCCTATAAAGAAAAAATAGGTTTCTACGTTTCAAATACATCTCCAAGTAACACCGCTGTAGTGAGAGATTGTAAATGGATACCTGCTCATATCTACGCAGCTCGTAAATAAACATAATACAATCATTGAATGTCACTCTTAGTTTTCTGGAGCACACAGAATATACGGCATCAATTGGTGAAATGAGGGAACAATAGAAATTTTATGTATGACATATATCGTCATGTTTAAGCTTGGTGAAGGGGTACTAGCCCCTGGCCAAATGCGATGTAGGCACATTTATGATCACAACAGTTCATCTGGCAATTAAAGTACACTCCAAGATTTCGAGTCTTATTTACACTATGGGATATTGGTACCATTAAGAATAATTTCTAGCAATAAAGACAGATCAATTGATCGTGGATAGAATGCTGGGATTTATTAATATTAAGACTAAGAACATTGTCGATCGACTAGCAGTAAATTATTTTGAGGTCACATTTAATACGGTTTACACAATTTTCGATGAGACCTATGAGTCGACACAAATAAGGCCAAACTACATCCGGTTTACACAATTTTCGATGAGACTTATGAGACGACTCAAATAAGGCTAAACTACATCCGCATATACGAGTAAGTGAACCGATTTACCGATTTTGTGCGGCAATTTGTCACCATGTATGAGACATGGGTGCACACTACAGCCAGAAACGAAACAGCAGTCCAAGCAGTGGGTGGAAGCCGGTGGTTTAACGTCAAAGAAAGCGAAGTCGATCTCATCTGCCGGAAAGGTCATAGCCAGTGTGTTTTGGGATGCAAAAGGGATTCTGTTAATTGATTATCTTGCAAAAGGTAGAACAATTACAGGCAAATATTACTCCAATCTTCTTGACCAACTGGATGTCTAAATTCGCGAGAAGTGGGCTGGCTTGAAGAAGAAAAAAATCATCTTTCACCAGGACAATGCACCTGCACACAAGGGTGCGTTGGCGATGGGAAAACTGCGGGATTTGGGGTATGATTTGCTCGACCATCCCCCCTATTCTCCTGATTTGGCACCCTCAGACTTCCATCTGTTCCCAAATTTAAAGAAATTTGTTTGTTGGAAGCGCTTCGCATCCAATGAAAAAGTTAAGAGGACCGTAGATGAATACTTTCATAACCTTCCAAGCTCTCACTTCCGGGAAGGAATACTGACGTTAGAGAGGCGCTGGATCAAGTTTGTTGAAGTCAAGGGAGATAATGTAGAAAAAAAATCATATTTTAACAGAAAGTCGCAGTCTTTCATTGTCAGGCCGTAAACTTTTCACCTACCCTCGTAAGTGAACTTTTACTTCAGGAAGGCCATTAATGTATAAACTGAATAATAAAGGGCCAAGAATTGAGCCCTGAGGCACACCACAGGAAAAAAAAATAAAAGGCCGGAGGAATCACCATTATTCAATGTGACACGTTGGAATCTACCAAAAAAGAAATTTTTTTCATTAAAAGAATGGCAGAATGGGAGAAACCAAATCACGAATATAGTTACTAGAAGAGGTTCTTTTGACAAAACTCTATCAAATGCTTTTGAGAAATCTAACAAAAATCAAGATGGAATCTTTATCAACAGAAGAGCGAATATTAGCTGTTGCTTTGAGTAGAACAATTTCGAAGTTGTGATGCGAGTGAAAGCCTGATTTATACTTAGGTATTCCACAGCTTGCCAGTACATTAATTTCTTTAAGATCTTAGAGAGGAAACATAATAGATTATTAGATTTAAAATCGGCTAGGGATGCGGGTGAAAGGCATTTAGGAATAGATAAAACGTTGGCAATTTTCCAAGACGTTGGAAAGGAAAAATATGCTAGACACGCATTAAAGAGATGCTCAATTTGAGAAATTTCGGCGATATAATTGATTAAGACCAAGAAGTAGTATAGCAACATTCCATGCATATATACATCCCAGTCTTCATGAGTTTATCAAGTTTTGGAGATTTTGTGCTGAGGAATTTTGAATACAGAAGTTATATGCCCGTGGACTTTATGTTTGGGGATTCTGAATTTGGAAACTCATGCTTCAGGATTTTGTGCTAGAGGATTTCTAATGTGGGGGAGGGGGAGGGGGTCTCTGCTAGGTACCTACGAATCTCGTGTTAAGGGATTTTGAGTTTTGCTGATTTCGTACTAGAGGATTATGAGCGTTAAATACTTGTGCTTATAGATTTCAGACTTCGAGATTTTAGATTTGAGAATTTTGTTCTTGGGTATTTTTAGTTTGAGGATTTTTTGCTGTGGAATTTTAATATGGGGATCTTATATATATTTTAGGGCATTTGGATAACTCTTTCCAGTATATAAATTTTTCTCATGGTTAAGCTAGAAAAAAAAAGCTTGCAATACATGGAGACTAAAAAGTAATTAGAAAAACTAACTTGACCCGTGCCTAAAACTTGTTGGAAAATTTGAAAAATTGTAAAGTAAACACAAATATTTTCCATTTTAGCAGATGGGACATTGAATATGCTTAAAGTCGTAGAGAAGTCCATGTTGGGTCGATAAATGTCTAATTATAGTTATGATAAGGTAGATCTAACGTGAATCATAGCGAAGCTATTTGTGTTTTTTTTTATAGGGAGAGGGACGAGAGATCCTAAGCTCGAAGCACGGGGCGGCCAATTGTGTTAACCTGAAAGAAATTCTCTCACCAACACCTATCTGTCTTGTTAATGAAGCGCACCAGGTCTTTGTGCGGTAAGTTTTTCAGCTCATCCACAGATAGGAGAGCAGACCGAAGCCTATCCAGCTTACTTCGGGCAAAGGCCGGACATAAGTACACTCAAAGTGTTCGGTTGTCTCAGGCTCTCCTTCCAGACAGAACAGACACTCAGGTTCAGGTCAGTCAATAACTCCCATCCTTGTTAGGCGAGTGTGAAGCGAGCTGTGACCGCGGTGATGATACTGCACCACAGTTCTTCATAGTTTCCTTCCGAGCCTTAAGAGAAAATCAGAGAAATTTCTATTAGGCCCATCGCGAAAACATTTTGTACACCTGCAAGTGTACTCAGGTTCGCCCATCTCTGCCTATGCTTCATACAAATATCCACTTTGATGAGCAAAGCTATATTACAATAGAATGATTTGGAAATTCCTGGTAATCTGCCATTATTAAATAGATACCACCAAACTCCATATTTGTCTATCTGAACCTGGCATGTATTCTTTTATTAGAATACCGCAGCAAATGTTCCCCAAAACAATTTTGTATCCCACAATAGCGCAATTCTGTGTATGCAGAAAAAGCTTCTCTTGCAGAAAAAGCTTCTCTTGCAGAAAAGCTTATGTTTAGTAAGCTCTTTTTATCTGCAAATTTATGTTTTTATTAAAACATCTCCCTTCGGGCGCGGATACCGGTTAAAAACACTACGAAGCAGATGATACTGAACTCTACTAGAAAGTAGACCTGTTATTGCCTTTCTTCGTGTCAATAAAGTCAGTATCGGAATAGTCTTTCGCGTGGTGTAGACTCTTTTATTTTGAGGCAAGAGGAGCTCTTGTTTAATTTCTGTACGTCTGTTACCGAATTGTTTTCATTCAGTGAAATCAAGTGCAATCAAAAAACAACAAAACCCTTGAATACTACTATAGAATCAAGAATAACAAACAGAAGTAGTAACAATAACAAAAGTGACTTTGTTTTATTTAGGAGTGGGATTCCAGAAAACATAGATTGCCGGACGGAAGTGTTTTCCTTCAGTTGTGCCAGTGAATTTTGTTGTCGTCCTTTAACGAGTATTTACATATATTATAGTCTCACTGATAACTAACTGTGGGTGTATAAAGTAATCAAAGTAGCATGAGCCTTTTGATAAGAGTAAAGTTTTGACTTTTTAATTTAACGGGGAGTTGGTGTATTTTTGAGAGGACCCAAAGAAGAAGACGTGGTCTTTAGGGCGCCTTGATTTTCCATCTCATGCTATCATTCTTTACCGTTCTTCCATCTCTGTATATCTCACAAGAAGGCTCCAGGAAGGTGGTGAGTAAATAAATTATTTTTGCTTCTTGTTATCTTTAATAGAAGAATGTTTATCGATTTTTTTTTCGGCTAGGTGTAGGTATAGCGCGGATATTTTATTAACAATATGTTTCCGGGTAATAAGTGCACCTCTGTAATTAGGATCTTGGCAAATTTATAGTCTTTTTACGGCTTCTTATTTCTTCCACCCTGTCTTTTAGTATATCTATAACTGCTAAATAAGACAAAATTAAGTGTGTCGACGGCAGTGAAAATAGAGATTTCTTTCACGAATGTTGGAGAGGAGGTTTGAAAGATACGAGAAGAGTGTTGTAGGATAAGCTGGCCATTAAAGTTTGGGAAGGTGAGGGAGGATACTTGATTGATACATATACATTCCACCCCTACAAAATTGGAAAAGTTTTGCGTGATTACATTCAACAGGCGCGTCAAATTGCTTCTATGTTATCAGGAAGCGTATGTGTATCTTGCGGGGATTGAACCATGAATTATCGCTTATTGGAAAATGATAAAATGCGTAGACAAAGAATATGGGTTGTTTTTTTTTTTGAGGAATGAAAAAAATGTGTGTGTGAAAGGATTTTTGTGTGATTTCGTTTTACGGCTTTACTATCCAAGAATGCTATTATTGTGTTTGATGGTGGAAATGAATTGGAAATATGCTTACACGTGTCCGTCCTCTGATATTTACCAGAATAAAATACGATTTTACATATTTTTATTATACATACATATGTATATTTTTACATAGATACAATATTTTTTATATATGGATTTAATATGTATATAGGGGAAGGAAAATAGATGATTTTTGTGAGAGATCGGAATCGAAATATTATCCAAAAAAATGAATAATTTCTTTACCAATTTCCTTTCAAGTTCTCCAATATATATTTTTTTTACAGATAATCTTTAAAAAGAAAATTAATTCAAAATTAAAACGAATGACACGATGGAAAATTGAATTTATTTTACGCTTCATTCAATACTTCTTCCATATGGAAGCTTATCAGACACGCGATTTAAAGTATAATCTTAAAACATATTGGTTTATTTCGAATAAAGGGAAGGCAGGAAAGGAAGGGAATAAATAATATTGAAATCAGCTTTGCATTTTTTTTTATTTATTTTTTATTTTTTGAGATAGCATTGAAATACTGATGATGTACTATACAAGTCTAATGTCCGTGTGCGATTCTAAAAATAATATTTTTCTGTATTTGATTGAAATTGAAAGTGACATTTTGGGGTGTTGGTTATGTAATAATGGGATAACAGAAAATGATGTTTTTTGTTATATATTCTTAAGTGACATGTTGTTCCTTTATAAGAAATTTTGCTTTCTTCAATCACGGAGATACGATATTTTGAAATTTGAGAAAAGTTACAAATTTTGCTTGATAAGTATGACTTGAAAAACTTTTATCGCAAAATGTGCACATTGCAAGCCCATGAAACAAACTCTATTTATTTAAAAAAGCTTTGAAGTTTTTGGTAAAAATTAGTTGAGTCCCTTTTTCTGGAAATTAGTTTTCAAGGATAATGGATATGTCCGTTATTCTTGAATATCTCAAAAATCCCAGTCTCCATTTTTTTATTTATTTTAATCCTTATTGGGCTTTGAGAAAGCTGTACAAAGGAAAAAATGGAATTCTTTGAAGTTTGGCTGGAGTTATTTTTTAAATATATGTAGTTCAGGAAACTTGAACAAAAATTGATAACGTTTGCTGAGTTGTCAGATTATATGCAGTGTGTGCGATAAATAAGCATAGAGTATGCCAATGGATTCTTTGGAGTGCTCTGATTATACTTTTGTGCGAACCTCCCTCACACTCCTTCCATCTCAAATTTACGTTTGAAAATTTTTCGTTTTTCGAAGGAAGTGCAGGCACTTAAATGCTCAGAAGTCCTTTCACGGATATCGTTGGATTAATCTTGGACACTGGTTCCACAAAGGACCTTTCATCCTTTATTTCGATATTTAACGTGTTACGATTTATGGTCAAATGTCTCAGTTATCGAGCCTCAAATTTGAATTGTTGAAAAAAATTTCATACAAATTTGCAGTTTTGTCCTTCACCCTGTAAAGATTTGAAACTAAGGACATATTTTTTCCTTCTAAACTATGACTCATTGTCCTCCTTTACAACAAGAATAGAATTATGCAAAAAGAAGTATAACAATTAATATGTTCTGGAAATTAAACTTTGTCACTTTTCGCATAATATAAAAATATCAATAACTTTTGAACGGAAGCAGATATTGAGGTAATTCTTTTTATGTTTAAAATAGCTATTAACGGGTCAATTTTGGAAAAGGGGAAAAATTATGTCCTTGGTGTAAAATCTTTACAGTATCAAGGATAAAACTACAAATTTGTATGACATTTTTTTGAAAAATTCAAATTTAATACTCAGTAACGGAGGCATTTGCATTTTTCATTTTTTGTGCACTCAACAAAGAAGGCTTAGATCTTCTATGAACATGTTAGAATAAAGTTTCCACAACTTGCTCCCACACGTTAATATCAAATTCCAGAATATTGAACACTGTTTGTCAGTACAGAGAAGACATTATAAAGTTTTTTGAGAAATTTATATTCGAACCAGAAAAATGAAACAAAGAAATCATTTTATCTTCCGGAGGGTTTCTACATTTCTGAAATAAATTTGATAATCAGTTTCTTCTCATTATTTTTGCAAAAATATTTGCTTTCACTGATATTTTATTTAACATCCTGCAGAGTAAAATCATGGATATTTGTTATTGCAACGAAAAAAAATTCATGAAACCATGTCACATATTCGAACTATGATAGGTGATTTTTTAACCGTTTTTGACAAAACCGTAGCATTGGTTGGTCCTCCTCAACAACGATGGCGTTTAAAAAATGCAGATGAACCAAATGCCTTATACAAAATTTTATTTGAATATTGGATTTGAAAGTATGCAGGAGCTTGTGTTTTTTGAATTGCTGAATTACAAGAAATTTGTAATTTATTCACAAAGTTCTTTGCATTTTCAAAATTGAACAATAAGTTAATTGATATCTATAATTCTAATGATTTTAGAAATTTGACAGTCTGCCAAATTTTAAAACATATTATGCAAAATGAGTTTCAATCAAGTTTTTCTGAAGTCTATTATATAAGCTTGATTACTTAATTTTAACAACTCATCCTAGCACAGCTAGTGCTGAAAAAGCGCTTTGAGCATAAAAGCGAACTCTATGTGACAACAAGAAAGACTGTCAAGTTTAGGCCTTATTTCAATTGAAAAACATCTCCTCAAAGAATTAAAGCAAAAAGAAAAACTCTATGAGGAAGTCACACAGGACTTTTCTAAGAAAAGTAGTAGCACGGAATTTATTTATAAATGAACTGTGATTGAAGTAATGTATTAAATGTTCACAAGAATCTCTTTACCCGTACTTTAACAATAACATAAGCTGCGTCATATACCTATTACTAAAGGGTGTTCCAATAAGAGGTGTTATTGAATTTTTATGTGCGGTGTGATTCGGGATTAAATACTAATAGTTGGCGTGTAGGATTGATTAATGGAAATTTGTGATAGAATGTTAGTCTCATCAATGTTATTATTAAGAAACTTAAATAGAAATAACTCATTACGATTGGAACATCGATTAAGTAAAGTTGTCATGGAGAGTCTATACTTAATTTATCGTTATATTCTCAATTAAACTGATCAAATTTGAAAAGTATAAACTGAATAAAACGTCTTTAAATGCCTTCAATTTTTTATTTGTATGTAGCAAAAAAGGCTCCATATAAGTAAAGGACGCATTTTCTAAAATACTCCTTATAAAACTAACGTAAAGTACCTACTCTGAACGATTGAAGTTCTTAGCTACATCATAAAATAAAATTAAGGGAATTGTGGAAAAAAAAAACATGATCGTCAGTCCGTGCTACTAAACCTCTATTATTAGAAGGCGTATTTAAATAATTTACAAGAGCTGAAGTACTTCGCGTTATGGCGGTATTTGTACCTAGTAAGTGCGTACTTTGGTACTTATAGGGTACTTAAGCTTATACAGGGTATTTCCGTATAGGTGGTCCATAGAGCAAGAGGTTGTAGTACTCACCTGGATGAACAAAGCATTGAATGCTAGGTGGGGGGGGGGGTCCACATCAACTGTTTGGAAGATACAGGGTGATTAAGAAATTATTCTAGTCTTTTACAAAGCACCCTGTATCTTAAAAAGTACAGGGTGTGCACTCACCATAATAAAGCTGATTGTACGCACAGCTTCATGGCCTTGCCAACGACTTCTCAATCAACCCCGTACTCCTCTGTTCCCAGAAGTAATTGTGGTGTAAAATAAGAATTTCGGATTTTGTTACCTTTTTTTACATTAATCTCAATTTTTTTTTTTTGCATTAAGACGAGTCAGTACCAAGATTTGCAAGTATCATACATTTTTCAATGCGAATTTCTGGCAAACTATATCTACCAGAATATTGACTTATATCTTAAATTAAAGGTAACTAAGAGGTCTAGTAAATAACGTCGAGAAAAATACAAAAAAATGTATTGGAATGGAGATATTAGCTCGGAAACTTGTAAAAAATGGTAAAAATTCATTTTATCAAATCAAATTTCTGTTAGTAGGTATTCTCATTTCTTTACATTGTGACTATTTTAGAAAGATAAAGCTTAAATCTAGTAAATAACGTTGAGTTTCTCATTTTTAGTGGCGCTTTTTTTAATTGTTTAACTCTAATAGTACTTGGTTTTTCTCTCGATATTTCACCAACGAGACATTGCAATATTTCGGTGAAAGTTGTAGAAATATAAAGCAAAATAATATATTTAACAATTTTGTGTAAAAATAAAATAGGAGAGTTAAATATCGTAAAAAATTTTCAATTTCTTTGAATTGCAAATTTTCATTTTCGTCTTAAATTGTCGCATGTTGGGTTTCTGTCTTTCACGCTAGATGTCTCTAATGTAACTTGTGGTCTAGGTCTAGGCTAATTTTATATGAATTTTCATACTTTCAGGACACAAACCTACGTATAGTAAGTTTTATTGCCTACAGGCTTGCTGGTATCTAAATTGATATATCTGCTGAGTACTGACTCCTCTTAACGTAACTTTATTTTTATAAAAACTGTAAGCTGTGAACTCTCCTCTTTAATTTGATCTGGTACATCCTATTTGGTATCCTTAGTCGTTAAAGAGTTATTAGCTCATAGCCTATTCAGGTCATACCAAAATTAGACTATATATTTTTTTTTAATTACGATATTCAGTCACTAGGGCAGGGGTCGGCAACCTTTGTGGAGTTATGAGCCATTTTTTTCCCGATGTGATAAATAATTTTTTTAAGGAGCCAAATATAAGTATATACATCGGTAATATGTATTACAAAAATTAATATAACTGTTATCTGCTGTGAAACATGTATTTATTGTGAAATCAAAACATTATATTTTGCATACTAACAGAACATATAAGTCAACGTATTTAAGAAAATTGAAAAACTTTTTTTATAACTTAATTTCAGTAGGTTATAAATATAGCTTTGCTTAAAATACAAATTAAATGTAAAAAATAATATAAACGCAAATATTTAATATTAGTGAGATCTTTGGGATTGTGTATAGACACAAAGTTTTTCCAAATTTGATGAATATTCAGAAGTTTTCATTTTCATGCAACTTTCAAAGCTATCGTCATTAAGCGAAGTTCTTAATTTATTTTTAATAATCGTCATATTTGAAAATAATTGTTCACAGTAGTATGTAGATCCGAAAATTGTCAAGATGCCAAATGTATGTTTTCACTTGATCATAAAAATGAGTAAAGACAGTTCCATGTTCAAATATAATGTCTTCCTCCTTCCTACATTTCGAAAAATCCATCCACCGGTGTCTGACAGGCAGTTTTCATTTCTCTCTAGTTAAGTTTTTTAGTTCTTACTGCAAATTTGTGAACTTTTCTGTCCATATATCTTTATTTTTCAAATCTAACAACTGTAATTCAAATTGAGCTCTATCAATAGATGGGAATGGTGTAAAATTCAACTCGCTTAGAGTAGGGTTTCTCGCATTTTTACAATGGCAGTGACAAAAAATTCACTGTTAATATTACAACCTGAATACGACGATACGATTAAGAAGATGGAACTGGGCTCTATTATTGAATCCGTCCGATTCTTTTATCGGATCATTTGAATCAGTTTGAACGAGAAAATTAATAGAAGTTACAGGTAACTGAAATTAATTTGTTTCAAATTAAGGAATTTTATTAAGAAATTTCAACTTAAAGGGCGCTTTTTTAAGGTCTTTTAGATTCGAACAAATTGGAAGTGATAGTAAACAAATATTTCGCTGAAATTCCTCGCATTGCATGATGGGTTTTTTTTTCAGGAAATTTGTAAGGCTCACTAATAAAAGGCGATGATTTCCAAAGCTCACGAATGTTCTTCCAGTGTCCTGGTAATGCTTCTATTTCTATTCACTTTGGTTTTGAGTGTGGAGAGTTAGTCTAGCTAAACTGGGTTTACAAGCATGCGATCTGCCGCACATTTTGATGTCTGAGCAGGATTATTATATTTGTTTGGCAATTGCAATATTACAGTTCATTTTTCAATATTAACTATTAAAATACTGAAGAGCCACAAGTATGATTCTACTGAGCCTCAGGTTGCCAACCCCTGCACTAGCGGAACAAATTATCTTTCAGAATAGGTTAAGGCTAATAAATTAGAGAGGAGAGTCCACAGTTTACAGTTTTTATAAAAAAAAAGGTTATGTTAATGACCTTTTCACAAAAAAAAGTAGAGGTCAAAGTAAAGAAAGGTAATAAATTCCGAAATTTTTACTTTTGACCACAATTGGGACTTATGAGTACCAGTACCTGGACTTGTACTTAAAAAAATTTAAGTGTCAGTATCGGACTTAAATGTATTGTTACACGCAACGAAGCGATACAAGCGACATCTGTTGGAAATGGCAACAACTTTAGGTTAGTGACATCTTAGTAATTTTTGGGTTCGGAGAATAGAATTGACGGGAAGGTTCTAGGATAAATTGTAGAGTATAAATACGGCGCTTTTGACATCCAGGAGGTGAGTTCTGGACTTCCGGGATATTTCTCAGCATGCTGGAAGAAACGCCAGTCTTCAACTCACAACAAGTTAGAGAAATCTCTAACATTCCACAACCCACCCACTTCCATCCAGCTTCCCTATTCCTCTAAATCCACACATCCCAAAATTATGAAACAACAGACAAGAACACAGCTTGCCGTCGCGCAATAAGCTGTAATAATTTCGACATCGTGTAACCTGAAGTTATTAATTATTCGAACAATTAAAGTATAAAGTGAATCAAAGACAAAAGTGAAATCTAGGCCAAAATTAAAGCATGTACGTAAATATTTTCAAATATCTCGGGATATCGGTTCGGTTTATAATTTCGCCATAATTCGTTTTATTTCGTAAATCGCGTGTGAAGAATTCTTGACTTGACTCCACGAAGTGAGTAGCGCCGCGCGTTTTTCTTGCGGCGCCGCTTTGAGGAGTTTATGATACAATGAGAGCCGCGCGTTTTTTTACACTTGACAGTTCAAACTATCTAAGGTGTGTTGATTATTTCTGTGAAATTTTGAAAAGTATTTAAAAATGACTAAAAAAAAATTAGGTATGATAATTAAAGCAAGTATTCTTGCTCTAAAAGTTTATTAAAAAACTATTACCAAAAAAGTGAATTTTTTTTTTTCAAACTTGTCAGTATATTCATTCGTTCTCTTAAAATGAAACAAGGAACAAACGAAGAAAAAAACAACGCGCCGCAAAGTTAAAAGTTTGATCAAACTTTGCAGCGCCACAAAGTGGCGCGGCTTACATTGCCTCTAGCTATATATGAAAAAAACGCGCGGCGCTCATTGTATCTAGGGCTTTATTTCAGACAGTGAAGGGAAAGAAGTAAACTATTTGGATTTTGATAGATTAGCGATAACTAAAGAGTTGATTTGATAGTTGTTTATGATTGTTATAAAAGTAAACAGTAAAGTTAAATAAAGGAAGAACTTTTGAATGATATCTGAAATATTGTGTTTTAAATAACGCACTTAACTGTATTTAAAAATTTTTTGAGTACCAGTTCCGGTACTTGTGGTTAAAAAAAATTTAAAGTCCAGGTTCTGGTACTGGCACTAGTACTTAAGTACCAAGTAATTAAGTACCTTATTTGGACTACTGTAAACGGCATATCATAACCAAATCGATGGACAGGTCCAGTACATACATATGGTACATTGGTATAAAAAATTAATATGGAGCCCAGGCTCTCTAGCCCCATCCTCTGTAAATACTCCACTGGGTGGCTGTTGTTAACAATTACAATTTTCCCAGATCTCAGAAATATTTTTTATACTAAGATGAAATCATAGGGTATACTAAGTTTGTCATTCCGTTTGACATAATGCAAGTAGAGCAAAATCGGTTGGACATCCACGCATATATTTTAGCATGTCCGCCTGTCCGTCTGTCCGCACTATAACTCGAGAGCGCGTTCGCTTAGACTGCTAATTTTGCACACGGTTTAAAAAAAAAAAAAATAGTAAATTTACGTTTGAAAATGGGACCAATCAGGCAACTTCTTTGTAGGTTTGCAATACAAAAAATTCGTTTTTCACTATATATTTGGACACTGCCTGAGAACGTGTCGACGTAAAGAATTGAAACTGGAAACATGGTGTTTCCATAGCAATAGTAAATAAAATTTCAAAATTGGACGAAATTGGGAAACTCCTTCTTGGTGTTACCATATAAATTTTGTTTTTTTTTTTACTTATATCTAATGTGAAAAGGATCAGTCCTAGACGTTTTTATTGTATTGAAAAGTTCTTCAGTATATGAAATCCTATTAAATTGGTTGTAATTATTTTTATGATGCGACGAACCGTTTTAAAACATTCAAACTTGCACACAGCTCTGACCATATAAAATTACATACGGGCATTTATGTAGGGTATCATAACAATTGGTCTTAGACTAATTCTAGCTTTTATGCTTGTTAATGGTATGCATTGTGCCTCTTTAAGTCAACTTATAATTGTTTTTTTCATACAGTTTTTGTAGCCTTGCATTGTACTGTAGCACGTTGCTGTTTTTGATAAATTGTTATAAAAAACAAAAAAACAAAAAATTTAGAAAATTCAAGCTAATTTCATTGGCATCTTCCCAATTATATATATTTCTTATGTAATCCTTCAAGAAAACCTGAATTTTTTAATCAAAATTTAAAACTCTTACCGCAAATTCAAATTAGAAAAAATAAAATTCCAAATTCTTTTCATATTAAAAGTTTCTTTTGGCCGCTCTTATATAGAGAAACTACTTGCCTAGGAAATTTAAACTGTTTGAAACGATGCAGCTGAAAAGCTTGCATAAAACTTTAAAAAAAAAGTTTTTTATACGCTCTGCTTTCTAAAGGCGGATAACCCCATTTTAAAAGTTTTTCTCCAAAGTACATATGTATAAGGTCTATAATGGATCTCATGTGTGGCTGGTGCAATTAGAGTGAAATTCCGTGCAGAACACCTGAAGCGAAAGAATGATCACCACAACTTAAGCATACATCCTTGGAGTGGGATATACTTTCTCAAACACAACTGATGTCGCCGCGGATAAAGTTTTATATGGACTTATACAGGGATAATATGAACTGAACATGCTGCCCATTTGTGTCCTCAAATTATGAGTAATTTTATCCAGTTTATCCCATGACGCAAGTGTTATAAACAAAGTTAACTTTGTATATTCGAAGAAAAGTTTAGGTTAGAGGTGGTTTATAGATATTTTGCTATTCACACCACCCTCCCAAAACTCTTAGACTTTGATGTATTCTACTTTTGTGGGATAAACGGGTGATTATGGATGGATGTTCTGCACAAAGTGCTTCTTTTTATATTTTCTCTGCTCGTCATCGTATTGAATCGTTTAATTTTTGTTTTTTCACGCATACACTTTTATAGTTATAGCAAGCGTTTTCTGTTCAAGGAAATAAATTTTTAATGATTGTACACTTTACCGTTTATCATTTAGGTTCTAGGATGTAGTAAATACAACAGCAGGGCTTTTTTCCGATTACAATTTATAAACGCAATAAATTTTCATGCTCGAATCGTTTGTAACTTTGTCGGGATTTTATATCCAAAGAGTAATTTTTATGAGGAGGTGTTTATTATGAAATAATTTGAAATTGACTAGTATTGAAACGTTGAAATGGGAAATAATAGCTGGTGTTTAACTTGCGAAAATTTACATATTTTATGTTGTTAGTTTTGTTGCCTTTTTTTCTAGAATTCAACATGAGGTTAGGGAGAAGGTCATCTTTGAAATTTTTCTCAATGTTAAAGTTCAAGTGATACATTGCTGTAGCTCTACCGACGGAAAATGTATTCGATTCGATAGTGCATGTTACCCAATTTTGTAGAATCATGCTTATCATCACACTGGTGACAGCTGACTGGTGATGACAAAGGTGCTACATATTACATATGTATGTTTCGATTTCATGAGCAGTTCGTTGTACCAAATATGTATTTTCAGTATTATTTTCAAGGTCTTCTATCGTATACTATGTATTTGGTGCATTATAGACTTTCGATTTGAGACAGGCCCAGGAATTTTCTATTGAATTTAGATCGATAGTATTGCTGGCCCAAAGAAAGGTACTAAGTTCTTAAGAAATTCATTACAGATTTGGAAGTTTGGCAAGGTACGTCATCTTCCATGAAAGTATAATAACGTTAATGTTAAGAGTAGGGGCGACTAGGCCTCCAGGACTTTGCGGACACTGCGACCATAGTTGATCTATTGTGTCATCTCCTAAGGTGGATAGGCAAAATCGAGTTTTTTAACGAGCTCGATTATTGGTCTTGGGGTTAGATTGCAGACTTTATTTGGAGAGATAAGTTTTCCTCCAGTGACTTGCAGCCTTAGACCTGCAAGCGCGGGACACTCACATATAACATGCATCTTCCTCTTTGTACAGTCGACACAGTTCACTGTCGGACTTGCCTATAGTATTCAAGAAGTGACGGAAAGGGCCATGACCAGTGACTGTTTTAGCAAGCAGTCTGAGCGACTGTCTGCTAATTTGTCACGTCTTGAGGAGAGAGGGGTTGAAATTGAATTTCTTCGCTTGCTTCATATCGGGCGCGCTACGTCAAGGGGATTAAGTTGTCTATTTCCCACTTAAGCATTTCCCCCTAAAGTGGCTTTTTGGTAGGCCAAATGTCGGGTAGGGACCAGTATACGGACATCATGCAGCTCCTGTTTCAGCCAGTTCGTCTGATTTTTCATTACCGTCCCCTCCTTTGTGTCCAGGAACCCAAAACAAGGTTAATTGGTTGTCCCTAGACAGTAGCTGGAGTTTGGAGGAGCAGCTGCAGACTAGTTTCGACTCAAAGATTTTAAAGGAAAGTGCTAGGAGCGCAGCTTGTCTGTCTGAACAGGTGTAGATGTTAGAGTTCTTTCAGCCCTTTTTTAGGCTTTCCTGAGCTCCAACCTCTATAACTTAGACTTCCGCCTGAAAAATGGAAGGTGAGCCACCAAGCGGAATGAATAGCTCCATTTCTGGACCAACCACCCCTGCGCCTGTTTTTCCTGAATAAAAAGGTCGAATGGTTGTAAGGCAAGAATGGCTTCAAATGCTCGTTGAGAACAAGATGTTTAGGCGCCAGTGTCGCCTAAACATGCCATCCTTTGCACCTATTTAAGGGTTCTCCTGGTGGCTGCCTGCAGCAATGTTTTAGGTCACCCGACGTGTGCCCCGTAAGAAAGTGAAAGTAGAAAGTGGAGGTCATTTTGGACTTCAGACCCCACTTTTTCCCGAAAATTCTGTGGCATGAGCTGAATGCCCACATGGCTTTTTTAGTTTTGAAAGTGTAATAGAAAGTGTAATAAGGCGGGTGGTATAATTTTGAATTATATAGGGAATTAGAAAGTTGAATAGGATGAGAATATATTGATCCTGCCGTATTGTTGACTCTATGATATATAGGTAAATGGGATCGGTACCATCTCCGCTATGCAACTCCAGATATTGGATGGGTGAATACTTTACAGTTTTGACCATGCAGTTCTCTTTATGCTGCGCCATAAGTTTTCTCCCTACATATTGAAAAAATATGGTGTATTAAAAAAAAAAAAAAAAAAATAAATAAATAAAATAATAGTAATAAATATATACATTAAGAGAAAGTATAACGCAGGTACTTTCTCTTTTTCATTCATCAACTGTAAAATGAGGATGAAGCTGGGCCTACGCCTGTAATTCATTCTATGGGTTAATTTCGACTTTTTCGCTGGACGTCTACATCTGAAATTGCTTTCATACCATCGTTTTGAATTATGGTAGTCCCAAGACTGTATCCAACAACCATAACTAGATAACGACAGAGTACTAAAAAACCACTTAAGAAAAACCCCCTTAGCGGTTGGTATCCATTCAATTTGGTGTTAATTATTTTTTATCTTTGTTAATTTTTCATTTTTTTTCCATATTTTTGCTTGGAGAAGAAAGAAACATTCATGAATTAAAATCCTTCCTACCTAGTCAGTTTTCGCTCGTTATGTCAAACATTAATTCTTGTACCTTCAAGAGAAGAGTGATTGTTATGGTGTGATAACAGGTGATTTAAAGTTCAAAGTATGAAGACACCTACTGTGCTGTCTTGTTTTGTGTATATGCATTCGAAACAATCTTTCTGTCCTCTTGATGAAAGCTCAGTTGGTCCTGGTTAGAAATTTTTACATAATTGTAATAATCACTCCGGGAAAAATATTAAATTCAACCAGGAAAAACTCTCCTGGGAGCGAGTATAAAACAGCATTTCATCTGTGTGTCTTCTAGGTCTGAGAACCGTCTGTTGTATCATAATGTTAGGTGTGTGTGTGTGTGTGTAGGATACGCTGGAAAGAGAGTGATAGCATATTAACCTTGAGAGTTAATGTAAGCGCATATTAAACGGTCAGGAAGCTTTTGGACATCATCGCTTTTCCGTTGTATCACATCGCTAGTTAGGATTTTTATTATTTTTAAACACCTCCTTGTTGACTTTTTAGGGAAATGCCAAGTGTGTTGAGGAAATGCATCCACAATTACCATGTCCTCAATAGGATGATACTGTCATGTGTGGTTAACAGGTCTGCCTGGAGCAGCAACTGTGGCGGTTTGGAAATACTTGTTTGATACAAGAAATTGATGGGGAAATTGATGGATTAAAGTTTTCGAGGTTGCCAAAGATTATGGTGGCAAGCCGTTCCAATTACTACGAGCTTCTCAAATGAAATTGCTTAAAACGCCGACTGTTCTATGAAGGCGGCAGAATTGCTTGACACAGGAAATGGGTCGCTGTAATGATAGTGCCTTAAAAGCGGAATTGCAGTGACTGATTCGCCGAGGTCGTTTGACCTGGTAACGGCCCAATGGCTAGCTAGATTTGATAGTTTTCTTAATGCCCAGGGTGTCCCGATATCCGCCTGAACTGGCACGATCTCGAGTTGCCCATTAATCAGATCGACCCGATGTTGATTTGACGGCCGTAAAGAGAATAGCTGCAAATGATACTATTGGTAGGATTTGCCTCTTTGGTACCAGGTTGTCCGTCCGTTTGTATAGAACTAAAATGTGTTGGTTTTGGACAAAAGGAGGTGATTGAGACTGGATTCAATTCAAAGCCAAAACAGCGGATGAACAGTTCCTTAGGTAAAAAAGTTTATTCTCTTGCTTTTAGTAATTTATGATGCTATTTTAACGGACGTTGTTATTCGACTG
The DNA here is from genome assembly GCA_963924295.1 of Dioctria rufipes. Classification (NCBI taxonomy): domain Eukaryota; kingdom Metazoa; phylum Arthropoda; class Insecta; order Diptera; family Asilidae; genus Dioctria; species Dioctria rufipes. Next base: position 177,784,454 of record OZ002743.1, read on the forward strand.
TTTAAATTTTTAATTTTTTCTCATTTTTATACTCTAGATAAAATCTAAAGTGTATACTAAGTTTGTTATTCCATTTGTAACACCTAAAAATAATGATCGTAGACAAGAATGGATTAGACACCCACGCATAAAATTAAAAGTCATTTTGATGTTTGCATGTCCGTCCGTGTATCTGTCAGTCCGTCCGTCCTCACGATGAAATTTTGCATATGGCCTTTTTTTAAAAAAAAGTAAAATTAAGCTCGAAAATGTGGGACAAATCGGGTAACTCCTTCGTAGGGTTGCCATTAAAAATTTCGGTTTTCACTACATATTTGAGCACTACCTGAGAACGCGTCAACGTCGAGAGCTGAAATTTTGTACACAGTGTTTTCTTAAAAATAGTAACCTAATTTCAAAAATGGACTAAATCGGGCAAACCCCTTCTTGGTGTTGCCATATAAAAATTTAGGATTTTTATGTATACTGTGAAAACGATAAGTCCTATACGGTTTTAATGTACCGAAAAATTCTTCAGAATATAAAATCCTATAAAATTGGTTATAATAATTTTTTCTGTTTAACGAACCGTTCTAGAAATATATGTGGAAAACCACTTCAAAAATCAAACTTGCATAGATCGGTGACCATACGAAATTTTATACGGGTATCGTAAAAATTGGTCTTGGACCAATTGAAGCTTTGTTACCAATTCAAAAGCATATCTCTCTAATTCAAAGTATTTTGCAGAAATTTATTTACAGCGATTACAGCGGTTTTTATGAGCTATAGGCTATACAGTCCGGAACGAAAGTGTCGCCACAAATTGACTGTTTTATTTTATTTTTTAAATATTAATTAAACTTTTAATTTTAATTAAACTTAAATTGCCTCAAAAACTTGCTGAATCTCTGTTTCCAATAATTAATTTTTCATCCAGTTCGTGCTTTTCTTTCTGAGGTCAATTTCCTTAATACCTACATAAATTTTGGTGACTCAGTATTTTATTGCAATTTTGGTAACTGATTCGGTTCTTTTATTACCCCAAAGTTACGTGTGTCATTTTTGAGATCCCTTTGTTTACAATTTATTGGACCCAGTTATGAAAACCGATGACCGGTGAAAAAGTACAAAGGTGCGAAATAAAGAAATTTATGAAATTATTGAATTTTAATCGATAATTTTCTAAATTTGTCATGAAACACGAAATATGCATTGCCACCTTCCGAACATAACAACAAAGTTTGTAAAATTTCATACAGAGCCGTTAGAGCAGTCTAGTTATTCGAGAAGATAGCACTATGATTTCTCTGTTGAGAATAATATCAAGAGCAAGTTTGTTAGTTTAATTATAAAAACAAAGAAGTACTCCAATTCATTACCATGCTCTAGAATACAACATCTACATAGGCACCTTTGTAAAGTCCATATTTATTAAGATTTGAATCCGCAAAATTATAAGTTTGTTAAGAATAAATTATTTGCATCGACATATTAAAAAACATAGAAAAATGACGTTAGATTAAAAAATCTGAAATTATCCTGTACATTATGCTTATGATACAATTATGGTGAATTTAACTGGGTATTTGCTCAGGGTAATTGAATTACCTAGTTAATTGGAGACCCCTCCTAATATATATACTTAAATCGAGGTATTTTGAATGGTAACGCGCAAGTCTGACGTTTAGTACGGTAATTCGTAGGTGACGTTTAAAGTTAAAAAGGTAAAAGTATACTTTGTGAAAGTGTGAAGTTTTAAGTTTTTAAAATTAAGTTGAGGATGCAATTGCATTAATTCAACCGAAGCGTCTGCAGGCGATTCAGATGAGGTAGCAAGCAATTGTAAATTTAAGACAAATGCAAGAAAACACGGTTACGGATCCTTGCAGTAAGATCATGGCTACGGGCTAAGATGCTCACACGAATCTTATATATGAGTAATTCATATAATCGTACAAGGCGAAGGTAAGTTCGGAAATCGATAACTGAGTGAAGTCCCGATGCTGTTCAAATGACATTTCTGACATTTAGACATCTACAATGACAAACTATTTTTTATTTCAGGTCGAGAATTCCCAATTCTAAGAAAAGGATGTGCCGCAATTTGACGAAGACATACTCAAACATATCGATAGTAAAATTTCTCCTGTTAGGCTGCGGTGACTGTCTAAACAGGACACCACTTGAAGATCGGCCATTTCTCTTCGAAAAAGAATTTCTGTCATCCTATATGCTCTCGGATCTTCGAGAGAATACAGAATCGTTGGCAGTTTATTTGGTGTGGGCAGGACAACGGTGGGCCAAATTTTTTTGCCATTCGAAAATGAGATGTGGGTTATCTTCCAGCCCGAATTCTTGAATGTTCATCCACCTATACGCAAGATAAAGACAAAGAAATTGTGCCCGGTTTTGAAAAAATGGAATTCCTGTAGTATTTTGGAGCAATTAATGGATGCTACATGGAAGTCAATCTCCCGAAAGATGAGGCTACAGACTACCAAAATTTAAAGGGGTGGCATTCCTTAATTTTGTTTGCTTCAGTTAACTATCGGTGTCGATTTACCTACATTAATGTTAGAACTCCTGGCCGCCGCAGCAATGACTCCGCCATATTTGAAAATTCTTTGGTAAAGCAACAGCATACAGCAAACAATTTTGACCGAGAACATGAGAGTCATCGAAGGAATTCGTGTGCCTACATTATTGGCTAGCGACTCTGCCTTCCAGGGGCCGGATTCTGTAGCACGGAGAATTTGGGAATTTGGGAGATGAGAATTGCGTTTTCTTAGAATTTTTAATTCCCTAATTCTCCATTCCCAATTCACTAACATGGTTGGAGAATTAGGGAAAACGTAAGAAATGTGAAAAAGGGCGAATCGCCTGGGACGATTAAGGTTATCAATTTTTATTGTAGAGGGTTGGACTTTTTTTCATATGTGAGGTACATCTGTCTATTTCCTTCCACTGTCGAAATAAATTTAAATTTCTTTTTTGTTGGGGTAGTTTTTGAGGGATGTAGGAGGGTAGGTTTTCTCGAGTTTTTCCGGGATAACGAGAGAATGGAGAGTAGAAGGAGAATGTATGTGGTACCAAAAAAAATGGGAGCTCAGCGCGAGCAAGATAGGCTTAGGAAAAGGGGCGGGGAGAGTGCAGGGTAGAGATGGGAGCTGATTAAGGGAAATTAAAAAAAAATTAAGACAATATCAGGAGCTGCAATAATTCGCAGGGGTAAGCTCAGGATCTCTAAGCCCAATAAAAAAAAGTAAGAATTCACATTGGTAATTAGCCATGCATGGGTATTATAGGCTATATTTTATTTCGATTAACGGTAATTTGCAGATTTGAGCGGCCTCGGCGGTAAATTTTGCTATCGCAATATTCACGGGCGCCTAACTCTATGTGGGAGGGCTGTAGAGTATTGGAATTTTTTTGATAGATTAAGGGTTTAGAGTACAAAAATATAGGTGAATAACTTTTGGGGCAGGGTGTTTTGGGGGTTGGGGGTCGTACCACCCCTCATAGGGGGTTGCTCAAACTACGTCATGTTTGGTACCAAATTAAAGAGAGAGGAGAGGGTAAACGAGTGGTGTAGTTTGTCTTTGATCGTTTTAACGTGATAGCTGACTTTTGACAGCCGAAAAACGATTTTTTTACACTACGGTCATATACACCCCAGTTTCCATATTTTGCATATATTTCTTCCGTTCTTTGTTTCACATCCATTAGTACTCCGTTGTGAACATTTTTGTCATGGGAAGTAAATTTCCAGGACTTACCAGTTCTTCGCAATAATGAGATGAAAATATGTCAATTTTTGTACCAAAAACGGCCAATTTTTCACCTTAAAAAGGACTCCTACACTTCTTTTACAGTTATTTCCACAACGGTTTATCGTATTCAAAAATTATTTACATATTTAATTAGGGGACAAAATGTAGATGCGATTTCATCCTACACACAAGCTTTACCGTGTATATTTAAAAATTTTACAGCATCTCTTCTGTACTGGACGACGACCAAATTGATCAATTTGTAATTTTTAGCAGGTACTTTGAGAGACAAAATCCTTGTTCCTCTGTTAGTATTGCATGGATTTCCATAATTTGTTTTTTACAATATAGCCAGGATACGCAGTGAATCCATAACTCAATTTGAAATTCCTAGGTACCTAGATACCTTCACAAAACGTAACAAAAGCAGACAATTCAATTTTTCCACTTACTTTTCCACTTGCAAAACCCCGGAGAATTAACCAGTGGAATGGAGAATTTGGGAATTTTTTACTTACTTTTCGTCTTACTTTTCCACAAGCAAACACCGGAGAATTAATAAGTGGAATGGAATTGGAATTGAAAATTTTTCGTCTTACTTTTCCACAAGCAAACACCGGAGAATTTGAGAAGTGAAAGTAAGACAAAAAATTCAGAAATTCTGTACTCGCTTCTCAAATCCTCTCAGTTGAGAATTTTTCGTCTCACTTTTTCACAAGCAAACACCGGAACAAGTGGAATGGAGAATTCGGGAATTCCGTACTCGCTTCTGAAATCCTCTCAGTTGAGAATTTTTCGTCTTACTTTTCCACAAGCAAACACCGGAGAACTTGAGAAGTGAAAGTAAGACGAAAAATTTTCAACTGAGAGAGAATTTGAGAAGTGAGTACGAAATTCCCAAATTCTCCATTCCACTTGTTAATTCCCAAATTCTCCATTCCACTTGTTAATTCTCCGGTGTTTTGCAAGTGGAAAAGTAAGTGGAAAAATTATATTGTCTTCTTTTGTTGCGTTTTGTGCAGGTATCTAGGTACCTAGGAATTTCAAATTGAATTATGTATTCACTGCGTATCCTGGCTATATTGTAAAAAACAAATTATGGAAATCCATGCAATACTAACAGAGGAACAAGGATTTTGTCTCTCAAAGTACCCGCTAAAAATTACAAATTGATCAATTTGGTCGTCGTCCAGTACAGAAGAGATGCTGTAAAATTTTTAAATATACACGGTAAAGCTTGTGTGTAGGATGAAATCGCATCTACATTTTGTCCCCTAATTAAATATGTAAATAATTTTTGAATACGATAAACCGTTGTGGAAATAACTGTAAAAGAAGTGTAGCAGTCCTTTTTAAGGTGAAAAATTGGCCGTTTTTGGTACAAAAATTGACATATTTTCATCTCATTATTGCGAAGAACTGGTAAGTCCTGGAAATTTACTTCCCATGACAAAAATGTTCACAACGGAGTACTAATGGATGTGAAACAAAGAACGGAAGAAATATATGCAAAATATGGAAACTGGGGTGTATATGACCGTAGTGTAAAAAAATCGTTTTTCGGCTGTCAAAAGTCAGCTATCACGTTAAAACGATCAAAGACAAACTACACCACTCGATTACCCTCTCCTCTCTCTTTAATTTGGTACCAAACATGACGTAGTTTGAGCTACCCCCTATGAGGGGTGGTACGACCCCCAACCCCCAAAACACCCTGCCCCAAAAATTATTCACCTATATTTTTGTACTCTAAACCCTTAATCTATCAAAAAAATTCCAATACTCTACAGCCCTCCCACATAGAGTTAGGCGCCCGTGAATATTGCGATAGCAAAATTTACCGCCGAGGCCGCTCAAATCTGCAAATTACCGTTAATCGAAATAAAATATAGCCTATAATACCCATGCATGGCTAATTACCAATGTGAATTCTTACTTTTTTTTTATTGGGCTTAGAGATCCTGAGCTTACCCCTGCGAATTATTGCAGCTCCTGATATTGTCTTAATTTTTTTTTAATTTCCCTTAATCAGCTCCCATCTCTACCCTGCACTCTCCCCGCCCCTTTTCCTAAGCCTATCTTGCTCGCGCTGAGCTCCCATTTTTTTTGGTACCACATACATTCTCCTTCTACTCTCCATACTCTCGTTATCCCGGAAAAACTCGAGAAAACCTACCCTCCTACATCCCTCAAAAACTACCCCAACAAAAAAGAAATTTAAATTTATTTCGACAGTGGAAGGAAATAGACAGATGTACCTCACATATGAAAAAAAGTCCAACCCTCTACAATAAAAATTGATAACCTTAATCGTCCCAGGCGATTCGCCCTTTTTCACATTTCTTACGTTTTCCCTAATTCTCCAACCATGTTAGTGAATTGGGAATGGAGAATTAGGGAATTAAAAATTCTAAGAAAACGCAATTCTCATCTCCCAAATTCCCAAATTCTCCGTGCTACAGAATCCGGCCCCAGCTGTTTGAAACCTTTTCCAATTCATATAGACCAATCGGAAGATGAATAGCGTTTTAATTTTAGGCTATCGAAATGTAGATCAGTGGTAGAAAATGATTTTGTTCATTTGAAAGCGCGATTCCGCCGATTTGGAAAGGGCTACATATCACCAATGCTTCTGCAATTGTAAAATCTTGCTGTCTTTTGCATAATATATGCAACAAGAGAAATGATTCTATTAACAAGAACTGACTATCTGAATTCGAAAAACCTGCAGTTAGGAATATGACCGATAAATCGAGTATTTACAGGAGGAAATGGGAGCCCACAAAGAAATGTCATCCGAAGTGCTCTTTTGCAATTCTTTAGTAAGTATAAAATCATAATAATTATAACGAAACGACCACTTATTTTTATTATATTTTAATATTACCTAAACTCTTTCACTGTTTTCTATTGTTCCTTTGTTTTTTTTTTATTAGAAAATTTATTAGATTTTCCTGCATTTGATTACTCTCTTTCATGATATAATTGCTTTCTTTCAAAAGGTTGTTTGTGGTATCAATTTTAATCAAATGCTCTTTCTCCGAAAGAAACTAATACTTAATTAAAATTTATTTTCTTTACAGAGCATGAAGACGAAGGCAATCCTGCTTTAGGAAGAGGCGACATCAATCCAGAAGATTTTTCTTGGGTTGGGGGCGACGATGTCTAGATTAAATGTTCCGCGGATAATGATGACGATGGCCTACATCCGTAGGGATGTATACATAATTCGACTCATTTATCAAATCTATGAAAATGAACACAAATTCTTTATTTAATAAAACGCTTTTAAGCACAAACTATCAAGTTTTCATTACCATAACAATCAACTGCGATTGATTCCTCCATTAACTCCGTTCCACAGTTGCTTTTGTGATGGCCTATTAGTTCCTTAATGGCATCGAAATGTTCCCATTCAGATGGCCCTTTCTTCAATACTTCGCATCTGCGCATCTGAAAATTTATCGAAACTTTAGTGTTTTACATACATACTGAAATCTTTTTGTCAAGTTCTTTAAGCGAGTTCCTATTTCCTCGACAGAAAGCTGAAGTCCATGACTTTCCATAAACTCTTTTTTCATGTTGTTGTATACATGACAATTTCTTTTATTGCCATGAAACTCGTCAATGTTGTTTCTACAGAATTCAAAATTGATTGTTCGCCGGCACTTAAAAATTTTCTTTTCTTTGAATTTCGTCAAACTTTCGAATTGTCCCTTCTCACATCCATTTTTGTTCTGATTTGTCACTATCTACTGCTGAGTATGTGTTTTATATTTCTAGCGACTTTCAGTTTGCGCTGATATAAGGATTATTGAAATTATACCCAGCAATTTTTGGGGATATAGATACCCCGAAATTACTCGCTCGTTTTTCGGGGTATTTTTCAGAATATTCAGGCCCAGTGTGCCAAATTCAAGCATTTTTAAAGAAAAATTAAAAAAATTCCGAAAATATTTCGGATTTTTAAAGTTTTTTCGAACAAATTCTTTGTGAGCAGAATATGTAATTTTTTTCAAAAACTTCGAAAATGCCGAATCAAATCCCTCTAATCGATGCGAAGAAATTTTATCCATTCTTATGTATTCCTAATGATTTCCTAAAAAAAATTGTTAAGCTTCTTATCTGAATTCCGATTGAAATCCTAAGGAATTCATACCAAATTCTCAGATATATCAAAGCGTTCCGAACTGGTAAAAACTCAAATATGTTTTGAAAATGTTTTAAAAAAGCATTATTATTTTCAAATTGGATGTTAAAACATGTTAAAACATTTTTAAGATTGAATTTTGCCAGTTAGGGAAATAAATAGATTGTAGAGATAAAATCGGTAAATAATTATATTTTGTATGTTTTTATTGAATGGAATTTTTTAATGCACTTGTTTCTGGGTAACTAAGTCTGCTTTTTTCATTATAAAATACTGCTTTCAGTCGCTTTTCTGTCATCCATGCTTGCTGATGGATGTAAAGTAAGAGTCGCTTCTGTAATATAACAAATATATTATATGTTTGACAACATTTAACGATCTCTTGGTAAAAGTCCTATTTTGGGTGGTCCAGGCTCTCCGTACAATACCTCCAAGAATTGAAAAAATTGCTTTCTGCAAAATTATAATAATTATAGGTATTTCATTGTTAACAAAAATTCCACGTGTGCCAAAGCTTCGGCCGCTTCTACCTCTATTCCACTTATTTTAGAGACTTATAAGCCTTCTTTTGAAATCGTAGGCAATGAAGGAAGCATATCACCAAAGACTCTAAATACAAAGATGTTGCAGGCAGTCTATATACTATAGAACTCAATTTTCTAAAATTCACACCACACCACACCGAACAAATCTTCTTAGGGAAGCCCTCAATTTTTTCTTAAAAATTTATTAGATATTTTTTATACCCTAGATGAAATCATAGGGGTATACTAAGTTTGTCATTCCGTTATACCCTAGATGAAATCATAGGGGTATACTAAGTTTGTCATTCCGTTTGTAACACCTCGAAATAATGATGGTAGAGCAAAATGGATTGGACACCCATTCATAATATTAAAAGTTATTTCGATTTTTGCATGTCCGTCCGTCCGTCCGTCTGTCCGTCCGTCCGTCCGTCCGTCCGTCCGTCCGTCCGTCTGTGCGCACGATAACTTGAGAACGCGAACACGTAGAGAGCTGAAATTTTGTACACAGACTTTAAAAAAAAAAAGTAAAATTAAGTTCGAAAATGAGCCAAATCGGGCAACTCCTTCGTGGGGTTGCCATATAAAAATTTCGTTTTCCGCTATATATTTGGTCACTGCCTGAGAACGCGTCGACGTAGAGAGCTGAAATTTCGCACATGATGTTTTTACTACATTAGGAAATAAAATGTCAAAAATGGACTAAATCGGGCAACTCTTTCTTGGTGTTGCCATATAAAAATTTCGGTTTTTTACGTATACTTTGAAAACGATCAGTCCAAGACATTTTTATGGTACTAAAAACTTCTGCAGAATACGAAATCCTATAAAATTGGTTATAATCATTTTGTCTGTGCGACAAACCGTTCTAGAAATATATGCGAAAAACAACTTCAAAATCAATACTTGAATAGATCGGTGACCATACGAAATTTAATACGGGCATTCATCTAGGGTATCCTAAGAATTGGTCTTAGACCAATTCTAGCTTTTTTACTTGTTTCATTAGAATTTGTATGTATTTTTGGTGGCTGACAACGGCACACATGAAAGTGTTGTATCTGAAAATAACTCCATTCGGCCACTAAATGAATAGAAATTCTGCCGAAACATTTTCTGTAAATTTCTAAGAAGAAATGAATGCTTATTGCTTAACTAGCGTCTACGCTCATAAAAATTATTAGCCGCCCCCAAGCACCTGTAGTCGTCCTCATGCATACAAATTCTGAAGAAAAATATCCAAAAAATTTCAAGAAAAAATTTTCTCTACATCAGAGGCCGAATTGTGTAACTCGAAGAGTTTGAATTTTCGTTTTCCCCGATTATTAAAACTCCCTAACTCTCCATTCGTGATTCTCTAAAAATATAGATGACAAATTTCTGGTGGAAGGGCATTGGAAGGAGGAGGGGGGGGGGACCCCCGTACAATCCCCATTTGGGGTTTGTCCGAAATACGTCATATTTGGTGTTAAATTAAAGAGAAAGAAGCGGGTAATTTTGTGGTGTAGTTCTTTTTACCATTTTAACTTCATAACTGACTTTTTCCGCTCAAAGACGGATCTTTTGCACTTGGGCCATTTTTTCATGTTAGGAAGGATTGCTTCACTTCTTTTGGAGCTATCTCCAAAACCATTAACCGGACTCAAAAACTAATTACATATCTAATTAGGGGACAAATGTAGATGTGATTTAATCCTACATACAAGCTTTAACGTGCATATTTAAAATTTTTATAGCATCCCTTCTGAACTGGAAGACGACCAAATTGTCCATTTTCGCGTGATTTAGAATATTTAGCGGGTACCTTGGGACACCAAAATCCATATTTCTCTGTAAGTATTGCAAGGTTTTCCATAATTTGTTTTTGTAAACATAGCATAATAATTTAAGTTTGAATTCCTAGGTACCTAGGTACCTTCACAAAACATAACAAAAACAGCGGATATTGTCCGTTGAGAAATATTCTTCTTACTTCTCCTCAAATAACACAGCCGAGAGTTTGGTCGAGTGGAATAGAACGTTTGGTACTTCTCAATACAAATTCCCCGAGTTACAGAATTCCGAGTCGAGAGTTAAGTGGCAAAAGAACTCTCATCTCCACAACTCCACAACTCTCTGAGTTAGTGAATCTGGCCACAGATCGAGACATCGTCGATTTTATATTTGAGCGAGGGATTGCTATCAGTCTTCAATACTGCATACAAATTCTAAAGAAAATATTTGGGAAGTTTTAATAATTTCTCAACTGAGGTGGAATCTCTGAGATTCCACATTATTTTTCACTGAGGCCAAACTACAGAATGTGCCTGCAATATTTATGTATTATCGAATCTTTAATATCACTTAAGTTGTTCAAAGCATTCATTTCATCCTTCACATAGAAGACTTCTCCCCCTAACTGTAGAATAGCGAACAGGACAGAAAGATATTGGGCTCGAAGCACTGGGTACATTTGGGACTGGTGAACTACGACAGCGTTTATCCGGAGGTTCATATAAATCTTGAACAGCTTATTTCCCCCGCCAATATTTCAGCAGTCTTGACATACTCTATACAATAATTTATTGACGCAATTAACAAAAGCACTGAAATATGTATCAGTAATAATTAAACTATACATTACTCACCTTTCCCACTCTTCAGAAAATCGTCATCCACTTTCAACTAACTCTGAAAACAAAATGACAGTGCAACTCAAGTTTAAGAAATCTTTCGGAAATGCCTTCAAAATTTAGAAAGAAATCAGTGAAAAATCCGAATTCATACTTCTTTGAAAACTCTTTCTGAATTTCAATAGTTTTCTGAATACTATTGCAAAACTTGAAAAGCCCTGAAAACTGGGGATTTATTTTTCGCTCTAGCTCTTTCGCATATATGTAGATACTTTCCGATTTTGTTCTTACGATTCTGAAGTTTTGAATTTGGCTCACTGGGGCGTCGTTGGTGACACACACGGAGTAAAAGTAGGCTAAATTTAAATATGTACCTAGATAAATTTACCCTATATATATCACAGGTATTACCAAAACTTTCGAAATTTTCGGGTTTTTGGGTAAAAAAATACGAAAAACATGTATTTTCCTCATTTTTTAATATATTTTCTTTTTATATTTTGAAAGATTCGATGAGAAAACGTTATTTAAAAACGGTAATTGTATATGATTTTTTTGGTACCTACTATAAATTTAATGTGTCCCTCCCTCCACAAAGCTCAACAGAGGTCATCCGAAACGCTTACCAGAATTTCATAGCCGAAGCTATGTTCTGGTATAACTCAGAATTGTATAAAATGCAGACGTGACCTCACTCATGTACCATCCCAACATCCTCATGAACGTATGTATCTTGCGAATAGCATGCCAGGCATCCGTCTGAATAATCCAGGAGCGCTAGGTTAAATATAACTTTAAAAACGCTCATAGCTGTTCGAACCCATGACACCTAATCAAGCTAGCCCTTGGGAATTCGCTGACTTCTGACTTTTTTCGAGACTCAACCTTCAAGAGGCATAAGTAAACATGAGTCTTTCTATCGATATATATATGTATCTTTACATACAATACTTCATACCTTTGGTTTCATACTCTATATAGAACCAAAGTTTAGTACACATTTGATAAAACCCGGTAATATTTTCATTCAATTCTATCTTTCACACTACCTTCGAGTCTTCTAGGAGGATATTGAAATACTATGCTATGGGAAGGTATGTATAAATGTTGCTTAAATCCACAAAGCCTTGGAATGATAAAGTATACAAGCTTTCATTTTGTGATGAAAAGTACCTGCTAAGCTTATCTACGTGGGATTCGCCATCATTTTATGACAAGCACACCAATTAGTTCACGAATCATCTTCAGGTTTTCTTGCATCCAGAACCAAACTGAAATGTGAGTCTACATCAGAAGCTTGAGGGCCTTTTCTCTTTTGTTGACTCTTGATTGAATATTCAAGACCTTCTGAAGCTTTGCGATAATAGTCTGGATGAAGTTTATATCTTTTGGTATATGTATATGTATGCTGTACGCGTGATTGGTTTAGTAGTCAATTAAAGAGGAGCCGGTAGTTTAGAGTTACTGTAAAATTCTTAATTTTCCTGCAGCATTGAAAATTCTTACATGGGGAAAATGTAAGTCACTTAGGGTACTGGAAGATGATTTTGTAAGTTTTCTATGATTGCATTAATTTATTATTGTTTAGAGTAAAGGGACAGATAGCATATAATTAAAAAGCAAATGAATACAAAACTTAGAAAATATCAGTATTCACGGTGATATTGTGCTTGTTTTAATACTGAAAAGAAGGAGTGATTGAGAATGAGTGAACAATTAATTCTATAAGGGTATATAAAAATTGACAACTTTAATTGGGCGACCGTTTTGGTTTTTTTCCTTTTCTCAATTTCCTTTCCTTGATCTTTATGTACAAGAGAACGGGATAAATCTACGCCAATTGTAGTAGAGGTTACATCACAGCAAATGAACCGAAAACGGCAGTGAGCTGCTAAGAAAAACTAAATGCCGAAAGATTAACTATTACTAGCAATTACGTTCAGGCAACGAGTTCCGAAAATGAACGAAAATCTTTTTGTGGAGTAATAATCCCTAACTTAATTTAAGTGATGAGTTAGATAACTGACCTCCATCTAATTTCTAATATCTTATCATTGTCATAAAAGCCATATTACAGAAAACTTGTCCGAGGCGAATATGCACGAAAACTTTCTGATTTCAGTATTAGAACTTGCAGTACATATTCTAAGTCTGTGTAGAATTGAACAATTTTTCTAATTAAGGGACGAAGCAAGGCGTTATAAAATAAATTTTTAATAGTGAGTAAATTTTTTAACAGTTAAGTCTAACTATATGTAGATTGGAGCTCAGGTCTGGAATATTGCTGCACTGGCATCGCCCAATGACTATCGACCAATTACCCTTTTAAGTTTTCAACCTAAAGCTCTTGAGAGATTAATTTAAATATTTGCAAATCTAGAAAAAAATATGCCAACAATAAATTTCAGCATCATTATGAAAATCTGTTTTTTGTCCTTAGTTTTCTTAGAACATTGCGCTACTCTATTAATTTCAGTCAGATCATAGAAGCTTTCACTTTACTTATGAAGTTCCTTAGAGTTCACTTCTTGGACCATTTTTTCTCCAGTCTATATATTAATCGTTTTACTAAATCAATTTGTGATGTGAATATTTATTTTTTGTCTGTCAGAGGACTAATAAAATATTATGTAAAATATATTTCCTATGATTTGGGATTCATTTCTAAATGTTCTCTGAAAAATAATCAAAAGCTGATTGGAAGAAAGTCGTATTAAACTGATTTTTCCTATGGCTGTAATAATGGCGTATGAGTTGAAATTTCAGAATATTTTCCTTGCATTCTGTAAATTGGATTCTATTTGTTGAAAAAAACTAAATGTTGCCATTAATGACTGCATCAGACTCATTTTTGGCTTACGTAAATTCAATTACGTTTTCAATTTAAAATTCATTCATATTGTATGGTATATATATGTCGTAGACATTTGACGTAACTCAGCATTTCACGAAAAGTCTAAACACTTCATGGAAAGTAGGCAAATTATGTAACGGTTTTGACTTAGCCCCTTTTTACATTATGTGTCTGAAATTTTTAGTCATTTCGTCAAATGCCAAAAGCGTTTACGCCATACTGTAATACCACCCTATATAACCAAATACTAGTAGTGGGAGATGCGAGGTGGAGGGGGAGGTCGCACCCAGGCCTGCGACACACACACCCACGGGTGTATTTGCGAAGCGCACAAGCCATAAAAAAACACTTCTCCTAGCGCACAAGCAGGAGTTTGCGAAGCGCACACCTATTGTTAAGGGATTACGCATTGTTTTGGAAACGCGCGGCTATGGTTAAGGTCAACGCATTGTTATAGCACGTATCTTTACCTGATCTATGAATTTTGCCTGATCTATGTAAGTTAAGTTAAGTTTTTAAACCACTAATATCAATAGGAGGAGTACGCTCTGCGCCAAGCGCGAAGATGCACACACAGGCAGGCAGGCGCGCACATACACACACACACAGAGGCAGGCTGGCAGGGGCACACACACGCGCGCGGAGCGAAGCGGAGCGCGCGTGTGTGTTCCCCTGCCAGCCTGCCTCTGTGTGTGTGTGCCTGCCTGCATGCGTGTGTGTGTGTGTGCCTGCCTGGGTGTGCATTTCTTTGCGCTTGGCAAATATACCCTACGGGGGTATATTACTTAGGGCAGGTAAAGATATGTGCGAGAACAATGCGTAATCCCTTAACAATAGGTGTGCGCTTCGCAAAGTATTTTTGACTAGATTAATTTTGGGTTGTGCGCTTCGCAAATATACCCCACACCCACACACCACCCATAAACACACACACACACATATACATGCATACACACACATGCACGCGCCGCGCGTCAAATATGGATACTATATATGATGTAGACACTTGATGTAACTCAGCACTTCACGAAAAGTCTAGGCACTGCATGAAATGCAGGCAGAGAGGGTAACAGTTTGCGCTTAATGAGTTTTTACACGATGTTTCTCCAATTTTTATCCACCTTATGAAATGCTACAAGCCCTTACGCCGATATAACCGAATGCTAGGAGAGGGCGAAGAGCGGTGAAGAGGGAGGTCTACGCGCCACCAAATAGACGGAAACACCCTATATATTAAAAAAAAAATTCACCAAAACTTATAAAACAAGAAGATATATCTTTTTAAATATAATTCACTTAAAAAACGATTTTCCACCTGAATTTCAGCGGTTGTTTATGCACATCGCACAATTCATTACTCTAAATTAATGAGCGCTATAAATGCATATATGGTCTCTCACACAGCCATTCAATTTCGGCTATGAACCACTGACTTATAACAATGGACTGAGCGTATTGTCATTTTTATATAGGAAAGAATGACATAAGTTTTATAGTTTTCTCTTTCGCGCTATGGCAGAGTTGGAGCTACCAACACCAAATATCGCTAACTGAACGTTTTCTTATGTCATTTGATGTTTTTTTGTTGGCTGCAGATGCAATCACCGCAGAAAGAGTAAGGTAAAGATAGTGTTTGTTTTGAAAATTAAAGTCTGAATAAGTTTAATTTCTTATAAGAGTGCTTATAAGCGATTTCAATATCACTTGAACACAAGAAAGATATCTTTTTAATTAAATTCGATTTTCGGGTGTAAAATTTGATCTGATTGGTTCAGTTTTACATGTTTTTATGCAGTAACGTTTAAAAGGGTCCTCAAACTCTGATATACAAGAACACAATACTTTTTGTGCCACATGAAATGGGAAATCACTCAGTCCATTGTTATAAGTCAGTCCTATGAACGCATATATGAATTCTCATACAGCCATTCAATTTGGGCTATGAACGCATATATGGGTTCTCGGAATCTGGGCTATGAACGCATATTTTTTAAAAAATATAATTTTTTTTTATATTGTTTACATATGTTATTATTGCTTAATGAAATAAATGGTTCTGTTAAGGTTTTTAGATTTACTCTTCTATTTATTTCAGTAAATATATATATATGTAAATATACAGAGTGTCCCATATGTGGTCTGGCACCCGAAGGCTACGGATAGACAAACAAAAATTGTATGGGTAGGGGAGAGGAAATCGTAACGGTTTTCGAGACAACGGGACTTTAAGATATTTGGGTATGTTTTTATAGATGATCACCCTGTAACTTCTGAACGTATATATATTTTGCAATGAAATTTCACTCAGCCCAGTACGCCCTTCGTGGTTAAAAGTAGGCAGCCCAGTGTGTGATTCATTGTAAAAAGTAGGCGGTGCACAGAATACACTTAACTTCGCACAACTCAGCTCTCAAAGAGTTAATAGCTTGACAGCTGAACACTGAATTCAATCAAAATATACACTTCACGCTTCCAAAAAACACAATTTCAAACAAGTAATATTTATTAAAACAATTAAATTTAAAAAAGTTTAACTAACTGAACTCCCGGAACTCTGAAATATTTACTTTCAGAAACATCAAAGCAAGTTAAACCAAGTCCATTTTATTTATTTATTTATTTTGTTAATTTAATAAAATCATGCTAGGATTCGAAACCATCACATACAAAGTCTGGGTAGAAACTGGCAAACACTTTGGGAAGATTAGCACAAGGAATTCTCAAGCCCCATAGTGGCTAGATGGCTCTACGTATGTTCACAATCGTTCAACTAATTACGTGTTTTTTTTTAATTGGTTCGCTGCCACCACCTGATTATAGGTCTCATTCTACACATCAAAATAATCCAAATATAGCTTTCTATAAATTTGTTAGATATTCTGTGTAATTTTATTTTTTAGGGGTAGGATAATGTGAAAATTTAAAAAAAGAAAAAATTACTCCGATCGGAGTCGGTGGCACTGCTGATGACAGATATTAAAAAGTTAAGCATTCAAGCCATATACTATATGTATAAAAAAGTATAAACAATAAGCTTCAAAATTTTTTGAAAAATATCACTGGTCTACAAAATTTATATTTCTTTTTGTCACACGAAAACTTATATCAAATTTTGAATCTTTTGTGGCCACCAAACAATAATATGTACATCAATGAAAAATTTGATACATCAGGTTTCTATGGGACATCAAAACATATATTTTTATGAAAAGTACAAAAATCACCTACACTTAGACAAATTATTACTAAATGTACAATAAATATTCATAATTTTCGTGAGTGTTTGGCTTCTGGTAGGCCCCTTTTAAGTATCCAACAGTAATCTGCTAGCATTCCTAAACCAAATTTCCCTTCATAATGCTTCTCTATTAAGGAAATGTCCTGATGAAATCTCTCGGCTTGTTCGTCATTCTCAGCAACCAAGTTTTCGGGAAAGAAATCCAGATGAGAATCCAGCATATGTATTTTCAAGGACACGTTACAACTCAAAGCTTTGTATTAGGTTATAAGTTCATTAATTAAATAAATTTTTGTAATTTTCCGTTCTGGAGGAAATTCACAAAATATTTCCAGGCGAATTTTTCCTGATCATTCACTTTATCCTCACAAGTAGTTATCCTTCATTAGTTCCAGTCTTTGTGTACCAACAAATATTCCCTCTTTAAATTTGTGCCTCGCCGAGTTTAGAGAATTTCACTTTCAGGTTTGCAAATCCACTACAATTTTTATGCATAGCTTTTACAAAAAAATTCATCAGGCCTAGTTTCATATGCAACGGTGGTAAAAGTATGTCTTCAAGGTTAAATAAAGGTTCATTTCTAACATTTTTATGTCCTGTAGTAAGTGATTCACGTTTGAGCCATGCTTTCCTTGTATAGTGACGTTTTGTGTCTCTACTCCATTGACAAACAAAACAGCAATATTTGGTGTAACCAAGCTGTAGCCCAAACAAAAGAACAACGACTTTAAGATCTGTACAAATTTTTCAAGCGTGTACACTGTATGTAATTTTTTCGAGGAGGAATTTCATATTCTCGTAAATCTCTTTCATATCAGAACCATGAGCTACAGGCACTGAAGAAAGTTTATTTGCGTCATATAGCAACACTGCTTAATAGTTCTTGAGGAATCAATGAACAACCGCCACTGGATTGCACCATATGTAAAATTAAACAGATTAATTACTGCAGGAATGTCATTACAATAGACTAAATTATCTGCATTAGAAAAGTAAGGTTTCAATTCATCATCACGATTTCGAAAATAAGAAAATTTCGTATCGAGAGAAAGTAAATTCCAATCATTTAATCTACATCCCAAAAGCTTAGCCTGTTTTTTAGGCAAATTTAAATCACGTACGAAATCGTTGAGATCACTTTGTGTCAATAAGCTCAAGGATTCTTTTGAAGTAGACGATTCATAACTTGGGTCGCTCTCTTCATATACCTTATCATGCTCACTAAGATCAGATTCAGGTCTAGGAACAGATTTCTGACTTTCTGGCTTCGACATGGTTAATTCAGCACTATCTAGGATTGATCTGATGGCCGATGACAAGTCTGGATACTTAAGAGTGTGTTTGGACTTTTTTGTAAAGCCTTTTGTTTGAGTCAAACAAAAATAACAATCACTTAAATGATCTTTTGGTTCCGCCCAGCTCATTGGATTAGGAAATGGAAAATGCCTGCATTCTTCTTTAGCCCAACCTAGTATGAGTCTCACCACATATATGTGGAACCCAGGCTTTGTCTTAGTGGCGCACAGGAAAACCAAAATAGCCGAAATAACACTCCATAATTAATGGTGTAAATTTTCGACGCTGAGATACAAAATTTAATTCTCCTCACACTTCAAAAATTGTCCGGGTTATTTGAACATTTTCGTGGCATATTTAAAATGTAACAAACGTCAATAAAATGTAAGTTAGTCGTATATGATAGTTATACAGTCGCCTAAATTAAGTTATTCAAACAAAAATACGTAAATGACGTCAGAAATGAATATACAGCTGTCACAAAAAAACTGAATATGACTGGAACAAAATAATATATTGCTTTTAATGGCGTTAGTGTACCGCCACAAACAAAAATCATCAGAAAGTTCGTGTGACAAAAACAGTGTTTACCAGTGATACTTATATCTCACAAGCAAACCACTAACAGAACTAATCGCTTCGGAAGTTAATGTCAGACTGAATGACACAAGACAAGAGTCCGATAGGAGTTGGTGTTGGCGGTCGTAGTCGCATGATGATTGACAGCGAACCTTTTAGAGTAACCATTTACTACTATCGAAAATATTGTTGCAACCTAAATCTAGATTCCTTATTCTTGCATTAACTAACCTAATTAAACTACTAAAAATTCAGGTTGCCAATCTTCCTAACCCTAGCTATCCTAATTATACTATAATTAACTACATCTTAACTCCTACATATATTAAGGCTGCAAAATAATGAATGCGACACGAATTTTCGATGACATTTGGCGTCGTTGTTTGTCGCAGACGTAATTCAATGAATGTGACATTGTCGTTGTCATTTCATGACAGTTGACTTGAGTTTTGTGTTGTTTACGGAAATTTTTTAAATATTTTAAGAATAAGTATAGTTGCATATAAAGCTTATACGCAGTTATGCCAGATTTAAAAGAAATGTACGCTAAATTTACCAACATACGAACTGTCAAACTCAAATATCGCACTGTGACACGACAGTTTTAGAAATTTGTTCTAACTTTTGTCGCCGACTATATCACGTCACATCATTTGCTTTGCCCTAATGTCGCAATATGTATTCGAAAATTATTTTGACATCGACAATTTCGTATCGCATTCATTGTATTTCACCATTTAAGGTTGATCCCACCGAGAAAAGTAAAGAACGTCCTGAGCAGGTGTATTATCGTGTTCCTTTTGGAATGAGGCAAGAAATACGATGGTACGAAAAAAAATGCTTTGATCCTGATTCTATACCCCGAAGTTGATCCCGGCTACAGTTATTGAGTATGTGGTTCTGGAAGAGAAGTTTCTAACAGAATTAAAACTACAAGTCATTTATGGGACATCACAACATTACCAAAACCAGCACCAAATTTTAGAGCATAACAATATGATGAAACATCCCTACTTCAAAATCGACTATAACATATTTTCTAATCTCTGATGGAATTCGGTGAAAAGAGCTACTAAGATTCAATGGAAAATTTTAAATCTTTCCAAGGAGGTCAATATTTTAATTTTTATTTTTACGAAATTTTCTTTAAATTTATAAATAAAAGATGTTTTTACATAAATATGTAGTTAGCAAGAAAGTTTAGTAAAAATTAAGTAATATTTTTGAGGCTATAAATAAAAATAAGTAAGCAACTAATTAGTAGGAAATCCTGGAATAAACTGGAGAGCAACCATTTCCAATGATCTGATTGCTTGTTTGGGTGCAAAAGTGAGCACATTAGGCATAACACTACTGCTGCCTTGTACTCAACCAGGCAGCGGTTTGGCTTGCAGTTGGGCTCCGTTGTTATGGTCAGTTTGGTTGCTGTGTACATTTAATTGAAATTATGTGTGCGTTTGCCCATTTGCGGCAATGCAAAAATTTTGCTTAAAGTTTTGCAACATTCGTGGCTTACGAAGTAATTTTTCTCGGTGTATTGCCACTTGTCTTCTTTTGAACCAGCCAGTTTGGCCCAAAGTGAAGCCAAGGTTACTTCTGATGCTGACATCAATCAGTTTCGTATACCGTTCTATCACTTACTGCCACTATTTTCTCCTAAGATGGAAATCGCTGTGTACATTCGTAATGATGCGCCTTTCCCCATTGTCCCTGAATGAGCTTCAACTAATCCTGAGTTTAATTAAGTATGGATTAGATTTAAACTTAATCAACACATCGTTTATTTTTGTTTTTTATACCGCAGCCCCAATATGTCTGACGCTGACACTATGCTCGTTTGATTCCTTATCCTTCAATATAGATAATATTTTAACCAAATCTCCTACTCCCGAAATCGTTATTGCTGGCGGTTTCAATTCTCATAACATGTAGTGGCTCAGACATTCTTCAACCACAAGTCCAGCGGGGAGACATGTTGAACTATTTAGTGAGTCCTTTAACTTCCATAGTGAGTTGAAAGTCCAACTCGTTTGCCTGATATAATTGAACATAGTGCTAATCTATTAGATCTGCTTCTAACATCTCATCCTGACAACTACTCAACGTCACTGTCATCTCCTCATAGCAGCTCGGATCATTGTCTCATTTCGGCCCACTTATCAATATCATCACTGAAACCAGCCTGTCATCTTCGTAAAAAGTGACTGGTGTGGCACTTGTATCAAGCTGATTCATCAGAGAGTTAGGCTGCTCTGAGTGTTTTTCCTCGAGCGATGTTGAGTGCTATTCTGGAACCATTATCAACATCTTATGGTTCGGGATTCGCAGCTTCATTCCGCACAAATTTAAAAATATTAAACCTAACCAACATCCTGGTTTAACAATGACTGTTTTACAGCCATAAAAGATAAGAAAGCTGCATATCAATTGTGCCATACAGCGGAATTGAGACAGATCTATAGAAAGTCACGTAACACCTGTAGGTCTATTATTCAGCGAGCGAAGTTCCAATTCGATTAAAGCATTAGACGGAAAATCTTTACTAGTCGAAAGGGCTTCTGGTCTCTTGTTAAAACAGTCAAGAACAACTTCACCAGCTCTTCAGTACCGCCCCTAACGGGGATGTATACACGGAATCATTGGATAAATCCAATTTGTTTTCAGCTAAGTTTGCTGCAAATTCTTTCTTACCATCTTCATCATAAACTCATCTTTGTCTACCGACATGCAACTACAGTCAAAGACGATTGCATTTCTGAGCAAGGTTTTCAAGATCCTCGCAAATCTCAATATGTCTAAGGCGGCTGGGCTTGATGGTATTCAAGGGCTGGGACTCTTCTGTAGCTAAACCTCATGCAAACTATTTCACCTGTCCTATTCGACGAGTCTTTCCTTTCGCATGTTCAGCCAATACCCAAAAAAAGGAGAGGTAAGCGATCCCTCAACAAATTATAAACCTTACTTCGATTCTTTCGAAGGTTTTCGAAATACTCATCAACATCCAATTGATGAAATATCTAGAAACTAATCACCTTATTAGCGATCACCAATATGACTTTTGTGCATACTGTTCTACTGGAGATTTACTTACATTTCTTACCGAGCTTCGGAATCAATGTCTTCATAATTTTGATGAATCTGAAATCATCGCATTAGATATCGCGAAGGCCTTCGATTGAGTTTGGCATCCTGCTCTTCTAGCATTAGGCATTAGGTCTACAATGGATTGCAAGTTTTCTCTCGCGCCGTTCAATTCAAGTTATATTGGACGGTGTTACTACAGACTGTTTTATAATTCATGCTGGTTTACTGCAAGGTTCTGTGCTCTCGCCTACTTCCTTTTTATTAATAATCTGCTAGCTCTCACTTTCAATCCAATTCATAGTTTTCAGATGACAGCACCCTTGATTTCGTGTACTCGTTTAGCTGTTTCCCGTGGGAATGCTACAGTTGACAAACGAAGCCACAAGTTCAGTTCACTAAACACAACACTACTCGCTTGAGGTAGAGCGAATCGCGTCTTGATTGATACTTCCAAAACGCACTGTTGTCTGTTATCAGTCAAACGTACTGCAACACCAGCTCAACCTATTTCGGTCGATGGAGAAGATATCTCGAACTTGCCATCCCTTAACATCTTAGGCATTGAAATATACAACAATCTTTGTTGGTCCGATCATATTTTCGGTATCGCCAAAAACGCGATGAAATGCCTGGGCTTCTTGCAAAGATGTAAGAAATATTTTACTCCATCAGACTTGCCGCAAATCTAATATCAGGCCTAGATTAGAATATAATTGTCATATTTTGGCAGGGGCTGGACGTACTGCATTGTCCGCGTTAGACAAAGTCCAAAAGGAGGCCTTCCGGCTTATTGACGATGACATATCAATAAAAACTATTGATTACCTAGAGCAGCGACGTAATCTCGGATGTCTGTCTCTCTTTTATCGCTACTTCTATGGCTATTGCTCTGACGAAATCTCTAGCCTGATCTCTTGTATTTTCTTCATATGCGCATCATACGAGCTGTAACCACAGCTCACCCTCACACCCTTGAAGTCAAATTTGGCCGTACCGTGACGTTCCACGAATCTTTCATAAGCAGGACAGTACGAATGTGGAACAGTTTGCTATCATCTGTTTTCCCTCTTAGCTATGGGCCGCAAAAATTCAAGCGTATGTATACTGTTACGTCCTTGATTCAACCGAATAATCTCCAGATGCCTACCCCTTCTTTCTTTCCTGCCAAGGCTGTCCTACGGCATCATAAGGTATACAAAAAAAAAATATTGATAAATAAACAGTGTGTGTTTTTTTTGACAAATAACATAGCCTGTGTCAGTATTCAATTTTCTTTACTTATTTGTATCTTATCCCATACGGGACTCGAACTCACAATTTTCTGTTCAATTAACTTTCGTTACATACATTTTTTTTTAATTTACCTAAAATAAAATACAAGGGTTTTCTCCATTTCCTTTTTCATATAAATTTAATGCATAAGACATTTGTTAACTGGATAAAACCTTTTGAAAATCCCTAATCCCAATATCGCCAACCTTTCTTCATATATACTTATATATCTACTAAATAATATTAAAACGATCTCTCTTTAGTATACCTACCGATAATATTGCCTGAACCTAGCTCCAGGGTTTGTATACAGTAAGAAGCAAGCAGTTTTTCAAATGAAGGAATTAATTATATTATCGCTGCAGGACATCTCGATAAATCGTTACAAAATAATATCCTTCGATTAACCTTAACGACATTGATGGTTCATTTCGATCCAATTACGGTGAATTACTGAACGTTGTACACCTGGAGATGAAATGTTCTTGCCACTTGTAAGCTAAAAACTTCAGATATTGGCAGTAATGTTTATTCCTCTACACTTCAGAATCCCCTACAAAAAGGATTCTTAACCCTGAAGTTATTGTTGTAGAGGTAAATTAAAAGGTCTAAGGATGAAATTAATGAGGACTTTCTTGTTGATATAGATATATATTTTTTTTTGTTTCTTTATTTTTCGAAAATATATTAAGAGATGGATTTTCTGGTACCAGTCATAATAATAAGAGCTTAATAATGAGGGCTTATCATAGAAGTGTTCTGGAAGTACCTACTTAAATAATGTGGTCAGGCAGACGGGATGTCTGAAACAGTATTGTTCGTATTTATGACCAATATGAGAATGAATAGAGTCAACTGTTGATTTTATAGGAAATATAGTGAAATAAATTATCAGAGGTAAAGCTTTACTGAACTTAAATCGAGCTTTATTGCACAAGCTTGCATGCATGCATGGAATTTTGTAATTTAATTCTCTCTTTTAGAGACCTTTGTGTGTTAATGGAAATTCTATTTCTACGTTGTACGCCTGGTATGATTGAAAATTCCTATAGCAAGGAAAAATCCTTTTAACTGAATACACAAATAGGAAAACTCTCTCGTATGGCGTCCATATACATAAATATTTGTGTCAGCTGTTAAAACTAAAAATGCAAATATAGCACACTTGGAGCAGGTCATTGTAATCAACAAACGGAGAAAATATTGAAAATTAATTCATTCATAATTCAACTTAATTGGCCTTTTAAGGTTACTTTAATATTCCCAGCGATTTCTCCTGTATTTGTGTACATAAATGTATGTGAAGGCTATAAATTTGTTTTCGTTGCATGCACCGACGATGCGACGCATGTAGGGACAAACCATGAAATTATAAATTTTTTTGATTGAGTTAGGTTTAGTTAAAAAGTACAAGGCAAGACTTAAAAATATCCCGATGAATACATTATTTTTAACGTTTTGCAATTAAAGGTTTTATTAGATTGCCCTGAATTTTATAAATTAATATTAGAGAGCAAAGGGTTTTATAGTAAATTAAAGGAAATTTTTCTTGCCCCAAATGGTGTGCTACGCTAACATGTTCTTGAAATAATTCCCTCATTATACATCTAATTATAATAACACTTGTATTTACTGTTTATCTTAGCTTACAAGCTCATCTATGTATACTATCTTAGTGGTATCACTAGAATGATTGTTAAAGGTGTTGATGATGGGAAACATAGACTACAATATTGAACTGTGATATACAAAAATTTAGAAAGCCGAGTAGAAAATTGTATGATAGCTTTAAGACAGCGTTTGTTACATAGCAAGGCTAGAATATAATCCTTTCCTGTTGAGTTTTGATTTTCGACTTATTGTAAACTGCTTCCGCTTATAGTGTTCATCCACTTAAACTTCGAAAAATTTAAATGCCTACAAATTATATCTCTTCAGTATCTAATTGACTTGCATTCAGAAAAGATGTGCTCCTATATTTCATCTAAGTTGACACTCATAAGTGGGTGATAGCTTATCCGTGGTATTTGTTAATTTTACAGTGTACAGCTAGGACCTCTGTAATAATTCCAAGTTTATTTAAAAATAACTTCAAAATCTTAAGAGTTTTTCTTGGCGAAGACTAGTTTGTTTGAAATATACCTACCTCCATAGCTGATTGGTCCATTTGGCTATCGATCCAGTTTTGCTGTATTATAAGAAATGGTTATGGGCTGAAAACGAGAATAGATGCACCCTTTTTAGCCATTGTATCTACTTTCTCGTGTCCTGGTACTGGCACACCAAAAAGCACTACATTTTCACACTAGCTTTTTCTTGACAGTTGATAAAATGGATTTAAATGCCGCTTGCTATCTATATATTTATGTATTTGTATTAAAAAACAAATGCATATGCACATGGTTGTAGTGATGTCATATACTTCTACTTATGGAATATTGAGGTGATGTATTTTAATTGCGCTTTGTTAGGTGTCAACTCTCGGTTTACCACCATATCTTCTATCTTAGGACTAAAATTTTAAGATTTCTGTTTATTTATTCACTACTTGGAATATCTATCTGAAATGACAGATGTCATTTCATTTTTCATTTATTAATTTGGGAACATTTATACATGTAAGATTTCAAGAGACTCAGCAAAAGTACAAATTAATATTAGTTTATTACAAAATAGTAGAAAGATAATGTAAAATATACCTATAGTAAAAAAAGAAAAGTAATAGTATAATCAAAAAGAAAAAGAGTAATAAACTAAACAAAACTAATTTAATAAACCAAATATGGAAAACAAAGCTAAAGACAATATGCAAGAGAGGAAATATTAATAATAATAATAATGAATAATAATAAACAATAATAGCAAAAAGAAATTTATATATAAAAAAAAAATATAATAATAAAAATAAACAACTATTGTAGTGTCCAGCTGGAAGTGAGGAATTCATATTTTTTTCATTTTTTTTAACATACCTGAGTGAAAAATCATTCCAAAATTTTATAATTTGAGTAAGAAATAGGCGCCTAGTAATTAAAAACACGATCTGGATATAATAAAGTTGGGTTTTCTCATAAATCTATAGAACAGGAAGCTCGTCATACAGATATGCAGTTTCAAAACTTTACATCTTTGAGAAAAACAATAACGAGCACTTGCCCCGATTCCACAATGATTTTATTAAAAAAAAAAAAAATGAGTAAACACCTATGTAGAAACCCTCGCACCAAAGTCGAGAAATTCCTAATAAGCCCATCATGGTTCTTATACACCTTATGAAAATCAGCTTTGATGAGAGACCCGATAACCGAAGTGGCAACACTTATGGCGGGTTCCGGTCGAAGGGAGATCCAGAGCCAGACGAAACGAAAAAATTATAGCAAATGGGAATGAATAAATACGATAATAATAATCTGCGCGTACGGGTCATTTAGAAAAGAAAAAAACAAAGCTACGTATATCAAGAAATTTACAAGAAGACGCCTGAAAGTGCCAATCGAGTTAGCCTTCTAGATGTTATGTGGTAATGAATTCCACATTGGAGTAATTTTACCGATATAAGATCTATCAAAAACCGAGGTCTGAAAACATGGAATTAGCAGTTTGTAACCTCTGGTAGAGTTCATGGGTTGTAACATGGTCCTTAAGTAAGCGGGCTGAGAGTTGTGAAGTAAGTTAAATAGGAAGAGTAATGCTCTGCGCCTAGCAACCTAGCAGTGCAAAATTCAGGTGAGACACATGATCGAATCTTCGTAACCCAAAAAGAAACCTACACAATCGTTAAATGTAACATGTAATTTTCTGGAGTAGTGTGAATCTAGTATCGGGAAAACAAGTGAAACGTGTGTAAAATGCTGTAATATTAAAGATTTAACGCGAAGACAACGTACCTTGGGGGAAAGCATTCTAGCAGACAACCATAGGCGGCGGAGGGTGGCGTAGATCTGTGATAGGTCGGAGTTGACGAGCTCACAACCCTTCATATTAGAGTTTAAGGTGACTCCGATGTTACGGACTTTATCCACGTAGGGAATTGAAAAACCATTCAAAAGAATAGGAGGAAGTGATGAAGAGTCAAAAGTACCAAAAGAAAAAGCGATACACTGTGACTTACTTGGATTTAGTTTAAGTTTATTGTCAATCGACCAGATGTATATGCTATGTAAATCGAAATTCATCCGAGCCACACAGTCTTCGATAAGACCTGGAGGACGACTGAAATAGGCCTGAACGTCGTCAGCATAAATATGTATGTTGACATCTTGTATTATTTCAGGCAGATCATTAATGTATAGGCTGAAGAGTAGAGGACCAAGAATTGAACGTTCTGGTGCTCCACAAGATAGAGGAAGGAAATTTGAGCAATTATTGTCCCAAATGGTAACCTTTTGCGAGCGCCCGTTTAAGAATTCCTTGATTAAATGAACAGCTCGACACGCAAAATGGAATTTACTAAACAATTTATCTAGCAAATTTACATGGCAAACACTGTCGAAAGCTTTGGAGAAGTCTAAAAGCGCCAGAATACAAATCTCTCTTCTATCAAGTGCTACATGTATGTCTGTTGTGACTTTAACGAGAGCACTTTTGCAACTATGCTTTGGTCGAAACCCAGATTAACAGCTACTTATGAGTTTTTTTTTGCAGTGTGTACTATTGAAACTGCCAATATTGTAGCTTCTCCAAAGCCTTCGAAAGAAAACAAAATAAGCTGATCGGTCTATAATCAGTAGGAATTGTAGCCGCAGCCCTCTTAGGGATAGGAAGTACGTGCGCTGTTTTCCATATTCTTGGGAACAACGATTTCACAATGCAGGTATTGAAGATATATAAAAGTGGGCCCATAATGAGCGGCGCAATTAGCTTCACAAAAGGGCTGACATATTGTCAGGGTCGACAGCATTAGATTTAATAGCGAAAATCGCATTCTAGGCTTCGGTTCGATCTACTCCCCGGAAACTAAGCCCATAAGAGCTATGAAGAGATTCAAAGCCTGCCAACAGCAACTGATCATTGTCTTGAGATTGATGATCAGCTATGAAAAACTCGTTAAGTTCAAGTAGGCTCAGGTTACACTTAGCCGTCCTGCCTCCATATATGCCAGCATCACGCAAGTTACGTTATAAAATTTTCGGTTGAGCACTCACATCAAACTTGCGCTTATAATACGTACGTTTAGTCTCGCGAATTTTTACATTAATTTTGTTCCTTAAGAGTTTGTAAATTTTCCGACTTTCAGGAGTCTTCAATCTACGATACTTCCCGCTCAGCAATCAAGGATTTTATTTCGGTGCTGAACCAGGGGCAGAAGCCGATTTTTATTGCCCTAGTACGTAGAGGTACATACTTTTCATAAAGGTACTGAATGGAACGATTGACTGAATCTTTTATTAAGAAATATATATCATTTGTGAACATATGAAACAATAAAGGACCAATAATTTATCCTTGAGGAACACCCGAACACACTGGCAGGAATGCTGAAAACTTCCCATTTGACTACACATATATATTAACTTCACATATGCGAGGAGAAATCAAAGTTATTAAGAAAATTTTCACAAAGAAGTCCATAATCGACCGTATAAGAAAGTTTCAGAGGAGTGTAACACTGCATTCACACCGCACGTTTTAATCATGCTTTTATGATTAATCAGAGCTACTGAATAAATCATTTTGTTTTACCGGTGTGAATGCAAAGAGGGATATCCGTAGAAATCTATGTGACGTTGAATCAAGACTGAAGCATGATTAAGGTGTGAATTCAGCTAAAGAAAATCAAAATTGTCAGCTCATCTCGATATCGATTGCCCGCGATATATCATTGGTAATATCAGCAATGTACATTGTTGTACAGCTATAACCGGGCCCGTAGAGAATTATTAAGTTTAAAAAATGATAAATTTGTAAGTATATAATGTTATCTAAAACTTTTGACATAAAGAGTAAAATACTTATCGGTGTGCTGAAGTCAGTACAATCAGATCTACGAGTTTTAGGTACAGAAATGACTTTGGCTTTACGAAATACCCAGGATGTGTGACACTTATTATATAATGTGGATTGGTGGAGTAAGAATAAAAGGCAAACAAAGTTTAATTAATTTAGGGGAAATGGAATTAACACCCATTGCATGGGACTTAGTGTTGTTAATGATAGTGAATATTTATTTAGCAAAAACCAAGGAAAAATTAAATAAGGAAGTATCATTTTCAACTCCTCTGGAAGATATTTTGCTATCATTCTGATACCATGTCCAGCATGGGATAAGAGGAAAGAAAGGTTCCAGAAAATACATGAAGTGAACATTAGACAGACGGTAAATGGCTGGCATTTCAATGCGATATTTCGGTTGTATGCTTTTAACTTATGTTTATCTTTTGATAATCTTGTGTCGAAGATTGGACACCTGTCCTTTGTATAGTGATAGAAGTAGACTTTATAGCTAAATGGATTTTTTGTTTTATATTTGTGGCAAGTCTCTTGATTTTCGTTACCGATCTTTGGAAAATCAAATGGCGTCCATATAAATTCTCACAGAAGACTATTAATCCTCGTTACAAGACTTAACACTAACCCTTTTCAACTCTGTAGTGATATGTCATGTTAGTCGCATTATAAAGTCAACCTCACTATTCTTCTAATTTTCGTTATCTTTGAAAGAAAGTTTTCAAACTATTGACAAGGTAGGTAACAACTACACATAAGAGTTGCCATTAATTTCAATTCTTATTTTCACCTGACGTTCATTTCAAAAATATGCAAATTCATTTGTGCAACAATTTAAAAAGAAAAACAAATGAAAAATTCGAAACTTTTGCTTATGTATACATGTTAAACTTTGACAGACTTTTAAGGAAATTTCATATCCTTACCTGTCTCGTTCGAAGAGGAATAAATTGAGTTGGGAAAGTTATCGCATGCATCTTTTCAAACACATTTTCATTTTGAGGAAATTCCAAATACACATTTTCCATATAGAAATGGGTAGAACATATTTTTAATGTTTGGCCAATTGGCTGGTTAGCTGACATTGATGGTTAGAAATTTAATTCAATTTCCAGCTTATAATTGGAGTAAGAAAACAAGTCTGAAGGCTTCTTGCAATAGAATTATATGTGATAATGAAATTTTTGTATCGAGTACCTATAAAAATTTAGACAAACCACAATGAATAATAAAATGCCATCCCATAAACAGTAGAGAAGAGAATATTTCAAGGGATCTCAGTAAACAAGGTTAGCGGAAATTGTATTTGGGTTCAAGAGCATAGAATAAATTATACTGAGCACAGGATATTGAACTATTTTAAGTATATGAGATATGAAAGTCCTTCGAATTGATGAACAGTAAATTTGATGTAGTTATGGATAACCCATGACATCATTTATAAAATAACAAAAAAATATGTCATGAAGTATAGATAAATTATCCTTTCCTTCATAACAAGGATATGGGATGATATACAAAGCTTTTTGACGTACGTAATTTCAATACAAATTGGGTTGAAGGATATTTTAGATTAAGTAAACAGAAATAATGAATTAGTAGTTTTGAAATTTTGTTTTTCGTTTTGAAGAGTAGAATTATTTTACTTCTATCCCCTAATTATTTAACATGTTTGATTGGAATTTAGTGATAAACATGATTAAGTTATGTAGTTAGAAAGGTAAATGCAGCATAGGGATGTAGCTTGCAATTATTCCTCTATAATTACTCCTTAGTTAATTTTAAGAAACAAAGTATATTGGATGGGGTTCATTGTCCTTCATGCGTGAAGTTATCGATTATGTACGTGTTATTTATTTCAAATCTATGTTTCTCATAATTTGTTATTTTTTTTTTGCAAAAAACCATATTGTAATATCTTTAAAAAAAATGAAATTTGTCATTTATTTGTCGTTAATTTATTGTGAAAATGAAAAATGTTTCTTGTTGTTTCTTTTTTAATTTAAGTTAAGAGAGTCCAGCGAGTACTTGGAACTTGTCAGATTGTAAAATATTATATTACTAGCTAAAGTTACCCGTTCTTGTAACGGGATTCCCTCTTAAGTTTATAGTTTTTTTTTTATTTCTTTATTTTTTTAATATTTTTTCATTTTTTAAATATTATTCAAAAAAAGCATGCTCGGATTCGCCTGCGTTACAGACAGAGTGTGGGTTTTTCTATATACTTATTTTATTTATCTAAGTATATATAAATAAAAATGAAATGCTGTTCATTGGTAATCGCATTACTTGAGAACGGTCGGACCGATTTCGTAATAGTCCGAATAAGGTTTTTAAGGAAAGAAAAATTGGAATCGACAATCCCTTCTTCCATCCCCGCCATACAAATATAAATAAATATACGTCGACGTAGAGAGCTCAAATTTTATACACGGCGTTTCTTTTACAAAAAAAAAAATGTGAATTTAAGTTCAAAAATGGGACCATTCGGGCAACGCTTTCCTAGGGTTGCAAAAAAAAACTTCATTTTTTACTATATATTTGGGCACTGCCTGAGAACGCGTCGACGTAGAGAGCTAAACTTTGATACATGGTATTTTCATAGCAATGATAAATAAAATTTCAAAAATGGACTAAATCGGATCACCCCTTCTTGGTGTTGCCATACAAAACACTTTGATTTTTCACTATATATTTGGATACTACCTTACGTGTCGACGTAGAAAGCTGAAATTTTGTACACGGTCCGTTAAAAAAAAAGGAAATTTAAGTTCGAAAATGGGACAAATCGGGCAACTACTTCGTAGGGTTTCCATGCAAAAATTTCGTTTTTTACTATATATTTGGACACTGTCTGAGTACGCGTTGACGTACAGAGCTACATTCTCCCACACTTATGAACGTATACACGCGCGCACATGTATATGCTCACAAGCAGAGTGAAACCCTAGAGTACGATATCGCGTGATCGAGTCATATGATAGCTATATTATGCATCTTAATCATCCCGCCCGTCTCACCCCGCCCTCTTCAATTCGCCCCCTCCACATATCGAGATATATATATTATCGCCGGCTCCCCCCTAGTTATTTATAATTTTTTCGTTGGTTTGATTTTTTATTTTTAATTCGGTTTCGATCTCGATCTCCTTAAAAATTCGTTCGTGTAGGATATTATTTTTTATTAGATCGAGGTTGGAAATTTGAAGAGGCGAACGCTTTGTCAAAAAATATTTTTCAAATTTCAGACGAATCTTTGTACACTGATAAAAATAAATTGAAATTTACTAGATTTTAAATAGTAAAAATGTTACACTTTTTTCCTTTATTTTACATAACCCTGGA
Organism: Dioctria rufipes; assembly: GCA_963924295.1. Lineage (NCBI taxonomy): Eukaryota > Metazoa > Arthropoda > Insecta > Diptera > Asilidae > Dioctria > Dioctria rufipes. The sequence continues at coordinate 177,817,105 of OZ002743.1, forward strand.
GTAAATTACTAATAAAATGCATGTAATATTAAAGAGATCAGGGAATCTTAAGTCGAAATAATTTAAAGTAATATAGTTACATTTACATTAAATATAAATCACGGAATTTTGTCCACATTTTGAGATTCTGCGCACATTTATATGTATATTACAAGTTTAAAAAGCGACGACATTCAATATAAACGTGAAGTGAGAGCGAAAAGTACTTGCATGTAGTGACTTTTGTGTCGAGCGGCACCGTTTGATAATTATTTTGCTTCCTTAATTTAAATTGTCGGGGCTTAAGTAAGCGAAAAGGATTCTAGAACTACAGGCCTGTAAGCTGGGTAATCGCAGATTGAGAGAACTAACCACCTGTGCGATTCAAAGACAGCTATAGCCGAAGATATGTCTCAAGTTGAGAGAAACTCTGCTAAGAATCGCAACGTGCACAGTTTTTGCAAGCTCCACACAAAGCCTTCTGAAGAAGCTGTATGGACGCGAAGAGGTTGACAGCGTTCAAAACCTGCTGTGTAAATGCTCCAACCCTGCCAAGCGTGGAGGAATACGCTTGGTAGCTACTATTTTTGTGAATTGGGGATATTAGCAGACAAAGATCTGTGGAAGGCAGTTAAGAGAAAAGAGAAAATTACATGTTTAAAACTTATTTCCTTGCACTATTCCAAGTGCAATTTTACTTGTTAATCAATTGATTTGCGCATTAAAGAGAGAGAATTATGTATTTAAAACTTTTTTATTACACTAATTAATATGGCAATTTTACATAATTTTTTGGTAAATCCAATTACAGAACATTTGTAAATATTATATTACATATCGCAAAAAAATGCCTACATTCAAATTAGTAATTTTTTCTCTCAGTGTACCTCTGGGGTATTTGTCCGCTTTTTCTTCATTTTATTAAGCTTGAAGCCCTGGTCACACCGGAAGCGGTGCTGATAGGGGCTATAGCACGCGGCAAAATAGAGTGTTTATGCCGATGAAGAGGTTCTATTATTAGTAGCTTTGGTTGAAGAAAAACAGACAAAAGTGATGAGGTTTGATTTCGAACTTATTGCGAATGAAAAAGAGATATGTTTTTGAGTAATCTCCACCTTCCCAGCTATTTGATACATTTATCCCGAATGACAGACGGAGGTTGTATTTAACTACCATTCTGTCTAATATCATATTCAGTATTGGATTTGCTTTTGTGTGCTTTTCGTTTAGTTATAGTGGATAGACTTTTTGAGTCCCATTCACTATATCCATTTGCCAAAGCTCTATACACCATTAACCCAACCACTTTTTCAATAACGTTGCTGAGTGCCGGTAGATTTAATAGCGTTTCTAGAGCGCTGGTATATGTTGTGCGCATGGCGCCAGTTACACTTAGACATCATCTCATCATTTGAAGCTTATTTAGCTTCCTGATGGTTATTTTTTGTGTGCACTTGTTCCACTACGCTGCTGCAACATAGGTGATCATGGGTCTGACTACTGTTTCGTTAAGTCAAGCCAGCCAGTTTTCTACAGTTTCACAACATTAGTGTACGTTTCTGGACTGTTTTGTTGATATGCTTATTCCAATTGAGATTATCATGGAGAGTAATCGCGACATACTTAGCTTTATTGCACATTAAAACCTCCTCATCAAATAGGGTACGGGTGGTTATGTTCCTCATTTTCCTTTTTATGGTGAACACAATACCTTGGTGCCTCAATCGTCAAGTACCTGGTGGTATGGAGACCTCATCCAAAATATGCATCAGAGGAAGCCCTCCTAATCCATTAATGAATAAAGGATTTAGCATCAAAATGTTTTCCAAGGATTACAGTAATGCAGCAAAAAATCATAAACAGGTTTGTAGTGATATATATTACATTCTTTCCTACCCATTTTTTGAAGGATCATCCAGACATCATTAGGGTTGGGTTCTCTTAGGTCATATGATCATATTCGCCTATTTAGAGATCTTTAATCCTCTTGGCGTCATTGTGTATCTCGGACTCTTTCTCTCTCTCTCTCTCTCTCTCTTATTCTCTCTCTCTCTCTATTTCATTCTTTATGTATCTCTCTCTATTGTAAAACATATTGGAAAAATTCCAAAATATGAATTTTAGGTCTTTTAAATTCGGAGGGGGATGGTAGCGAGATAGTTGCTCATATTTAAAAATGGTTTAGTTCAATGGATGCTGCTAGGTACTGTTTATGCTGAAATATGATTATTACGATAACAATTTCGAACTTTGGTGGAATTGGTTGCTATAATAGCCGCAATGTATTTCGATCATACTACTAACTTTAAATTTCTTAAAACTTCATTATAAATATATTAATCAAGTTTACCATTCGCCTGGCCCTACCAACAACACCCATAAATCTGCTTCGACTCAATGAGTAAAAAATATTTCCTTTCTTATTAATATTTACTTCCCTCTGTGAGAAGATGATTGCTATTACCCATTCCTCTTAAATTAAACATTCATGAAACAATAACAAAAAAATAATTAAGGAGTTACTCGAGGGGAAAATTATGAACGGCAATAAACGTTTCGAGAAGATAAGACAAAAGGAGTTTTTTTCAATTATGAAAATCCGCCATTTGATCGGTCGTTTCCAGAAACTGAGAGATACTTACCAAGCCAGCTGTCAACGAAAGAAGGTATTATCTTTGGTGACATTGTTCTTGATACATACATATCTTTTGGATTATGTTAGACCGAGCGTAAACCAAATTGATGATTGTTGTAATCACCCGCTGTTTTAAGTCATTCTCATCTTATCCAAAAATAGTTTCCACTATATGAAAGAAGACCACACCGAACAATGATGTCGCAAAAAAAAAACAAATAGAAGTTATTCTTTTGCTATAGGGCTGTGTACATATATATTATATATAAACGTATGTAGACATATTGTATGTAAATATATACCGGTAGCAGTACCAAGAATATAATGTTTAGTTATCTGATCTGTTCGGGGTAACCCTAATTAAACGAATCCCATCCATCAATTACTGTAGGTGAAATACAAATAAAGCTTCAATCTTATAAAAACGGTTAGGCGCAATTTTATTTGGCACGTGCTTACTGGTCTTGTTCTATTTTTATCATATATTATTTTACAATGTTAGCTCTACCTCTCCTCCTATCCAAGAGAGGCACGTGGAAACTTTCTTTCCGAATTACGTAGAAAGGACAAATTCATTGAGGTGTTTTTGGCTCTCAATTTGAAATATCTTGAGAGTCAGCACGCATTTAATCTAAAAAACACCCACAAAAATTTTAATTTTATATGCAGCTTCTTTTGATGTCAATCTTTTATTTTCCCTAAGACATTGGATATATCAGGATCAGGTGATATCCAATTATATATGAAAAATTTCTCGAACAGACACATTCTTGGTTTGGCTGGAATAGTTAAAGTAACAAATATGATTTTGATTTTAGTATCCTATATTTACAGAACGATTCGTAAGTCTAGTTTTTATCAAATTATAGTCTGATTGTATGTACATTGGGATTGTTGAAACTGGTTGCGTGCTAGGCCTTTTGTAGTAATCCTCTTGCATATCAATTGGACGTTATTGAGCGAGCGTGCCATTAGTAGTGCTTCTCATGATATTTTTTATTATTTAGATAGGCATGGACAAACTATGAGCTAGACAATGTGGTGTTTTGGGTAATCATAACTTAAGTGGATTGAAATGAAGAGGAAGACAAAAACTATGTTAATGACCTGTCTGTGGCTCCCGCACGGTTGGAAAAAACTCGTTTACAAATGAAAAATCTTTTACAAAAAGAAATCTATATGCCAAAGCAGGCGTTTCGTATCAGCAATTTCATTTTGACTAAATTCGCTATGAATTTATTTAGTATTTCGCCTCGTCAGTTTGAAACCAAGCCGTACTGATGAGTATACGGTTCCTATTGATATGAAACGCCTGCTTTTGCATAGAATTTTTTTTTTTTTTTTAAAGATTTTTCGTTCGTAAAAGAGCTTTTTCCACTCAATTCTAGAGTTACGGATTTGGCAGTAAGTTTGGTCAATTTCATATTGACCAAATTCGCTATGAATTTATGTCATAGCGAAACTCTCTCCGGCATGGTTGCCAATATTCCATATATGCAACGGTGCCAAAAATTGTTGATAAATGGTGAGAATTTCTTGAACTTTTCTAAAACAGCAGTTTGGAGGAATAATACAGTATGCGAAATAATTATACCAGACAAACTAAATCACCAAACAATAAAATAATAAAATATTTATTTTAATAAAATTGTGTGCATTAAATTCTTATTAAAAAAACAACAAAACTAATAGATACTTCATGTAATTTACGTTAACTAAAATATTAAATGTTTCAGAACCATGAACAAAATATTTATACCAGAAAAAACTTAAAAGATCCACATATATCTTATCTCATAATTAATATTACTTTAAACCTACTCTTATAATTAATACGCTCGCCCTTATTATAATGATTCCAATTAAGCGACATGGCATTGAACTAATTAAAGATTGAAGAGTGGATATGCCAATTTTTGCCCATTCTTCTTGCATCGCTATTTTAATCTGCACCAAAGTGTCAAATTGGCGATTATTTGTGACAAGTTGCTCCATAGAGTTTAAATCAGGACTTATGGAGGGCCACTGCAGTAGAGGTATATTTTTGGACTCTTAGAAGTTTTTTGTATACCTAACGAGCGGAGTGTATGGTGACGTTCGCCTGCTGAAATGTCCTATTTCCGCCTCCACAAGTTATCACCAAAATCAATGAGCACACTCTCTAGTAGATCAACATACTTCGCTGAATCTACTTTGTGGGTCACAAAGCAGATTGGAGTCCTGCCTCTATAACCAAATCAGGAGTGAACCTGCTTGAAAGTTTGTAGAATAGCGAGTTTCAGGTTCCTGACAGGTATCTCTCCAATATTTTTGGCAGCCAACAGGACCGTTCAGATTAAATTTTTTTTCGTCGCTTAATATAACGCACTGCCATTCATCTTTCCAAAATTTGGCCCTTCCCCCAAATTTTAATCTTTCAAATTTGTGACTTAGTAAGAGGTTGGTCGTCGGCAACTGATTTTGATATTTAATTTTCTCATTCTTCTTCAGAAGTTGTTGAACTCGTCTTGTAGTCACGGGCAGAAATAATTGAGACGGACTAACTTTCTTATTAACAGCTGGCCGCCTTATATCTTTTTTAGCTCTTTCATCGACTTTTGGGATACAACCTTGTCTCTTGACTGTCGCATAATTTTCCGGATGACTTAAAAATTTATTAATCGTAGTATTATCCCTTTTCAATTTTTCAGCTGTTGTTCTAATTGTCATTCCGCATTCTCTGTACACTGAAATTCTAGTCCGCTCTTCAACTGTTAACGTTGTTCCTCTTAGCATTTTTGAAAAAAAAAATATTACTAACTGAAAAAAAAAATATTACTAACTAAAAACACAAATATACTTACTTCTTTATGTCCTAAGTAAATCCCCACTGTAAGTCACAGAACCAGCAAGATGCATATAGATCTTTGGGCCATCTATTATGATACAATATTTATATATGAGATCACGTCTGGAGTCGTGTTAGTAATATTTAACACATTGATGTTGAGAGCTTTTTATGAATCTAAAAAGTTCTTAGTTCCTAAGCTCGTGAGCTGCTCCAGATCACGATTATTTCTTGGTCCTGGCAGCTTCTATAGAAGTCATTTTACGTATTCTTGTAAAAAAATCAATGTCTTGTAATAGCTGCTGTAATATTCCATTCGTTACACAGATTTCTTATCAGCAAGCCTGCGATCTTTTTGGGGATTTATCTTAGGCCATAGATGTCTAAATACAATTTAAATGGGTTAACGCGAAATCCTGGGGACTAGCGGGAAGTTTTCGTGTTACCCAAATTTCTTAGTAACCTTTGTCTTATTATATATTCACAAAAACATTTATATTTTTAAAAAAATTCAATATAGGCCTGGATCCTCTTATTTCTTCATCCTTAACTAAGTCTTCAGCTTTAGACGCAAACGTTGATGGTCTAATTATTCCACAATTTCATGTTCAGTTAACATTCGAGCAGTATAAATATCAACTAACTCAATATCGTCTAGGTTTAAATAACTTTCGAGCGTAATATCCGTGACTAAATTCAGAGTTGAAGACTCCCGCGCAATTTTATGTAATTTAACATCTTCGGAAAGGTACCTCTGGTGGGTATGTATTACCAAAGCACGATTGAAACAATTTTTAATTATAAAACGCAAACTGAGTTTGAGCATCTAAATTATTTACTTTAAGTTTCAAAATAGACAAGGAATTCTTACAATTGTTTCGGTCTTTACGACCATTTTCAGAGGACGTTAACAAGCTACTGAATCTACTACTATGTGAACTCATTTACATAAGTCAACATACTTGTCGCAATATTGGGGGCAGGGCAAACTGTAGTTGCTCGTTAAGTACATGTACATTATTTTTATTTTTTGCTCTTTCTATTTCCATATTTTCTAATAGATCTAATCTTTTTCATTTCATCTCGACATGCAATAATTTTACAATTTGTATGCTACAATAATGAATTTACTCTCTTAAATGTATAGCTACCGCTGAATCGTCTTTATCATTTTTAAAAGATGTCATATGTTCTTGAAATCTTATTTTAATTTCACGTCCTGTTTGACCTATGTAGGAGTACATGCATTCACAAACGTCACATTGATCTGGGATAGGTACACCTGAATTTCTCAATAAATAATTTTTCTCTTTGCAGTTTATTAGCTTATTTCTGATTGTGTTCTTATTGTAAAACGCAACATTAACATTACAATTTTTCTTCAATATTTTTGCTATGGTATAATTTGTTTTTCTTATAAATGGTATTAAGTTACAAGGTTTTTCATTACTAATTTCTGTTCTTTCTGCTTTATTAATCTATCTATTAGCTTTGGAGAATATCCATTTTTGTTGGTTGGCTATTTTCTGAATGACCTTAACTTCTTTATAAAATGCTAATTGGGAAAGTGGTATACTAAACAATCTATGGATTGAAGTGTTGAAAGATGCCATTTTTAAGGTTTTCTAAAAATATCAAAGGTGAATTTACTGTCTAAATTATTATTAATTACAAGGTTTAAAAAATCTAATGAACAATTCTTTTCTGTTTCTATAGTAAATTGTATTCTGTTGTTACGTTTATTCGGCCAATTTAGGAAATCGTTTAACTCTGCATCTGTACGTAGCCATAAGGCTAAAACGTCATCCACATATCTATACCAAAATTGTACTTTGGATTTGAACGGACAGTTGTTGTTGTTGAAAATCTTTTTCTCGAAATTCTCGAATTTGTTCCTATGGGTGGTGATGGTGATCCCATAACTAATCCATCTTCTAATTTATAATATTTATTGTTGAATCTGAAATGATTCTGATCCATTATTATTTCTAGTGTATGCTTATTGTGTTATCATTCACTTCGGTGTCAATATGTTGGTACACTATTTCTCGTAACTCTGCTATCGGTATCGAAGGGAATAGGCTTTTCATATCGAATGACACTAACATAGCGTTCTTAGGGATTTAAAGTTACGCAATTTTTTCTATTAATTCAACATTATTTCGTTAACAAATTTTGCACTAAAATCCGTAAATTATACAAACAATTTATTGAAAAATTTGCATAGATTATATGCTGGTGCTGATTTATAAGAAACTAATGGACGGATGCGATAATTACCTTTGTGCAATTTTAATAGCCCATATATGTATTATCAGTGCCTTAGGATTCATGTTAATAAGCTTTTGACTTTCTAAAATACTACATTTCTTAATGGTCTTTTTAATCACTGATTGAAATTTCGACGTAGGGTCTATAATCGAATGTACAGCGCCACTCTCTGTAATGAACTCATATATATACATTCTGCCTCTTGTAGAATTATTAAAGTGTTACCTTTATCTGCTTTTGTTGTGATTAATTTATTCGATTCTATTTTTTGTTTTAATGATTTAAGAATTGTATTTTCTCTATTATTTGAAATTGTATGTCGAAAATATTCTAAACTACTTTTAACTTCTTTGTCAAATTCTGCTTTAATCAATAAATTAGATTTATTTGTACCAATTTTAGTATCCACTGCTAAATTAATATAATCATTAAATTTTATTTCACAAATAGGCGAATATTTTATACCTTTTTCCATCAATTTTAATTCTTCTGTGGTAAAGTCAATATCTGTTCTGGTTTTAACTCTTGGGAAAAACGTAATAATTTCCATGTAGCTGTCACTATTATAAGGTTGCTGTGTGTTGTATTATTGTCTTCTATTTACATTCTTCCTATTGTTTTCCCTCTTTATTTCTAAATCCCGTAACTTCTGCATTTTTTTTTATACATTAATTTACGTGATTCATTGTAGCATAATTCCTTCACTGGATTATCTAAAATTTCAAACTCCACTGGATGTAATTTTAAGGTTATAGCTCTAGGTGTATATATTTTGCGTGGTCACTCAGGCTTTATTTGACTGTAAACCATGTCCTTATCTCACTTTGAAGCCAACTCCACTTTGCTAAATGTAACGCTTTAATTGCACTTGCTGTTGTACTCCTACAATTTATATAAATGTAATTCGGGAGCACTTTTCGTTTCTTGCATTGAATGTTGAACTAAATGTGACTGTCACATCTTTTCGATTTAAGTAGAACTTTCTTGTATATTGCCATTTGTTTAGCCGTATCTGCCATATCAATATATTTTAAGCTGTTTAACGACGTAAATAAATAAATTTATTGTGAAACTTAAAGTAAATAAATTAGCTGCTCAAACTCAGTTTGCGTTTTATATAAAAATGTTTCACAAACCAACGTCGAATCAATATTCTACTGTTGGCCAAATGCCTTACCTATTGCAGACCTAACAGATTTATCTTAATCAAATTTCTTAGCATTACAATTAATGCTATTAAAAAAAATCTATTGTGTACCCACCTATATATTAGGTCTGTTTAATGAACTCGAAGATAGTTGAGAGCAGAGCAAGGCAGCTCAACTTAGATTAACTTAAACAGACCTAATGACAAGCAGTGCTGGGCAAGTACTAAAGAAAAAGTACTTAAGTACAAGTATCGAAGGTCTGTATGAAAAGCACTTGTAACTAAATACTAAGTCAATAAAAAGTACTGAGTACTTTTTGTAGTACTTTTTAAAGTACTTTTTTAGAATTTTTGTACGTTGGCAGTAATATAATGAAGTTTATAGAGTTCAGTTAATAGATATTAATTAATAAATACCTTTTGAAAAGTAAAATATGTATAGTAACCAGTGGCTACTGTTTTAGTTTTCGGCGCTGCACTTTCACCTCTCATTAATACACTCATAAAAACTATTAGAGGTCCGCCCACGTACCCATTGTCGCTTTAATAATGCATAAAAATTCTAAGGAAAAAATTTCCAGTAAATTTCTAAGAAAAAATTCCTTCCCTACATCATGTCGAGGCATCGTTGATTTTATATTCGAGTGAGACGTTATTGGTTTTTGTTCTACATACGCTCAGTCTTGTTTGTATGTTATTAGTTTGTCTAAGGTTCTTCTTTAACGCGTGAGTGCGGCACATGCTTTGACAATTCTTTGCGTGCTTTAAAACTCAACAAAAAAGGAGTTGCGCTAGAGATTGTGTTTGTTTTTCTACGAAGATTTAGATATTTGTAGGTACTTAATAGACTCAGAAATACTAAGTAAAATCTTGGTACTTAAGTACAAAAAAAAGTCTTAAGTACAAGTAAATAGAAGCTAGTACTTATGTTCAAGTACTAAGTAGTGCATTTCAAAACTATTGAGTAATAAGTCTTAAGTATCGAAAATGTACTTTAAGTAATACTTAAGTCTTTTTTTTTACTTAAGTATTGCCCAGCTCTGATGACAAGCGTAATGCGAAGGGGCAAGTTGTAACATGTTACAATGTGCCCCGGACTTTCGTTGCAACTAGCCCCATCACACTTAATTTCGTTATGTTACCTGGCAAAAATAGTGCACCTGCTCACAACCACCCACTGTGCTCTCCGGCGCTACACTGGCTGTGCTCACGTCATAGGCCCTGTTATAAAGAGCAGATTAAGTGTAAATTGAAAACACAATATTCGAAACCTGCTAAGTAATTAAGCTGTTACTACTTACTACTAGCCCCCCGCTCCCATACCACAAATTATTAAATATTTCCGAACTAAATTATATGAAATTCTGGTATATTAACTTTACAGATGTTGTATTCATTCTGCTCGAATATAATTAGAAAAATTTTCAACACCCTAATCAGACAACAGGTGCACTTTGGCCGGCAATAAGAATTCCATTTTTTGGAAAACAGAAAACTCCGAAGAATATGGAGTTTGTTATTCTCCGAAAATGGAGTTCTTTTTCTGTCGATCTACTGCACTTAAAGTTATGTTGCTTATAGAAATATAGAAAGAGGAAAGGAAATCGCATATATGCATAACAGCAATTAACATTGAAGTCTTACAAATATGTCATGAACGAAAACTTAACTGTCCCTTCATCAGCTATCTTGAAGATAATATTCTGTGAAATTGCTTATTCACTCATCTGATATTCGATCAAAACACAAACAATAATTTCATCGATCTTTGCGACCCTGTCTAGAAAATTAGAGTGCGACAATGTTTACCATACATTTAATCTACGGTATCACAAATAATTATTCATCTAAGTCCAATCAAGACGATTAAATTTTAAAATACGCTTCAGATGATAATATCACAAAAACATCTTTTACAGCCTTGGGGGGATGATTTTGATCCACGGTTAGGGAGATTGTTTTTTTTTTTCGTTGCAGAAAATCCCATTGAAGCTTACAGAGTATTTTCCCTAAATAAAATTTCAAAGTATTTATCTGTAGTACCTACCTACATACTTAATTTGAAGTGAAATAAAATTGGTAAACCAAAAGTCGAATACCCTATCTTCGGACTATTTATCATTCAAAGCTGTCCTATTCAAATGAATCCCAGACTTACTGTGAATTTCCATTATTTTAAGTAAACCTCTGTACCATTTCAGTTGAAATTTCCAATCGACGATGGCAAAGGAAATGAACTCTTCAATTTCGTAAAATTGTTCCCTTCAAATAAAAAGCAATTTTCGATAAAACACGGGAAAAAAGAGGATATAAAAGCCGAACCCAATTGAGAAGAAAAAATAAAAACCGGAGCTATGGTAATACACTTGTTGTAAAGATTAGTCCATCCCTTTAGGAATTTTTTGTAATCCTTAGACATTTGTATTTTCTACTGTGATGCGATGGTAACAAAAACCACAGCTCGTTCAAAAGAAGAAAGGAAAATGTTGTTGTTGGTATTGTTGGTTACATTACACCTACGAAATGGCAGAGCACAACAAGTGGGTTTGGTAAGTATTATGTTCATAATTTGAAAAAATTTGCTAAGTGTATCCTCGACAAGAAAAGGAAAAGATTGCAAATTTTACTCTCATTGAAATATCTAAGAATAAAAAGATTCTTAAGGTGGTACTTATAGCGCTAATTAAATTGCTTCGAATTGAGACAAAGATAAGAGATGAATTCGTCTGTCCGGGGAGAATATTATTTAATTTTTTTATGAATTAGCTTTTTTCTCTTAGAAGAAATGCTTGACTTTTTTACTCGTATTTACTTAGATATTTTTTTTCTTGCCAGAGGAAATGAAGTGTAGAACAAAATTAGCTTATACCAACTAAATTCAGAAGGGTAATTAGGTTTAAAAGTTAATGACTTCTGCCACTTAAGGACTTCTCTAGATTTTCTTGCAAAAAAGAAGAGAAAATTAAAAAAAAAAAGTTTATGACTTAAGGCGAACTTGTAATTATGATGCTGTGCAATTTCGTCCATATAATTTTCCGTCACTACCGTAAGCGAAGGCGATTAAGTATATTTAATTAATCCAACAATGGAAATATCTCTTGATGAATTTGTCATGATGACAATAATCGCTTTTCTAATACTTACTCTTACAAATGGAGAGTTTTTCATCCCAGCAATACTAAAAATAGAAGATTTTATAAGTTCTCATAAGTCGAATTTGTATACGTGGAAAGCACAGACTAAAACTTCAAATCAAGATGAGTTCATTTTAATGAGTTTCTTTTGCATGATTGTCATCTCATCAATGCGCATATCCAACCACAAAGAATCTAAGTCGACACACTATCCCATACACAGACAGGTCTCAGAATCGCATGTATGTAGTTTTAGTTAACTACATACAACTTCCGAAGGTCCTTTTCGATTTCTGATTTGCTACTATAGTAGCAAAGTCCCATCACTGATGCCATGGCGACACAGCGACATATATAATGATTACTCAGCTGAGAGTTTTTGTTTGAGGAATCGTAATCATTTGGTTCAGGTGAATTTTTTTTAAATAATTTTGTTAGGAAAGGTATAAAAATTTTATTTCGGCTCGGAAGATAAAAAGCAAGCTTAAGATTATCACAACACCATTTTTCTGTATGATTAGTACTTTAGGGCGGAGAAGCTATTCAAATCAAACTTTTGTCAGTTTTACATAAGAACACTGCAAATATTTGAGAATGTTAGTACTAAGTTGGTCATGGGATTTTTTTTTTTTTTTTTTAAACAGGGGGAACAGGCAAAACCCATCCCAAGCACGGAGGCCATAGCGGCCCATTGTACTATCCTGAATCCTATTCACCAAAACCTTCCTGTCCACTTAATGAAGCGCATCAGGTCTTGGTCAGGAAGATTTTTCAGCTCATCCACAGATAGAAGGGGAGACCCTGGAGTATCCAGTCTGTTCCGGGCGAAGGTCGGACACTCACACCACACAGAAAGTGTTCGGTTGTCTCAGGCTCTCCCTCCAAGCAGGACACACACTCGGGGCTGTCAACAACTCCCATCCTCGTTAGATGAGCGTGAAGTGAGCTGTGGCCGGTGATGATGCCAACCACAATTCTACTTTGTTTCCTTCTGAGCCCCATGAGAAAACCGGAGATATTCCCATTGGGCCCATCAAGAAACAGTTTTATACACCTACAAGAACTCAGGTTCTCCCATATCTGCTGATGCTTCATATGAACATCCGCTTTGATGAGAGAACCGATACTCGAGGTGGCAACACCTACGGCGGGCTCCGGTCCGAGGAACGGAGAATCGGAGCCAGCCCTAGCTAAAAGGTCAGCCCTTTCATTCCCCATGATCCCCAGGAACTCACAGGAGGGATACTTTGTTGTGAAAACACAACTTATCCACTGACGACCTGCAATCCCCCAGTAACTTAGACGTTATCCGAGGACCATTCAGAGCCATCAAGGCTGCCTGACTATCCGAAAGGATAGCAATGTCTTTCCCCTTAATTTGCATATCAAGGGCTAACTTTGCTGCCATTGAGATGGCGTAGACTGCAGCCTGGAAGACAGTGGTGTGTCTTCCAAGTGAGTACTCCATTCCAAAATCAGGCTCAGGAAAATATACACCTGCTCCAGCTCCCTCATTAGTGAGAGAGCCGTCGGTGAAGATTTTTAGAGCAGACCGGGGAAGGCTCGATAAGGCACCTCCCTCAGTCCACGATTCCCTTGAAGGAAAGCTCACAGAGAAGCGACGCCCGAAACGAAGCTCAGGTACCATCGCATCCCGTGGCATACCGGCCAGACGGTTTTCCAAGTCCAGCCGATATGCCATAGAGCAATGAGAAGAGCCAGTCCAGCCGTCCTCTCAACAGCCCCATGATCGCAATATGCACACAGCCCTTTTGGCCTCTGCCTAAATGACAAGATCCAGGGGTGGCAGATTGAGTAGGATCTCAAGAACCGCAGTAGCCGTAGATCGCATGGAGCCCGTAATTCCCAAGCAGGCAAGCCTTTAAAGGCCCGCCAGCTTCCGGATCGCAGTCCCCACAAGCGTCCTCGGCCACCATACACAGGAGGCATATGTGAGCATGGGTCTAACGATCGAGGTGTACATCCAATGCACAACCCTCGGTCTCATGCCCCATGTGCTGCCAAGGGTTCTTCTGCATTGAGCGAAGACCCTCATAGCCGCATTAACTTTTTCCTCTACGTGCAATCCCCATGTCAGCTTCGAGTCAAGGAAGACTCCAAGGTGCTCGAGATGAGGAGAGAGTTGCAGTGTGTCCAAAAAGCTTTGGAAGAACAAAGTACCCCAGCTTACATATTCTGGAGAAGAGCACTAAGCTGCATTTTGTTGGGTTCACTGTCATATCATGACGGGTGCACCAGTCCTCAAGAATATTGAGGCCTCGCTTCATGAAGGCACAGGCAGCAGCCATGCTATGCCTGGAAATGAGCAGAGGGATGTCATCCGCATACGCTTCATATGAGAATCCCATGTTTTTCAGGAACGTGATGACGGAGTCAACCAACATACACCAGAGTACTGGGGATAGCACGCCACCTTGCGCGCAACCTCTCTCCCCCAGCACATTGAGAGAGGTACGGCCGCCTACATGCACAGTTAAGTATCGTCGTCTTAACATTTGGTCGATCCATCGCGCAACAGTGCGGTCAACACCATGTCAACGAGCTGCCTCACATAGCAACTCGGGGGTGCCCTTGTCAAAAGCCCCCTCGATGTCCAGAAAGGCTCCCAAGGTAAACAGTCCACGATCCAGTCCCCCCTCCGGTATGCGTGCTGTGAGGCTCTCATGGGATAGTCAGGAAGGCTGTTTCATGGCTTGTGAAGTATGTTCGAGGGTTTTCTATAAAGAGTACTCTTTATATCATGCATGCAAACGTTACAATAGAGAGCATTCTCTGCAGAAAACTAAGAAGATTTGTTGGCTGTGAGACTCTGTGTAATTTCAAATATTCAATTCTATTTTAGAAAATTGAGTTCTTTAGACAGGTTATACCATATGCCTGCACCATCTTAGTTAGAGTCTTTGCTTGATGTCTTGCTTGTAAATAATTCTCTATATTGTCTACTATGTTTATTCCTTGCCTCTTGCACTTCTTCGGAAAATTGTATAATCGGAAACGTATGATGTAAGAGTATCCTTTCCATGGTCACGAATTTTGTACACGCTTACAGGCATCGAGTACCAAGGGTATTCTCTCAAGTAATAGTTCCAATGGCTTAGTATGCTTAGTATAAACCTCAAATTTTTCCAAGTTAATTTGGAACCCACAATTTAAACATTCAAATATAATATGGCATCGCTTTATTATTTCCAAATTACTATTAAACTTATCTTGCACATATTTCTTCTTTTCGACTACTTCGTTTTTGTTTTCTGTACCCCGAACTTGCTAAGTCTTAATACTTAATCGGTACGAAATATGGAGTACACATTCTAAAAACCGTATCCACGAATGGAGAGCTGATAATACAAAGGAAAGAAAATTTTTGTCTACGAGCTTCTGTAAAGTAATATAGACGTTGTTCATATCTGAGAGTTTTGTTGCACACAAGTAACATGCTTGTGTCGAACATGATGTGACATCATTGCAGACTACCATCTACCATAAAAAAGTCAATATGGGCTTCCCAATAACTTCCTTACTTTATTGGTTTTAAACTTTTCTTAATTCAATTGTTATAAGCTTTACTGATTCTTTGGTAAAAAGAAACTTGATTGGGCGACAAGGTGCTGGGTTTTGCCAGCGAAATTTTTTAGAATCGTTGTCCTTGAGTAGGTAAATCTGTATTGGTACCATAGAAAAACTGAATAAACTTTCGTCAGATAATAACATTTAAACTTTTGTTTCTTGTGAAATTCATGGATAGTATAAGACCTCTTCTCGAACTTGACATAGCCGCTTCATAGTATGGTCAATAAGTGAGTGAAGTTGTATTTCACTTGAAATTTCCGTGATAGTAATTTCAGTAGGATATCATAGCTTTTTTGCTTCCTTTACCTTATAATAAGGTGGACACAGCTTATTAAGTATTAATGCAATTAACTTGTTGGCATATTATCTTATATTGATTAGTTGAAAGATTTGCATCAACTATTAGTGCAAGCGCTTGGTTTGCATATAGGCAGTAGGGCTTCTGTTCAAACGATTCGCGTGCCTCCTTAATCGTGCTTCCTTTTGAATGAGAAGCAGCAGAGAGCTTCTTGAAAATTGAAGCAGAATCCCTTTTCCCTGCATTCCGTAATATAATTCCAGTCGCCAGAGACAGTTCTTTTTGGTTTGATGATTTTACTAGAGCTTTCACTTTACGTTTTTGGCCTACCAGGCCTGTTACTTAAATCACCTTGTGAAGTACCTACTTGGCATAGCTTTAACTACAGCATCAGGAAGACTAAGATTCCCTTGAAGTCACGATAAATTGAAACTTAGGAAATGTCCTCGATATCTATCCATTTAGTCCATCTTTCTTCTATTTTTTGGAAAAAACTTCCAAGCTTTACCTACTTTCAAATCATTAAAACGTTATCTGGTAATGGAAAAGCTCTAAGTTCTTCCGAAATTTATGCAATTATAGCACCCATTCCTCTATGTTTCGAATTATCGATCCATTTGTTAAAAATAGACAGTCAAGGAATTTGTACAGCCATTCTGAAATTGAGCAAAAAATTATTGAAATCGAAAACTTTCACAAAAAAGTTTTTAAAGTTTCTCTTAGTCCATGAATTAAAATATGACAAACATATAATAATAACGTAGTATAACGGTAAGCGCACCAATTCGCGTCCATTTAAGCAAATGTCACCTTAAAAGAATGTTTTTTAGTAGAATTTACTTGATGTCGATGCTTAAACTTTTATAGTAAGCTGTAAATTTATCTTTTAGTTTAAATTAAAACTTAAAACATTTATCTTGTCTGCATAATAATTGAAAATATCAGTGTATGCGGAAATCACCAGTTGGCGTCCAGTCTAAGTCAGTTTGCCTCCACCATGGAGCCAATTTACGTCCAGGGTAAAAAAAACAAAGTTATAAGAACTGCTTTTAGAAGGGGGTGTTAAATTAAGGTTGCTTTGAAAAATACGAATTTATTAACTTTTTCGTTATTCCCAATTTGAAAAGCCATTAAAAAATAAAAAGTTGGGAGTGACGAATGTCCGGAGTTGGGATATCCATGGTAGATCTCATTCCATTCTTACAGGATTTCCTGAGGTTGTACTTAGGCACATTTAACACATTCAACAATGTAAAACTCCCGCTGCAAGTGTACCTAGGATGCCTTACGGATCTCTTAGTCTGTTGGCAGGATGTAAAAAATCACGTTCTGAAATTTACATCTAACAAACTTTGCAGAAGCTAATAAAATTCTAATATAGCTATACGCATGTAGCAGGCGTAAGCAACCCAGTTCTCATATGGCTTCTTTCCATACATATTTTGTTGTTCTGTTTTTGTTCTTCAAAAACGACACACGGAAGCAAGTCAATCAACAAATTAGTGCTTTTACCATAGAGCCGCAACGCGAGCCTTGAGAATCAGAAAGTATTACGATATAAATTCTGGAAGGGGGAAAAGGACTTTCCCATGTTTGTCCTGCACATCTCGTCATCCCGTATTTGTCTGTAAAATACTAAGAATACTCCTATAGAGATTAGTTGTGGGATATCCCAGGGAATAACTCATGGGAAATTTCTAATAACTTCTAGAATACTTCCTGTTTATCCCGGGAAAGCTTTGGGATCTGTGGGACAAGAATGGGATGTCCCTGGGTAATTTTGTGCTGTATGGGATTGAGAGTGGAGCCGTTCTCCGGCTGGAAAACAGGTAGCTGAGGCGTTCGGAACGCGCTTTCTGGGGAGACCTTTTCTCGTTACCTGAGGTATCCTCATACATTTCGGGAAACCGTTAACGTTCAGATTCAGCACAATTAGTTCTTGGAGGAAGAAGAAGGGCTTCTGTATGGTGCGGGAATAGCTGAAGTTAGTTGTCAAATTTTTATAACGTTAAACTTTAAATGAGTTTTTCTGGGAACAACATTTTTCAGCGCGCGTGGCGCTCTACAGCATCAACGGATGAACCGATTCACATGGATCTCTGCGGAATTGAAAGTAAGTTCAATTTGCGGGGCCAGCAGTAAGCGATTTTTGTCAAAAGTTTACTTAAAAATAGTTTTTTCGTCCGTTGAAGCAAAAAAAAAAAAAACCAGTGCAAAAAAAATTTTTTTTTATTTAACGGCTGGTATATTCTTATTCACAGTTTTTTTTGGAAATGAAAACCGGAAAGGCCCCCAAGTTTATCTAGTTTAATCATTTTCAAGGCAGAATTGTGGAGCGTCCCGCGCAGACCAAAACATGCCATGCACGGTTTTGTTTGATTGGTGCGGAAGCCGCCATTTTGGATATTTCTATTATAAATAAAATTGGAAGTTACTCTCCATTGATAGAAGAATAAAATACGTTAAAACCCATTTCCAAAAGTATTTTAAAATTAAGAAAACAATTTCCAAAGTTCATGCATTTTTCATGCACAGGTATAACGACAGAAATCTAATGAACAAATACGGGTTTGCCAGTACATTTTATACCTAGTGCAAGTAGTCAGACTTTCGTTTAATTTTTGTAATTATTCCGGAAATTTTCTTGGAAAAATACACATATTTATATCAAATATGCAAATTCTGAAAATAAAATCTACGATATTTCTAAGAATTTCAGTCATTGAAAAATTGAATTAAATGCCGCTAGATTGTGAAAATATCATACTGTGCGTTGTCGAACATTTTTACAGCGCACCAATTGGTCTCGCTAATGCTCTCCTCTCAGTCCATGACTCCCTATCAGGAAATCTCACAGAGAATCGGTAGCCAATTCTGGAATCATTGCATCGAATGGTACTGGGTCCTTAATATCATCCTTATCAATTGCACTAATTAAATTGTCAGATTATGCAGTCGAACCCATTTTCTTTACTGTGTTCTATCAGAGAATCAATTTCATCAAATGTACTTCGATTAGCATATATATTTAAAAAATAAAAACTCACATGAGTGTGCTTTAACCACAGAAGCACTGTAAATTTGTATTCATGAAAGAAGTCTTAATAATTGGTTTACCCCAGATTTTTTAATGAATCTCCACAAAGAGAACATCAAAGGTTAAGGTTATATCAGTATTGCACCTTTTTTAACTTCAATTTACCCTTGTATACACTTATTAAGTTAATTTTACCACCGAACAGCATTCCGCAAGCATAAATTTCATTATCCACCAACATCGTCCTTTGTATATTTCATATTATATCTCTTTCACATAAATACATACATACAAATCTACTCACGGCATCTATTCTATATATATATTGATATACATATAAAGCAAGGATAACTACAGACTCCTCCTGGTACATGTTCACATCAACATCAGACCCATATTAAAAATAACAAAGTAACAAAAAATGTGAAGCTATAGAAGGCATAACCAGCAAACAACAATAAAATCCTTGATAGAATCATTTGTTCAGAAATCCTGGCATTGGGCATCAAATTGACGTAAATCTCTATTTATGTGGAGGGAAAATCAGTCGTATTCTTAACAAATTTTAACTGTGTTGACTATTGTATAATACCCAGGCCGATTCGACAAGCCTCTTGGAATAGTCTATCTAAAGAGGATATGCGAGCAGCAAGTTTACGCAGATTTACTCATTAATTTGACAAGAGCTTGGCATTTAAATTGGATTTACACCCAATGGAAATATTCAGACGTGTCTTTCAAGGGAATATGTAAAAAATAAACATTCTTCTCTTTTTCTCTGGTTAGCAGCTTTTCACGATGAAATGTTTTCACCCTTCACATAAAATATATAGGTAGACTCGGCGTGACGGGAAACGATAAAATTTATCCTATCAACATGACATGACCTGTAGGTATGTATATACATACAAACATAGGGCTAAAGCTGTTTACCTACCCTTCAAATCAAGGTGTGTAAAGTGGCAGGTACCAGCAATACTGTAAACAACAGAATGGAAAATATCGTTTTTTTTTCCAGAAGGGCTTTATTAAAAGAAAAAGAAAATATTTGAATTGGAGAGATTTTATGTACTTTCTGGTGATCAACAAAATTAAAATTCACAGCATCAGATACTCTTCGATGGTATTTTGTGAAGGATAGTGATTTTTTTTAAATGATGGAGAAAATTAGATGCGATAAATACTTTCAAAAAGTCAAATAATAATAAAAGTAAACGGTCATGATGGCTTTAATTAAATTTCTCAAGAGGACAGAAATTCGACAAAAAAATAAATAAAATAAACCACAAAAACGCATGTATACATTTCCATTATTGTTAACATCATCATCGGCTTCTATAGATCATTTCGGTCACTTTTTTTCGGAGACTATGGAGGAACTTTTCAGTTTTGAGCTCTGTGGTAGACATGTTGGGTTAGGGATTAGGCTACATCTGCCACTTTACTTATAGTGGCAGAAGTGTCGATTTATGTAATTCTCGAATATTCAAAAGTTATTAGCTAGAGGAGAGCCAAAGGATAGTAGACTGTTCCACATTCTTATAGTTAGCGATATAAAAAACAGGATTTAGGTATTTAACTGAATGGTCGAAAGTAGGGATGGGGGAGCTGGAATGTAGCTATTAATTTACAACGAATGCAAGATATTTCATAAGAACAATGACACTACAATATAGCGATAAGGGAACGAAGGTATAGAATCTTGATATAAAAGTTGTAGGGAACCAACCATTTTTGCGCCATTTTCCTTCACTTACAGGGTGTTCCGTAAGTATGGTATGAAATCCGAAGGCTATGGATAGGTCATATTTAGATGAGAAAAAAATTTTATGAGTGTGGGTAAGCGGGGGGGGGGGGATCTAACAGATTTCGAGATAACGAGATTTACAGATATTTGGGCATATTTTTATAGATCACACTGTCAATTCGCCATGTTATACCCTATGATGATGTAAACTTTGGTACATAGACAATCGTTGGCCAATGGTCTATAAACCGTCCGTTTTGAAGTTATGGCTCAACATAATAAAAATACATAGACAATCGTTGGATCTTTCCAATGGTCTATAAACTTTCCCCTCTTTCACTACGTTTTGAAGTTATGGCTCAACAAAATAAAAATTTCGGAATTATTACCCCCCCCCCCCCCTTGCCACCACCCTTGCCCGACCACACTTGTACTATTTTTTATTCGTCTAAGTGTAACCTATCCATAGTCTTCCAATTTGACACCACTTACGGGATACCATTATAATTCATACCTACTTATTTTTTACTATAAATAAACCATTGGAGATTTTCTTTTGCCCTAACCTTCCGCCTTTCTATGCAAATACTCCGATTGTCGCTTATCCGTATTTCAGTTCTACAAATTCAAGTGTAACTTTAATAAGAGCTAGTAAAATTCTACATGCAAATTGAAATTTTTAAAATCCTTACTAGTCAATCCACAAGTAGAACGATTTGAGGTTAGGTGACTTACAGAGTTGAAGTATATTAAATTAAATGGAAAATATTTGGAGGCTTTATAAGAGGGCATGTTTTTTATTCTAGGTCCACAAAGAATACAAAAAAGAGGAGAAGGGGCTCCCGTAAGAAAAGTCAAATATTTATATTTTTATACCCTAGATGAAATCTATAGGATTTATATGCTCTAAGGGCCTGTCCGAATCCAAGTCTTTGTCTTCATCTGGTTATTACAGCTAGTAACGTAACATCGAGCTCTATCCGAATCCATGTCTATGCCACCGAACGTTGCTACTTTGTATAACAGTTTAGAGATCTGGTTAGCTTGATCACCGAGTCAAGAGTCGAGTTGATTTATTTAAATATACAATATATTTTGAAGTTATGTTTAACTATTCGCCGGCTGTCGAGATCAAGCTAAGCAAACGAATTCATCCTGAGCTTGATGGAAAATTGACGAATGCTCACAAAATGAAGCATAACAGTAACGCGCAGGCCTTTTATTGTTTGAATTCCTTTAAAAACAAAATTATTAATGCATTTGAGCATTCATAAAGCAGTCATAATTTGTGGCTAATAAAATTAATTTTTATTCTTTGCATTATGGATTACCGTAGTAAGTAAAATATACATAACTACTCATGTCGCCAAAAATTTATAATTTTTTGGTGAATTTGACTGCATTTCTGATGGACAAGAAATGTATGACTGCCTTGTAAATATAACCCTATCTAATTTTGCATTTCAAAGAAAAGAGAGCTTGTTTTCAAACTGCATAATGCACGGCTGTAGAAGATATACAAGCATCAAGTAGAACAGCACAAGCTTTTAACAAAACGTCAAATATAGCACATGAATTTGGACAGGTAGCTCCGCCTTTGTCTAACTATATAATAGCTGAGCTTGTTGTATTATATCACTAGCTGTAATAACAAGATGAAAACGGAGGACTTGAATTCGGACAGGCCCTAGTTTGTCATTTTGTAACGCATAAAAATAATGATGGTAGAGCAAAATAGAATAATATTAAAAATTAATTTGATTTTTGTATTTCCATATGTCCGTTTGCCCGCTCATCTGTCCGTCCGCACAATAACTCCAGAACGCGTTCACTTAGAACGCTGCAATTATTTTGTACATGCAGTTTCCATAAAAATAATAAATATAATTTCAACAAGTAAAAAAGCTAGAATTGGTCTACGACCAATTCTTATGATACCCTAGATGAATGCCCGTATTAAATTTCGTATGTTCAGAAAAATTGATTAAAACCAATTTTATAGGATTTCGTATTCTGAAGAAGTTTTTAGTACCTACCTACAATAAAAATATGTAATACTGATGGTTTTCACAGTAAATGTAAAAAACCTAAATTTTTATATGGCAATACCAAGCAGGGGTTGCCCGATTTAGTCCATTTTTGAAATTTTATTTGTTATTACTATAAAAACACCATGTACCAAATTCAGATCTCTATGTCGACGCGTTGTCAGGCAGTATACAAATATGTAGTGGAAATTTTTGAATGGCAACCCCACGAAGGAGTTACCCGATTTGTTTCATTTTCATTTTTTTTTTAAATTTCGTGTAGGTACCAAATTTCAGCGTTCTAAGTGAACGCGTTCTCGAGTTATCGTGCGCACTACAGACGGACGGACATGCAAAAATCAAAGTAACTTTTAATATTAGAATAGAATAGAATAGAAAATATATTTATTGAAGAACCTCAGCTTACGCTACGTTACAAACGTTAGGTACATCGAGTAAGTAATAGCTATTTGGTACAAGCAGTAGAATCAAGTTTTAAGAAGACTAACAAAGGAGCAATGAACAGACTCATTGCAATAGAAACTAATATTAGAATTATAGGTACATTAAGTTATAAAGCTATAGTAAAGATAATGCAATAAAATGAAAAATGAAATAAAATAAAATAAAATAAAATATAACATAAGATAAGATAAGATAAGATAAAATGAAACAGAATGAAATACAATAAAGTACAATAAAACAAAATAAAATAAAATAACCCAAAAATAGAGTTAAATATGCATTATTCAAGGCTTAAAAGAAAATGATATGCAAGATCAGCAGTGAGAATGAACGATTATACAAGCTATAATGTGAATCATCACAAGTAAAATGCGAAGTACAAGATTCGGAGTTAAAATAAGTATTACTAGATACTAGATACTAAAGAATCATAGATACAACAAATATCAATTTATAATAAGATAAAATTTGCAGTTAAAAAATTAAGCTTTGGAACTTGGAGTTTGTAATAGGAGTCCAAGGGCTAGGAATCGTTAGAGACCACAACAGCGCAGAGCGCCACAGAAAGTATCAATATGCCGACGAGGTCCTCATTAACGTGCATTGGTGTCCATAAGGTGGAGTAGTGCAAGTTCCTTGAACTGCTTGCATGAGCAGATCTTCCTAACCTCCTCAGGAAGTGAGTTCCACAGACAGACTCCCCGTCCAAAAACGTTGTTGGACCCGAATTGAGTTCGTGTTCTCTGAAGGACAAGTCTAGTGCTGTTAAGATTGCTCCATGAGAGCAATTGACTAATGTAACCTGGGAGGGAGCCACATCTAGCTTTATGAATGAAGCACAGAGCTCTGAGCTCTAGTTGCTTATCGAGGGGTTCCGGCATAAACAGCTGGACTAACGGGGAGATATGAGCATATCGCCTGACGCGAAAAATGTATCTCACGCAGGCCCTAAGTGCTCTGTTTAATTTAGCCATTTCAGAGGCCATCAGGGGGAACATAGCAATGTCAGCATAGAAAAAATGTGGAATTATCAGAGAGGTTACCAGGGATTGTCTGACATGCCGATCAAGATGGTGCGAAACTGCATATAGAGAGCGAAGACCGTGATATATCCGTGAACACACTTTGCCGATCTGAGGCCGCCACGTGAGATGATGATCCATGAGAAGACCAAGGTTCTTGACAGGTCTTGTGGAGAGAGGGATGACCTCGTTGAGAAGAAGTAGGTTGGGGAGCACGTCATTATCAATATGAGTATGGTTGTTAATTGAAAATCTTATGGCTTGTGTTTTCATGGGATTGATCGCTAGCCCACTAGTTTGGCACCGGGTGTCCAATCCTTTTTGCTCTACCATTATTATTTCGAGGTGTTACAAATGGAATGACAAACTTCGTATACCTACTCTTTAGATTTCATCTAGGAGTGTATAAAAATGGGCTAAATCAGTCGACCCATTCTTGGTGTTACCATATAACAGTTTAGGATTTTTACGTAGGTATACTGTGAAACGATCAGACGTAGAAGTTGTTTTTTGTACTGAAAAGTTCAACGCTTTTCTAGAATATAAAATTAACGATGCCTGGACGATGCCTCGACTTGGCACTTGATGACGTGCCCAAACGGTAAGTCCACCAATGGCTAACTCCATACAAAATCATTGTTGCCTCGATCCGATGAAGAGAAGGCCACAAGTTTTTCAAATTTACTGGAAATTTCTTCCTTCGAATTTTTATTCATTGTCCGGGCCGAGAGCAATGCCACAGTATATCCATATGTATACTGTGGCAATGCCTCGCTCGAATATAAAATTAACAACGATGTACATACTGTACCTGAAAATATGTCTAGTCGGCCACCAAAATGAATAAAAATTCTACCGAAACATTTTGTTTAAATTTCTAAAAAAAAAAAATGCTTATAGCTTGTCTAGGGTCTACGCTCATAAAAATTGTTGTCGCCATCCAAAAGTGCGTATGAATTCTAAGGAAAAAATTTCCAATAAATTTGTAAGAAAAAATTGCGGCCTTCCCTATATCAGGTCGAGGCATCGTTGTTAGATTTTATATTCGAGCGAGGCACTGCTCTCGGCCCGGCCAATGCATAAAAATTCGAAGGAAGAAATTTCTAGTAAATTTCTAAGAAAAACTTGTGGCTTCCTTTCATCGGATCGAGGCAACAGTGATTTTGTATGGAGTGAGGCATTGGTTGCTTGCCCTTTGGGCACGTCATCAAGTGCTAAGTCGAGGAATCGTCGAGGCATCGTTAATTTTATATTCTAGAAAAGCGTTGCATATTTTTGTTCTACGTGTCCAGTCTTTGTATTTTATTAGTTTGTCTATGATATAAGCCTATCGAGCTTAAATATTTTTCTAGGATCTGTTTAACTTCAGATAACGGATATGAAAAAAATTTGAAATGAGAAAGTTATTGAAGAGAAGTGAAATTATTCTTTGAAAAATATGCAAAATTTTACCGTCCCAGATCCCAGCTCCAACTAAATCGATTTAACATTGAATTGATTACCTTCCAGTGACAGATAGTCTCTTGACAATTTTTTATTTACGCTTATTATCTCCATAATAGTAAGTGATATAAAATCGCATTTATTTACGTTTTATTTTCTAGGAACATTTAGTATTATTTTAACAATTCAACTTAAAGGCATCTAATAGTAAAAATGTATACAAACCTTCAATTACCGCTTAAGATTTTGTATTTCTGGATACAATGAAATGTTTATAGATATGAAAAGATCGCAGCTTTTTGATCAAAATTTAATAACCGGGTTTGTGTGACCCAGTTATGTATTAAATAAATTCGGATCTTCGGAAGTAAAGAAAAAAGTTACGAAAAAATATTTATGTGGATCGATTATACTCTTTATGATCTTTTATTTAATACTGAATATACCTTATCAGTGTCTTCCTACTAAATAAAAACAATATTCTTCTACAAATCTTATCGGCTAATTAGCTGAGTCTAACCGAAAGACTCACCGAGTTGCAACATCGTCCAGGGATTCAAATAATTTTATTTTATTAAATGGAAAATTCTACTCTAAATACAATTACAGAAATAATTATCAAATT
Organism: Dioctria rufipes; assembly: GCA_963924295.1. Classification (NCBI taxonomy): domain Eukaryota; kingdom Metazoa; phylum Arthropoda; class Insecta; order Diptera; family Asilidae; genus Dioctria; species Dioctria rufipes. Next base: position 177,843,353 of record OZ002743.1, read on the forward strand.
TTCTCGAAATTTTGTTATTCACTTTAGTTTTTTGAGTTTTGTAATCTACTGTACTCTGGTACGTACTAAAAAAAAAAAATTAAATACTGAAAAAGCACGATTTCATAAAAAAGAAGAAAATATCTGCCCAATTATGTACCTAATTTAAAATTTATATTCTTGAGGATATGAAATTGGGCGGTAATCATTTTCATTGGTCAACATGTGACCCGGCGATAATTTTTGAAATTGTAAAGCTACATAAGCGAAATGTCCTAAAATGGTTAACCTCTTCTAATTTCTTTCTATCCACCACGAGCACGATAAAAGATTTGGAGCTAACCTCTAAAAAAAAAAACAATAATTTTCAAATCAATCGGATTGCATAATTCGTTGAGAAGGAGTTTCTTACAACAACCTGTGTTACAAATGTTTGAAGACATTACATTCAGGAGGTAATCTTCAATATTAAACACCTATAAAAACAGTCCTTCGCGATCGAGAATATATCAGCGTATAAATTTCGCTGTCCTCTTTCATTTGGCATATCCTATAGACTTCTTGGTTCGGAAATAAAAGTTTGGATCGAGCTGTTTTTAACCCCTTTGCCGTAAGCAAGTTCTGACCAAAAGATTTGTGATCCCAAAATTTGCAGAAATTACCTTTATGTACTTTTTTTTTAATTTCTTCAATCAGCAAATTTTGAAATCTTTTAGCAGCATGGTAAAAATATGTTGTACATAATATATTGATATTTCTGCTATTTCAGTACTAATGCTTTAGGTCACAGTAACTTACCTTATCTAACCCAAACCACAATACGTTAAAGTTAAGGGGAGACTAAGTCACTAGGACCCTGGGGACACCACGATCAGAGTTGATCTATTGTGTCTTTCTCTAGTGTGGTTAGGCGAAATCTAGCCTCTTTACCAACTCGATTATTGCCTTAAGAGTTAGCTGGTAAATCTTATTTGGAGTGATAAATATTTCTCCAGTGTTTTCAACCTTAAAGCAGCAACCGCAAGAGACTCCCACATGGTTGGAGGTTTCGTTATACATTTCGCACAGTCGACACAGTTCGCTATCGAATTTGCCTATCCTGCCGGAGTAAGAACAATTAAATTTTGTTAGTTAGTTTACACGGTTGGTTGAAGAGGGGGCATGAGGAACTCCTCACTTGCCTCTAACCGGGTGCGCTACGTCAGAGGAAATGTAGTTGGATGTCTTGCCATTTTCATAGTTCCCCTTTTTGGCTTAGTGGCTTTTTGTCGGCCAAGTGTTGTTTAACGATCAGTATACGGACTGTCCTCCTTTTTCATTTTCTTTCACTCTTTCGTGTTTAGGGACCCGAAGCAAGGTTACTTTGTTGTCCGTGACCCTAGACAGCGGCTGAATTTTCGTGTGACAGCTTCAGACTAGTTTCGACAGAAAAATGGCTGTCTGAAGACATATAGCTCCTGTTAAGGTTTTCCTGAACTTTCACCTGAATATGAAAGGTAAGGCACCAAACAAAATGGGGAGTTTTAATTCTGGGCCCATCACCACTGCGTCAATATTGTTCTCCTCCCTGGATTCATTAATATATCTAAGTATGTACCTGGTAACCTCTTTTGAAGGCAAACATTTTGGCCATAACATGTGATTTGGTTTATACGGTTAATTTTAAATATTTTATAAATTATTTGCTATTGTTTCATATTGAAACAAAATCTGTCTTTAAAGGAGGTGATAATATATATCCACACCCTTTTGCAGCTACTATGGCTAACATTTCTTGAAATTCAAAATATTGGTATTTTCTTGATTTTTTATTTAAAACGTCACATAAATGTAACATAATTTATCAATTTAGAATAATTTTTTTCAAAATTTCAGTACGAAATACACCATTTTGTGATTCGAATTGTTTTTAATTCGTTTGATGCCTTATTCTTTAATTAATTTCAATATAACTTAATAATTTTTAGGGATTTATTTGGTCATATTTAAAAGACCGCCAGCAACAGGTCTGCTGTGGTGAGAATTTCTCTCACTTTTTCTGTATGTAGTGGTGTTCCGCAGGGTTCAATCCTCGGGCTTTTGCTTTTACATGGGTTTGGCCATGTCAAAACATTGTGTGTAAGATTTATGCAAGGCTTCGTAAGATTTTCATTGCTTCTTTCGTTACTCCTTAAAATACAAGGCTCATGTTAGTTAGTGAAACATCTGATTGCTCCTTTGATAACACCTACTCATGCGAATTGTTATGTCAGTTGAATTTCTTGTCCCAGAAAAAAACTCACTGTTGCTTTCAATTTGGCTGTTTGTTACGTGTACGGTGTGAGATGATGTCATCATGGTTCTCCTTATGTAAAATCAGTTTTTGAATACACCGTGAGTGTGTATCTTGATTCCAGGGTAATTTTGTTTTTGAGGCCAGCCATTCCCTTTAACTCGTACACGAATTTGTCTATTTCTTTACTATTTTCGACACTCTCGTAGACCCACTTTTCGTCATCACAGCGAGCTGAAATTTGGTACACAGGTTCATGTCGCGTGACAATTTAATCTGCCAAAATTTGAACCGGAAATTTCCATAGAAAACCCGGAAAATCGGGAAAAATCATTTGAAAATTTGGTACAAATTTGATTAGTGATAAATCCGTTTCAGGAAAAATGCAGAGTTTTCCGATTTTTCCGAAAAAATTTCCGGAATTTTCCGACTTTTCCGGAAAATTTTCCGGTAAAAAAGTTTTCTAAATTATGCAGGATCAAGTTTGCTATCAACTGGCATCATTACTTTCTCTCCGACAATGGTGAAAACTTGCAGAAAAAATCAAGGAAAATTCATGTAAAACGCTTTTCCGGACTTTTTCCGACCAAGGAAGCGTTTGAGCGTTTTGCAACTTAAGACAAAGTTGTAGAGCGAAATGAGTTGCATAAAGTTGCTTTTGTGGAAAACTCCATGGAAAACCCGGAAAAGCAGGAAAATCATCGGAAAAATTTTCATCTATATGATTAGTGATAAATCTGTTTCAGTAAAAATGCAGAATTTTCCAATTTAGTTAACGTGAAAAAGGCAAAAAATAAAATAAGTAAAAAACGAGTTTTCAAACAAAACTGAGGCCAAGTCGCATGAAAAAGTAGAAAATAAACTTTTGGACTCAGATTTTATTCGCTGACAATCACCGATATATTTCAGTATGATCAATCAGAGGTAATAAGTGATTTGATTCATGAAGAGAAAGAACATTCATGAGAAATGTCAGAGGTGGACTCAGATTTTTTGATTGCGACATTTCTCTTGAATATTCTTTCTCTTCATGAATCGAATCACTTATTACGTCTGATTGAAATATATCGGTGATTGTCAGCGAATAAAATCTGAGTCCACCTCTGTGTGTGAAGAAAAGTTTATTTTCTACTTTTTCATGCGACTTGGCCTCAGTTTTGTTTGAAAACTCGTTTTTTACTTATTTTTTGCATAATTCAATTGTGAAAAGGGTGCCTACCTATCTGTTTGGAAATTACTATTTTCTCGTTCAAGTAGAACTATGGCGTTGAATGTGCCAAGTTTTAATTATCGTATAACTGAGTGTCAATTTTATATTTATGATACCAGAATTTAGAATATTCTACCTTTAGAGATCAGGAAGAGTAGTAGCGGTGATATCAGGGGCAAGATACTTGACTAATTTTCGTACGGATAAGTATTTTGTTAATAGTTCTGTTATTTTTATTATCACACATTTAGTTTGTTTTCCTTTTACCATTATTATGTTGTAAGCTTTGCCTGGTTGTTCAACTTACATGTAATTAGGAAAACTGAAAGTGGTGTACACCGTTTAACTAAATAAATATATTTGTAAGGTTTATACAATATTATTGACTTGGTTACAATACTTGGCACAATAATATTGAACTTCTATCTGCGGCCGTCTTGCTAGAAATGAGATGACTAATGATAAACTAATATTTAAATCTAATTAATGCGTTTTAATTAGGTTAGTTATACAATGCATATTAAAAAAGATATGTTATACGCCTACCGTTAAGAGATTCATAGCCGTTGCAACGACTCCTCAACCAGCCCCGTACTCCACTCATCACAGGAGTTATGGTGGTCTAAACTAAAAAAAAAAATAGATTTTTTTACCTTTTTTTTAGTTTGAGCTCTCTTTTTTTTCACAAAAAGGTGGTAACATAACCTTGTTTTTTTTATTATAAAAACTGTAGGTTTAGACCACCATAACTCCTGAGTGGAAAGGAGGAGTACGGGGCAGATTGAGCAGTTGTTGAAAAGGCCATGAAGTTCTGCATAATACGAGTTCTTGATGGTGATAGTACGCCATGTACTTTTTAAGATACAGGGTGTTTTGTGAAAATCTAGTATATTGTCTTAATCACCCTGTAACTCCGAAACGGTTGATTTGGACCGCGCCCCCACTGCCATACAATTTTTTGTTTATCTAGATGAGTACTATCGCCTCCTGCTCTATGGACCACCTAAGTGGAAATACGCAAACATGAATACTTCTTTATTTCACGTTAGTTTTAATTTCTAGTCAAGCAAGCAAAATCTTCCATTTTATGGTTCCAGGTCTCTTATTGAACAAAATTAACGTCAATTAAGTTGGGACCGCCATTTCATGGTAGAAAAGTTTTGAATACGTCAACATTTAGGGCTTAATTAGGGCTAATTTAATGCCACTTCCCCGAATTTAATGCTCTAGTACTTTTTAAAAATCCATGGATAATCCAACAACGTTACAATGTGATATGGTTTCTGCATTTTTACAATTTTTTATATATTTTTTTCTTTTCTTGTTTTTTATTTGTTTACTCTAACTTATAGTGCATCAGATTTTGTTTGTAAACTCTACTTATTACTTAGACATAATTACAAAGCCAGGCTTTAAGTGTGTAAATAAATGAATTTGAATTTGAACTTTTCCGTTTTTTCTAGACAATGTTCAATTTAAAATCAAATATAGTAAACATAGGTGCTATTATCTTAACTTCTAGCTAAATTTTACGCCGGTATCTTTTTATCACGAAACCTTAAAAATAATAAGATGAAGTTCATCCATAACTCTGATATTAAACCGAAACAAAACTTTTGATCCATTGCAAAAGAGAATAAAGGGTAAAAGGAAAAAAAATCTGTTTCAACCCGTTAAGATAAGCTGTTAAAAACTCTTTTATCTATCTACTTAGCGCTTTCCTCTCAAATTTCAATTATTTCTTTCAATTTATCTGTAAAGTGTACACATTTCAAGAATATTGATTGCAACTGACGTCTGCAGTCTAGACTAGAATAGATGGTGGTGTAGTCTTCGGCGAACGTTATCACTCACTGTTACTATAAATTTGATGTATAAGTACAAAGCGGAATCACATAACCCTTTATCCTTAAAATATGTATCTATCTATCTATCTACTTACTCTGAGTGCTTGTTATGTTTCAGAATTGTTATTGCAAGTAATATTCAAGGAGATGTAATCGGAGTTTGTTTACTTTTAGTTATTACAAACATGTGTGTACATACATTACGTGTGTATACGTATAAAATTATTGTCACATCAAAGGTACAGGGGAAATTTGATATTAAAACGTTTATCTCAAGTATAACATGGCTTTATCGTAGCCCCATGGAATGCATCAGGCAAGCAAGAGTTTCAAGTTTATCCATGGATATAGTCTATAAATGTATTTCTATGTCAGAGTGAAGCATATGTGAATGAACTGCCATAGATCATGAGATATACTTACATGTATATTGAATATAAACATTATGAACTTAATCCCTCTTGTATAGCTAAGGATTTGATTTGTTTTGGAATTTCTTGATATGTCTTTTTCAGGAAGCATTGTCTTGTCATTTCGGATAACACATCCCTACTTGACAATGCCAAAATGAAGAGAGTATAATTAAAACGTCCTTCATTCATTGTTATTCAAATGCATGCCCATAGAGAGAGCTTCCACATTTTCTACAGAATTTAAGTACTATGGATGATTAGGCGTATCTCTAAACTCTATACAATAGTAAAATAGTATGTGTGTGTGTAGATAAGCGGTCTGAAACCTGTTAAATAGCTCAATTTTACTCAATTCAAAAAGTTTTATGATACCTTATTGGGGATGATGCTAAATCTCGCAATTCAAAATCTGAATACAAAATATTCTCCAATACATTAATTAAAATTAAAAGTGAGATATATACAATATGCACGCAACCTAGCAAATTTTTGGATATTGAATATATTTTTGTGACTAAATTATTAACAGAACTAGAAGACTAGATTTTTTAGATTTAGGTTAGAAATTGAACGGGGCGAGTGGCCTTTCCACTGAAGCCATTTATTAGCTTATTATGTGTCGCTTTCTTTATAGTTCATCCAACAATCCCATTTTTTCTAGGAAGAGCAGTATTTTTTTCAATGAGGTTTTCTCAAACTCGGCAAGCTTTAGGAAATATGAACCAAAAGCCTGGAATTCTGTAATGTGGAATGGACGTGCTCCGATGTTTCATCCTCTTCGAGACACAACCTACATACATCAGTGGGTGATATGCCTATACGATGCCTGTGTTTGTTTATTTTGCAGTGTCCAGTTAGAACTCCTGTGACGATTCTGAGTTGATTCCTAGACAGCCTTTGCGGGGCATGGATGCTCCTTTTTTGGCAAGTAAATCTGCCTTATCATTCCCATCAATCCCCGAGTGTCCTGACACTCCAAAAATGTTAGATGGTTTTTGGTTTCAGACTGAAGGCTATTTTAAATTCTGAGCTCTATCTAGACAACTTCCCAAAACTTTTATTTTGGCTAGGTAGGATTTTCTCTCTTGATGTCAGTAGCACCGGCATGGATCAAACCATAGATGACACAAGAACTAGATGTCGCATGCAGTACCAAAAAAGTATACAAAATTTATATGGCTGGGTGGTCCATTCCGGAATGGACCACAACATTTGATATGAAGTATACGTCAAGTGATTCATATTTTTTCCTATCTGAAGTGTTGAGGAAGTCGATCAAATGTATACGAAACTATTGTTATAAAAATATTTGCTTTCGGCACAATCTGTATACTCTATTCTGGTATACCATGTGACATCTAGTTTTTGTGCCATCTATGATCATACTCATATGTGATATTTTAATAAAAAAAGCAGTGGTGGTAACGGCAAAGCCACACATAGCTACACAAGTAGTGATTTGTTTTCTAATTTTTGCATAGTTCCCATTAGCATTGCTTTAATAATGTCTAAAAGTGTACATGTCATTTAATGGTACCTAGAATACATACATAGATAATCCTAAATGGCACGGTCTGAACCAGCTTAATACCACATCAGATATTGAACTAAAATAAGACTGGTTTTCGTAATGCGTCATGTTTAGAACACTTCATACTAGTTCTTTCTACGTAAATCGACTTACGTAAAGCTAGTCCTAAATGGCACTGTCTAAACTTAAACCAGCTCAGTGCTGTGTAGTATATGTAATTTCCGAAAATCAAAAGATATCATCCATGTCATCGATGTTGGAATGTGACGACATCGATGACGTGAAAATATCGAACATTGTGAACGAAACATCGATGTTTCAAAAACATTAATAAACATTGCGCAGAACTAGTTTGGGTACGAAAACCTGGATTTCAAAATCTGGACAACTAGGTATTATTTGGAACCCTAAAAATTATAATCTTCTCAAAATACCAAAACCCAAATTCACGAAATATCTAAAATTTATTTTCTTCGATTTGGGATTACTATCAAAATTCCAGAGTAGAAAATATCAAATCGCTATTCCAGATCAAGATTAAAGATAGCAAAGTTTTTGACTACATAGAAGAGAAGTGGTTTCATTAAGGACAGAATATTGAATTTATTTTATTTAACTTATGTAAGAGAGGCGGAAGTACACAGAATTACAGGATGTTTTGAAAATAAGTAAAATGCGGAGTATGCCAATTGATTCCTTTGCGGAGTTTTGATAACCCCCTTTCCCCTAAAATCCATCGTTTGGGCGGTATATGACTGATTAATATATTTTCTTTTGCATCTGTCTTGCTTTATGTATTTCCCTATAACTTGAACGAGACTCCTGTAACGATAATATCCCAAGGTCTCATTTTCCATTCCTTTTTAAAGTTATGACTCTACAAAGTCAATTTCACCTATTTATTTTTTTTTAAACACATATAAACTTTCTGAGTTTTTTTTTTGCTTTTTTTTAAACATGAACGGTGAAAATGACTAGAAAATGAATAGCTAGAAGAAAATTTCCTATCTTTTTTCCTGGAATATTTTTTTTAAAAAAGTTCAAAAAAAAAACTGAAAAGTTTTGAATTTTAGATAAATTAACGTGAAAAGTACACTTTTTAACTAACGGTTCTCAAGTCCTTAAATTTGATACGAAAAATTGATGGTGATGAAGTATTTTTTGCACAAAAAAATAGGTAGTTAAATGAAACAAGTAAGACCAATTCTTATGAAACCCTAGAGGAATGCGCGTATGAAATTTCGTATGGTCACCCATCTCTGAAATTTTGATGTTTGAAGTGGTTCTTCGCATATATTTCTAGAACGGTTCGGCGGACAGAAAAAATGATTATAACCAATTTTATAGGATTTCATATTCTAAATAAGTTTTTAGTACAATAAAAATGTCTAGAACTCATCGTTTTCACAGTATACGTAAAAAACCTAAATTTTTATATGGCAACACCAAGAAGGGTATGCCCAATTTAGTCCATTTTAGATTTTTTTTTGATATTACTATAAAAACACCACGCACAAAATCTCAGTCTCTATGTTGTCGCGTTCTCAAGCAGTGTCCAAATATATACATAGTGGAAAACGAAATTTTTGTATGACAACCCCACGAAGGAGTTGCCCGATTTGTCTCATTTTCGAATGTAATTTTACTTGTTTTTCCGTGTACAAAATTTTAGCTCTGTAAGTAAACGCGTTCTCGAGTTATAGTGCGCACAGACGGACAGACAGACGGACATGCAAAAATCAAAATGACTTTTAATATTATATTATTTTATATTATTTGGTCTACCATCATTATTTCGAGGTGTTACAAACGAAATGATAAACTTAGTATACCCTATAGATTTCATCTAGGGTATAAAAGGTTGCTGAATTCCAAAATTAATAACTTTAACACGGAGAGTAGAAGGGGAAAAACTAATAGCCCGTATGAATTTTAAATTATCATTATATAATAGAGTTATATAGGGTGGTTAATAAAATACGAACACCCTGCATTGGATCTAGAAAACTGTTGATATCTTATTTTAGAAATATTATAATTTCAGAATATTTATGTTTTCTATATTTCCTCCTTTACCGTTTACAAAATCTGAATATGTTGCCATACTTATCTGTATTTCTTTTACAAGTTACAATCCGTTAGGATAGCATTGCATCTTTATTTTCGAGCTTTTCGTATAAAATCAACCGCGTTATACCTATATCTATGTATATAAATATGTATTACACTTTTGTGAAAATACAGGGTGTTCCGGGAGCTAAGGGCCAAACTAAAACAGATGAAAGTCGAGCTTTCTTGAAATCGAAAACCTCATCATACATTTTTCCATATGACGTTTTGTTTTCAAGATTTTCGCATTGTTCATACTTTTCGCAAAAAACGTGATTTTTTGATAATTTTTCCCCATAGTTTTTTGTTATTTGTTTGAATTTTATAACTAAGGACTTTTTCAAAACTAAACAAATTGCGAATTCTAATAATAAATAAAAAATTTACCAGAAGCTATTATTTCCAAAATAATTGATGTTTAAAGTGAATCATGTGATAGTGTTAGACGATATTTAATTTACTTCAAAGGCGAATTACATGGAATTTTGTCATGTACTTTTGAAAACTGCCACAACTTGTAACCTCTCTAATGGAAACAATCAGGAAACATCCCGTGTTTAATGTCTACCTTTTCCTTAAAACTAACCTCCTTTAATTTGAGCATGAACTAGGTAAAATTTTAGTTTTCACACATTGCTGCATTGATTTGTATAATGAGGATTTCAAAGAAACACCACTTTTATCACTTTTTCTTCTTTGACCCATAGTCCCAGGAACACCCTGTATAATGCACTGAAGCTGCCCAAGAGCCCGATTGTGTGTACATTGAAGATGGTCGCAAAAACAGTGAACATGGTCTGCAGGTTTCCAAAACCGTGGGTCATGAGGATGGTGAGTGGTGGCAATAAAGACGCAGAAAATTGTGTATAACTTACTTCATACCACGATAACTCGAGAATGCTTCCACTTAGAGTGCAGAAATCTTGCACACAAGTTGTTTTTAGAAAAATCGAAAATGTTACCAATCGGGCAATTCCTCCGTAGGGTTTCTATACAAAAATTTCTTTTTTCGCTATATATTAGGGCACTGCCTAAAAACACATAGACTGTTAGAGCTGTTATCAAAGCGCCTACGTATTTGTATTATTACTCTTAGCTAAGTTCGCTTTGAAAACTTTTTATTTTGAATTTTATTTCCAAAGAAATCTCCTACTTAGCATAAAAGCAATAAAGCGACAACCTGTGGGATAATTCGTAATAACTGAATTACATAATTTTATTTAGTATCTTTTATAAGTCGAATAAAATTTTCCAGTTGCAATAGTTAATGAAAATAATCATTTTTGAGTCTCTTCTGTAAAATTACATTTTGACCACATAACAAGGGTTTCATTAAAACATAAACGATTGCCTTTCGGACATCACATATACATACATATATATATGTATGGCCAAGTTGTGTATTGATTTAAATCATACTAAAGCTTATAAATCGGATTCATATTCCTCTGAATCGTTCATGAAAATTGTCTTGTAAAATTTTAATGCCAATAGACCATCAACTTCTACATACCCAAAAACAAATCAATTTCCGATTGGAGTTAATAATTTACTTTGACGAGTATGCAAATGATTGAAATACAAGGGATACTGATAAAAATATACAGTTTTATGGCAGTATATAGCTACATACTTGTATAGGTACGTACATAAGTATTTTGTCGTCTAGTACGTACTAACTTTTTCAAGAAATATCAAAAGTTTATGTTTACAGCCCACTCTGTACTGAGACTGTATTTCATGTCTATGTAAATTTACACATGTTTTTCTATTTGTTCAGAATAGCGAACGACAAAAACAGTTAAGGGAGTGTTACTGAAAACGTTACGCGACTATACATTTCAAAGAAACCTTGTAATGGGTGTTAAAACCTTAAATCCACCAGGACTAGAGACAGGACTTTAAAAATTCTTCACTGGTAGCTTGGAAGTACATATTCTTGAATTTCAGCTGTCGTACTTCATGAATTTTTAAAATTGCTTCAAAATGTTTTTTATTGTTGGAAATAAAAAGTTTTTTTTTATTACTCTCAAACGGATTTTTTCACCACTCGACCAATGTACACACAGACTCAGAGAGTAGTGTGTGGAAAATATTAACCAAAGTAAGTTTCCTCTATCATTCCATGGTTGTTATTGTACGTACTGAAAGCAAAAATATGCGACTGCATTTCAATCGATTTTTCTGTTCCAACACAGTTCAACATAATTAATCCTTCACTTTATGGATTTTGAATTTGTCAACCCTTTAGCTCTATTCAGAAATTGCATTTGAGTGTCATGACAGTTGTCGACGACGACAACAACCTGAAGTTGAACTTTCTGTTTAGTTAGTGAAGTTTGATAAATTGAAAGTTGCCTTCGTTAGATAGCTCCATTTAAAATTTAATTTCTAGAATCTGGGTTAACTGAGAGCTCTGATATCATTTTTGTACAAATTGCAAGTTATTAGCTAGTAGTAGTCAAGTCAAACACCACAATTCAAGGAATGGGTAATTTAATATTTAAAAGAACTTGAAAGTTTGGCGTTATCCCCAATAGACTTGTATAAAATGATCGAGGCGATGAAAAGTTTGCGGTGTTTAAGAATCTCTAGAGATTTCAGCCGCCTCCGTCAAAATGCTAACAATTTAACATGCTGCTAATGGTTTGAGTGTGCAACAAGGGGCAAAAGGGGGAGTTTTACTTCTTTAAGTGACTAGCTACCTACTTATCTGCTGTTGTGGGGAGTTTTTTTTTTTTTTTTAGGGAATGGTGTTAACCCAAATCGGAAAATTGTGTATCTCATATATTTTCGGCAATTCACGTTTATTTCTACTTTCTTACTTTTAGATTCTTTTTACATGTTGCAAAAAGTTTTCAAAAGATTTTTAATGTAGTCCCCAGACACCCTGGAGACGAATGCTTGAATTGGATTACTAACAAATATGCTTTAAAGATTATTCTGTAGTTAAAAAATTAGATTTGCTTACTTTGATAAAGATGATAAAATTAGAATCAGTTGTATGTAATTAAATCAGATTCGTTATGTAAACTTGATTCTAGCTATTTGCAATTAGTTTTTGAAATTTTATTCGCAATAATATACCGCCAAAAAGAGTCATAATTATGGACATCAAACAGGGAATTTTAATGAAATTTGGTATAAATGTTAACCTATATGCAATACAAACTATTTTCGAAACTTATTAAAAATATACTCCGCGGCAAAAAGATACGACACCCTCCTGCAATTTTTTCATGAGTCATGTTGGAAAATTCGTTTACCTGTTGAAAATAACCTTTACTAAGAAATCTATATGAGTGATCTAAGTGATTAGCATTAGATTCATTAAGAATTTATCTACATTTTTATTGTAAAACTGGTGCGACAAAAAGATACGACAGCGGAGGTAGCTGGTGTATTTACCATCAGGGCCCCATTCCACAAAACAACAAGTGTATTAATATTTTTGTTCTATTAGTACTTGTAGATTCTGTACGACAAAAATTATTAATCTTCTTGTAGGAAATTTTAAATTTGCCTAGACTTGGAGATTCAATGTACAAGTCTAAAATATTTTCCAGGTTAAACTTGCTACATGTAGCAAAGCATAAATTCTTCCATATAGCTTATTAGACCCGAAAAAAATTTCTAATAGATCAAATTTTGGAAGTAGCGTAGACTTTGTATGACTCGAATATGTAAAATCTTAGCAATCCAAGGAAAAGCAACATAGAGTGTATAGGTTGAAATTAATAGAAATACGAGAATTTATGATTTTATTATAAATAATTCTTTTCCCAAAACATTGTTATCACCAACTACCCTAACAAGAAACTTGAAGTCTTCTGTTTCTCTTGCGTTTGATGCCGTTATTGCTTTCGGCTTTTTATGATCTATACTACAGTGTTGGGCAAAAATTCAATTATATTATCGATTAATACTTACGATGAAATGTACTTATCATCAATCAGGAACAATGATTTAAATATTTAATCGTTTAAAGAAATGATGTGAAACGATTAATGAATAATTAATCATAAAAAGTAGTCGCATAACACCATTACGATTATGATTAATTTCTTTTAATTTCCACTAATTATTTTAATTAACTTTCAAGCATTTTTAATATTTTTGAGTAACGAACGTGCCTTAACGTATGATGGGGAATGGGGATTTGCGCCAATTGCATTCCCGTATTCCCCGTATGTTAATCTGTTTGAATTTTAAGAGAAATAAATTAGCCAAGATAACATATATTGCCAGAATTAATCTAATTTTACCTCTTTCTTATAAAATAAAGGGTTTTATTATTTTTTTTAAGTATATATAAGTAGTTCGAAATCTAAAATGTTTAATTTCATAATTTTGGTTTTAATTTATAACACCGTTTTCATGGTTATTTCATTGTTTTTATTTCATTTCATTACATTTTTTACTAATAACTAATAAACGTATCTTGAGTAACCAATATCTTGCTCACTTTTTCAAATTAACAAATCAATCGAAAAATACGATTAACGATTAAAAACTAAGGAGTTAATAATGATTAATACCTGTCGATTGAACTTCATTATTATTATCGACTGACGATTGAATTGATGCATCGACTATTTTCTTGAGATTAATTTATCAATAATAATTTTCACTCGTTAATTTAATTAAAAAATTTAATCGATTAATGCCCAATACTTCATAGTACCTACATATAATTTTGAAAGCAATACAGAAACTTCCTGGATTTTTGAGATGTCAAATGTTATTTACTGCGTAAAGATAATTATTAGTTACCATATTTTGTATCCTAATTTAAATGTAGTTCAATCGAAAGAAAACAAATTATTTTCAGAATCCAAATTTTACTTTTTTCTGACTTGTACGAAAATCTAATAGTCTGAAAACATACATAGGTAGAAAATTCACTGAGTTTCTACAAGCCATGATGAATTTTCAAGTCGAATTGTAGTTTTCTGGTATAAATAGTTAACAGGTTTACAAGTGTTATCATTATTTCTTCTGTGAATTACATCTTTGTGCAGTGTTTTAAGTATAAAGAATTCTATTTGAGCTAAAGATTTGATTAAAATGGGTCGCGGTAAAAAATTTACTGGCTGTGAAATACAAATTATTATAAAATTAAAAAGTGAAAATATGAGTAGTGCTTAAATAGAGAAAATATTAAACAGACATACGGGTGCTATCGCTGCCTTATTTCAAGATGCCGAAAATTATGATAAGAAAAGTTCTAGAAGGCCTCGAGGAATTAACACGTTTACGCCGGTGCGTACCACTGGTGGGTCGCACAAGGTTGCCTCTTCGGGCGGCACGTATCACAGGTGGCTCCTATTTGATTGTGCTATCGCAGGCGGTGCGTAACACCTGAAATTTAGATCGTTCACTAACTAGAAAAAATTGCCATATAGTTGAAAATTTAACGTATATTGGGCCCTATTCTGTAAATTTTCATAAAATAATTATTTATGTTATTTTGTGGTGATAAAATGTCTTCATAAAATGAAAATAAAATATTTTAAATTATCGTTTTCTGTCGTGGTTCCATAAAATTATTTTATAGATTCTTTTACGAACACGTAACATAAAATATTTAGTACATTCCGCAATGGTTTCTATTACATTCTGAACAGCTGATAGATTGATATTTGCATTAAACTTTACCAAATCACCTAATAAAGAACATAGGTTTCGACACACTTGGCGATGAAAGTGCTAAAATATGACAACTCCCGACTGGAGTTTGATACGAACCATGTCGTGCAAAGCAATTAGGAATTTCAAAGTAAACAGAATGGATGTCTTCATGGTACGGGTTTTCCAATAAGAGGTGTTATTTTAATTAGCCCGCTATTTCGGTAGATGTCACTTTTGGAGCTGTAATTTTTTGACATTTGACATTTGGCATTTTTCTTTGAATATCAAAATAACACCTCTTATTGGAAAACCCTTTAGTTTCTCGATAAGTATTTTAACTTCAACCTTATCCAGCCGAAACAACTTTTGAAACCTATAGTTGGGCAACTCGCATGGATCGTATGTTTCTCAAAAATATTACGGATTTGTTTTATAATCTCTTCAGCATAAAATTAAGGCTTTAGACAAATTTCATTAACTATTTATATTTTACCATATACCAAGTGCGAATTTCTACAATTTCTGACAAAATTGTAATTCTTATGTATGGCGGTGTACGCTTTACTTTTTAATTAAAACTACTTTCACACCACAAAAAAATGTGTCAAAATACCTTTAAAATGTGCAGCTTAGGTTCTTTTATGTTATGCTCCATAACAGGAAATATTTTATGTTACGATGCATGAAATAAAAAAAAAACAGGTGCAAACAAATAAACAAATCAGGTTTGGTGTTTCTGGGGGGTGGGGTGGGGTATTTCTTTTATGTAATCCCTCTATTAAAAGTCGTTTCGCCTTTATTCGATTCAAGTTATATAGTAGTGCCACAGCAGGAAGGAATGGATTTTGGATATAAAAATCTTAATCGGTTATTGCTATATGTACCAGGAAAATAGTATTTGGAAATTTAGAAAATAAAAACTATCTTTCAAACAATTCAACATATATTTCACATGATCTGAAGATAATTTACAAAAAAAATTAAGGGGATAATGCAACAAATTTATTATCTAATAGGGTATTTAATGTAGTATAATTTATTGAATTTATTGCAAAAAAAAAACAGCGTAAGAGCACTGCACACGAAACAGTAACCGAATATTTTTATTACCAAAGAAAATTTTCATCACACGCACTTTTTAATTTTCACTCGTACTCAAGCCAGCTTGAACTAAGAACCTGAGATTTTGACCTACATCAACGTTTACGCAGATGACTCATCAAAGAAATATCAACTACAAAAGAGTAAAAAAAATTGTGTACATGTAGGCACTCCGATACCAACATAATTTGAACTTCAAAGTCGGGTTTCGCTCCTTTTCTGCAGGAAATGTACACATATTTCTCAGTGATATGATTTCCTCGACAAATTCCTGTATACCTACTTTCATTCACGATCATTTTCCCGCTGGGAAATAACATATCAAAACGCGTCAAAAGTAGAAGTAACATGTCACCCGTCATGAAGAGCTTATTTCTGTGATCGCCTATATGCGCCCATAGACCATAATGAGCTTATTCCTCTGAGCGCATATATGCTCAACGGGTTAATGCATAGTGCTCAACGGGTTAGTACATCATCATTAACTTCAACATAATTCGTTCAGTTGAAATTGCCAAGTTACTTTTAATTCGTCCTTAACGTTATATTTTATAAACGCCATGAGAGTTTGCAGTTCATCTTCTTCATCTCAATTCAATAAAGGAACTTTAAAATCACATTTTTGAAAACAATTTCAACATCTTTAGCCCACAGTTTGGATCTAGAAAAGTTTTTTGTATAATACAGGCCATGCTTACTTCGATTGGATTCTTTATGCAGAATCCTTATAACGACACTAGTTCCGGCTTAATCATATTGGCATTCAAGATGACGGCAGTGGACCATGTGAAGGTTATAATCCGCCCTTCAAGTTTGAAGAGGATAAAAATTACAGCCAGTAATCTTAAAGCTAATCAGGAACTAGGATATGCAAAACACATTCATCATTAAGCAGGCTAAGCAATCTGTCAGCATTTGTAGCATATAGCTTGCTCCCTGCATGTCTTTTTTCTTAGCGGTATTCCGCATCACAAACTCCTTTTGCTAGCTGCCATATTCAGCAAATGCTGAAATTCGATGATGTTATAACATGGAGCTGTTTTTGTAGGAAAAAGTTGAGTAGAAATTGACAAGATGATGCGAGCAACAGATCCATATTAAAAGATAGCCTATTGCCAAGCATTGAAACACATAAAAGGGAGTCTTCGATAACAAAATTTCTGTTTTCAAATGTCCTTCGAATTCTCCAAATTTTATCAACCCCTAGAGCATCTTTTGTGTTTTATATAAAAAGAAATTTAATTATCTCCTCATCAAGCCTATCTAGCAATAAGGAGGACACCTGGTAAAAATATATTGTGGTGCTGCTAAATGAAAAGGAAGAAGGTCATACAAAATATAAATTTAACAAAACAAAAAATTAATTTAATTGATTTTCACCTGCGACAAATTTTTTTATTGTACCTGTTGTTTTTATACCCTAGATGAAATCTATAACGTATACTTAGTTTGTTATTCCGTTTGTAACGCACAGAAAGAATGATGGTAGAGCAAAATGGATTGGACACCCACGCATAGTATTAAAAGTTATTTTGATTTTTGCATGCCCGTCTGTCTGTCTGTCTGTCTGTGCGCACGATAACTCGAGAACGCGTTTACTTAGAGAGCTGAAATTTTGTACACGGACCTTAAAAAAACAAAAAGTAAAATTAAGTTTGAAAATGAGACAAATCGTGCAACTCCTTCATGGGGTTGCCATACAAAAATTTCGTTTTCCACTATATATTTGGACACTGCTTGAGAACGCGTCAACATAGAGAGCTGAAATTTTGTACATAGTGCTTTCATAGTAATGCAAAATAAAATTTCAAAAATGGACTAAATCGGGCAACTCTTTCTTGGTGTTGCCATATAAAAATTTATGATTTTTACGTATACTGTCAAAACGATCAGTCCTAGACGGTTTTAATGTACTGAAAAGTTCTGCAGAATGTGAAATTCTTTGAAATTGGTTTTAACCATTTTTAAATACCGACGAACCGTTTTAGAAATATATGCGAAAAACCACTTCAAAAATCATACTTGTACAGAGAAGTGACCATACAAAATTACATACGCGCATTCATCTAAGGTATCATTAGAATTGGTCTTGGACCAATTCTAACTTTTTAACTTGTTTTTACCTGTATTTTATTACCCTTTTCACTTCGACTTATTGCAAGTTATAGTTATAGATGGCAGATAAATATAAATATAATTTTTTTACTTTTATTCAATATTTAAAACTAATTTGGCATCAAAGCTGAAGGGGGAGGTGAGAGGATGGATGCATAGGAAAACACAGTTCCAACAGTTATTTACTGTTGTCTGTTGAATCGTTCCAGATACTCATTGAAAGATCATGTTGAGACAATCAAAATATCATCTTGGAAGGGGAGAATATAATTCCTGAAAGCATGCTATATAATGATGGTATAAAATTTATTTAAAAATGAGCCTTCCAATTCTCCATGACCTCTTTTCCCGACAGTATCTCTGTTTTGAAGTAAGTATAAAACCAACGAGCACCTCTACAGAGAAAGCCGTCAATAATTGATAAGTTCTTTTTTCTAAATGTAAAAATCTACGAAATTGTATTATCACCATCTCTTATCGTCCTACGGACAACTTTAGGGAAAATTCGAAAAACAAATAGAGGGGGTGGCTATATATATTTACAGGCATAAGGTATTCCTAAAGTATCTTCACAAATTTTGTCTTCAACCAATTATGTATAATGTAATTAAAAACCTTGGAATTGTGTTCTCCTCCCTAGTCCTTAAGCATATTATTTTTATAATCCCTGACATTTCATCTATATACTAACAAGTACCAGCTGGTATACCATTTTGCTTATTTATAAAATTTTTAAGAAAATGAAAAGAAGGAAAAATTAAACTTAAATTTTTCTTTTTTTACCTAATTGCGTTGATTTCGAGAATAAAAAATTTCAAAGAAATTTATATTTAGTACTAAAAGCTTTAGGATTTAATCTGAAAGCAATCCTTTTACAAATTTTATAATTATATATGTGATCTGGGTAAATCTCTATTTATCCTACGAAGGAGTTGCTATGGAAAAATACATAGATAAAATGCAGAAAAGGCGTCGACGCGTATTATAAATAAATCTTAGATAAAATAAAGCTACTTTCTGAGGAATAATTTGGGACACATTTGGGCATTGGCAGGTAGAACAACATAAGTAGGTAAGTAGATGTTGTTTCTCTATTAAATATTATCAGATTTTGCGTGGGTTTATCCTCATATCCATTTTCATAAATTACATTATAAAATTGGGTATAACGTTCTTTGTGATGAAATATAATTTAAGACGTATAATATGCAAATTTCAACAGAGATTCCAATTTAAGGTTTTATCAATGATAATATATCTTTCAAAAGTAAATTGGATAGACAAAATTACAGACTACAGCCACAGACAACATACAACTGGATAAGAAAATCTCCATAAAAACCTGAATCACTTCAAAGCTCATTAATTATGTTGCGAAGAATTTATGTGTCATAAAACAGCAGAGAGAGAGAGAGAGAGAGAGAGAGAGAGAAAGCGAGAGAGAGAGATGAAATCATAGGGTATACCAAATTTGTCATTAGGTTTGTAACGTACAGAAATAATGGTAATAGAGAAAAATGCCTTGGGCACGCATTTATAATATTAAAAGTTATTTTGATTTTTGAATGTACGTCCGTCCGTCTGTC
Organism: Dioctria rufipes; assembly: GCA_963924295.1. Classification (NCBI taxonomy): domain Eukaryota; kingdom Metazoa; phylum Arthropoda; class Insecta; order Diptera; family Asilidae; genus Dioctria; species Dioctria rufipes. The sequence continues at coordinate 177,863,147 of OZ002743.1, forward strand.
TGTATGTCTGTCCATCCTTATGATAACTCGAGACCGTGTTCACTCCGAATGCTGAAATTTTCCACACTGGCTTTAACAAAAACGTAAATTTAAGTTCAAAATTGGACCAATTAGGTAACACCTTCGTAGGGTTGCCATACAAAATTTTAGTTTTTCACTATATATTTGGCACTACCTGAGAACGAGTCGACGTAGAGAGCTGAAATTTTGTACACTGAGTTTTTATAAAAATTGTAAATAAAAATTGCAAAAATGAACTGAGTTAGCCAACCCCCTTTTTTTTGTCATACAAAACTTTTGGTTTTCACTTAATTTAACTTTTATTTTTTATCTATTGTACAATATTATTGGACTTAAACCAATTCTAATTTTTCTCTTGTCTTTTTTTTTCTTCTTTGGTGTATCGAGTTTTTCCAGAATAATAATGAAGGCATACTGTGTATGTCGTCCTCGTTGTCATCGTCGTTATCATCTTCGTCGTTGTCGTCGCCTAAGAGTGTTTCATTCAAAGTCGCTTAAAATAACTTAAGGCCTCCATTCGTCCTCGTTGTCATCGTCGTCGTCGTTATCATCTTCGTCGTTGTCGTCGCCTAAGAGTGTTTCATTCAAAGTCGCTTAAAATAACTTAAGGCCTCCATCCTGAAACCCCACAGACTCTGAAGTGCCCGAACATTAACAGGGCCACTGATCCAGACTCTGACTCCATTGATGAAAAAAATGCGAGAGCTATATAGAAAAAAAAATGGCTAGGAACCCACAATAATAGCGTACATTATGATGAGAGAAATTCAATATTTTCCTTAAGGAATTCGGTACAATTATTATTGATCATATTGTGCATCCTAACACATAATAGGTAGTCCAAGTAAGTAGCTTCCTACGACCTGATCTATCAATATTGCAGTATACACAAGCTCCGGGACAATCAGAGCCTAAATTAGTCGTTAGCGTAGTAATCTGGGGGTATATTCTGCATGTCGTCACAAGATTCTCAACCCACAGTATGATGAAAGAGTATTTAGGAACTAACACAATATCAGTAATATACAACATAAATACGAAAGGACCTAGTATTGACTCTTTTAGGACACCCGATTGTAGAGGTAACAGTTTTGACGAGAGCGTATCCAAGACAGTAGCCTGCTTGCGGTGAGTTAAATAGGACCGTATAAAGTTCGCTGAAGACTGATTAAAATTAAACTATGTTACCAATTTTTGATTAAGAATATGAATATATGGTCTTTATAATAATAGGTGTCCCGGAACTATTATCATACGATATTACTGTAAATTACGTATATAAACTTTTACTATGATTTTCGCAAAAAGAATTTCCCATACCAATATTGACATTTTTTTCACTCGTACTATCTTCAAAAGATCTACTAAATATTGAAAATAATATACTCATCTCTGGTCACACATTTATTATTATTTTATTATTCTTTCTATACTGTCACTTGAGATTTCGTTAGCTAATCCAAAATCAGTACATGTCTCCTCAAATTTCAGTTCTTGATAAAATTTCCTGTCTTTCACGACCATGAACTACTTTAATTGCATCAAGTGGCTTTGCAATCCTTCTCCCAAATGGGTAGATATACGGCAATGAAGTTTGGTTGGTAACAAAATTTTGACGTTTATCTGTTGCTTCAATTGAAATGTACAAAGCTTCATTGTTGTTTGTATGATTTTAACAATTTTGGTATTATTCGAAAGCTAGTATTTCCACGTTTTTAAAAAGAAGTGCGTTCAATTATTAAGATTTGAGAAATCGGGGTATATGATGACCAAGAAAAACTTCATTCGAGGCAATCTATGCTTTATGAGTTCCAACTTGGTCATAATGCGACTGAGCCTCATACATTTTTTTTTGTTCGTCTTTGGACCATATAAAGTTTTTGTGCATACGGTCCAAGCATGGTTTGAAAAATTAAGGGCAGGTGATATGAATCTTCAGGATGAACCTCGCACCGGAAGGTCAAACGAGCTTGATGATGATATCCGGAGGATTTTAGTGGGTAATGAACCACACTGGACTACCAAGGAGATCGGGAAAAGGTTTAACGTTAGCCATGTAACGATTGAGAACCAAATTGTGCCGTTGGATTCCTCGTGAATTAAGGGGTCATCCCGTGTGACTGATTAAAAAAATCGCTTTTTTTCACATAAATTGCATCCAAATATAATGTAGAATATTTGAGTAAAGTGATTTTCTGATATTCTGAGTCGTTCGGAACCAACAGCGTTGTGTGTGGTGTGTTTTGAGGGCGCGATCCAGCATCGGACCCCTTTTCTTCAGCTTCGGTTTCTTACTCCTTTTAATACAAACTCAGGTATAAATGCACAATAGAGAAGCAGTTAAACTCTAAATTGATTTCCTGTTTGGAATATAACGGTTAGTTTAGTATTGATTGAGCACCCACATTTTTTTTTGATAATCGTATTTGAACCTTTAAACGCATTGTTCTCAAAACTGTACATATTTTTCAAATTGGTGAAATCTATCTAACGAATTTCTTTGAAATTTGAATGACTTATTCAATACTCATGCAAATATCTTGTAGACTAGGATAATTCTGATTTATCAAGCCATTTTTGTTTTTTATGTTGAAGAAGTCGCAAAAAAACACCAAAATTCACGAAAAAATGTTCAACAAGAACCAAAATTTTACCTTTCAATATTCTTTAATAATCAGCTCACAGGTAGTAGGTATATACTTCACAGATTAAAATGCCGTTAGATCATTTTGTTTCCGATAAGCAGAACGCCCGCAATTGTGGTCACCGCAAAACACTTTTTTTGAAGATGAGTGGCTGAGTTGTCGTGTACTTCAGCAATGAGCGACTATTTCGGGCTGAACAAATGTGGAGTGTGCTTAAAGTATGGTGTTATATGTTTATTTAGTTCGCCAAAATAAATCTCCAAAAAACCGAAAAAAGCGTCTTCACACGGGATGACCCCCCTTAAGCGAAAAAAAATATGGCAGATTGAATTTTCATTGCTTCTTATTTGCTCTTTCGGCAAGAATATGACCCATTCTGGATCGCCTTATTATTGGTGATGAAAAGTAGAATTTGTATGACAATGTAGTTAGGAAATGAGCCAAGATAATTTCAGCTAGTTGACCTCCTGCGAAGGCCAATTTGCAAGGATTGCTGGGATTGTCAAGGTGCTTTCCATAGTGAACTGTTAAAACCAGATCAAACTGTCACGGCAGACTAATACTATGAATGACCACCTAACCCGACTGGATGAAAAAATACGCGAAAATCGTCCGGCACTGTATAACCGAAAAGGTATTGTCTTCCAACATGACAATGCAAGGGCTCACGTGAATTTAAGGACGAAGCAGAAGCTCGAGGCTCTTGGATATGGAGTTTTATCACATTCACTATACTCACCTGATCTGGCTCCATTTCACTATCACTTTGTTCCTCTCGATGGAAAATTTTGTCAGGCGAAAAAAATTTCAAAATTTTCAGAATGAAGATTTCCTGACATCTAAAGAAAGGATATTTTTTACAAGCAGCTAAATGACCTTGTTTACAGATGGAGGAAGGTCATAGAAAACAGTGGGCAATATTTCATTGATTAATCTTAAGTACAAGATTAAAGGTATATAAAATTAGTTCAACAACATCAGGTGCAACTTGGATAGTGGTCAGGCGTCTTTGTTGGTGTTTCTTGATTTTATTAAGGCTTTCGACAGTGCTAACTTTATTGTTCTTTTGCAATAAACTAGAAGCTAATTTTAATTTTAGTAGTTCTGTAGTAAAACTTATTTACTCTTATTTTAGTGGCAGATATCCCTCAAGGCTTAATTCTGTTCCCAATTCTTTTTTATTGTATACATAAATGACCCCGGATTACAAGTATTCAAATGTATGCTGATGACGTTCAACTCTATCCACTTCTGTAGATGATATTGCATATAGTATCTACAGTATGAATGATGATCTGGAAAGATAGTTGAATGTTAATAAATTTTAACTTAATGTTAATAAATCCCAGACTATCGGATTTTATGTTAATCTTGTCAACATAAATGGATTGAAACCTATATTTCTAAGTAACGACGGTATTCCCCACTGTCACTCAGTTAATAATGTACGTGTGATTTTTGGTCGACTCTATCTTGGGATAGACACATGGGAATAATTTATGGTACTGTTGTAGGTTTTCGCGTACTTTACTCCTCTAGATACCTGCCGACAATTATTTATAACCTTAGAATATACAGCCAACAGGAATGGTTATAAGCCTGACATCGCGTAATATATTCTGGTTGTGTTGGTGGTCCATGTTCTTGTGGTTAAGAAATCAGTACAGATTTACATAAATTATAAATCAGCAGAGGAGCAAATAGTAATTTTGAGACGATTAAAAAGAGTTTTTGGTTTTGTGCTCTATTTTTAATTAATTCAACATGAAAACTTTTATGTTTATGAATTTCATTAAAAAAAAGTTTTCACTCAAAAAATATCTAATATCAAATCAGCAGCTTATCACAAATTGAAATTTCTCCCCACAGAAAAAAATATTTGCACGCTGTAATTATTAGACAGTTTTGCCATGAAAAAAATTCATAGCGAATTTAGTCAAAATGAAATTGACCGAGTTTTCTTCTAAGTTCAGCACGAAAATTAAGTGAAAAAACTTTTTTACAAATGAAAAATCTTTAAAACAAAAAAAAAATCTTTGCAAAAGAGGGCGTTTCGAATCAGCAGGAACCGTATTACTCATCAGTTTGGTTTGCTTCCTGCCTGGAAAAATTCTCTTGCGATGGAAAATCTTTTTACAAAAAGAAATTTCGATGCAAAAGCTCTTTTTCTTTTTTTCGATCGCAAGAGTTTTTTTTTTCAACCCAATTCTTGTGCTGCGGATTTGGCAGCAAACTCACGTCAATTTCATATTGGCAAAATTCGCTATGCATTTATTTCATGGCAAAACTCTCTATGAAATGCTAGTCCCGCATAGGGCTAATCTTGCTAGGCATTCAAGTAAATACGTTTTCGCCGCATATAATTCACACTTAAAAACATTTTTAAGTGCATATATGAGGTTAGCTTGGCTATTATCTTTGACGTATATATACATAGACCTTAACAAACATTTGGTTTGCGAAGTATGCCAGCTCATGGGTATTCCCAGTTATTGACCGAAATTTTTTATCCATTACAGATAGCATATCACTTTATAAATAGCAGACATCGCGTTACTAATTTTTTAATCTGTATTCTTCCTATGTACGTGAAACCTTAACTCCGCTCCCAAGAAAGCAAAAAAAGGTTTCGATGTTAGACGCCAGAGGAACAACGAAAAGTTTTCAATTGTTGCCCATTCTTTATTATAATTCTCGTTGAATGTTATTGAGCACCCAAAGACTGAGAACCATGGTAAATCGCTTATTAATTAGCATAACTCATCAGCATTCAATGAATTTTTGGATAGCTAGTCAGTCAACATTCGGCGATCGGGCGTAATTTATTGCTTATCGAGACCAACGGCCGGCGTCGAGAATTTACGAAATTGTTTTAGTCGGACATTTAAATTATTGTGAAAATAGATTAGTACATAATATAATTGGCGAATTGAATCCCAATGAACCCAAGCGACACTCATCTATTCCCTACAGTCCACTCCAAACATCCAACACGATTAAAATTTTTCTTAAATCATAAGAAGTAGTGTTTATTTGAAACAAAATTCGCACGATTTTAAAAGAAAAATAAAAGAAAATGGTGTCGTTTAATTAACAGAGATCTTTGTTTACCACTTCCCTCCTTTCCTTCCCTCACGTATTAAGGAAAATAAATCAGAGCCCTCGAATTCCATATGTAAAACTGATATGATAGTGACGCCCAGCTTAATGCCCAGTATATTCCAAGTACAAGTACCAGTACTAGGACCTGGACTTAAAATCTTAAAAATTTTTAAGTACAAGTCCTGATACAGGCACCTACAAGTCCCACATATCAGCTTTTAAGTACCTTTCTATCCTACTGTCACACATGTACTATATATTTTCTTTCTATTTGCTTTCTATTTTACTGAAGGTGCTAAGTTTTTTTTAAAAATTTCTATATAGCGTATTTAAATAATTTATAAGAGCTGAAGTACTTTGCGTTAATCAGTATTTGTAGTAACAGCGTACTTACCAACTTATTGGGTGTTTAAGCTTATATATGGGACTTGTGAGTATCAGTATACCTGGACTTGTACTTGAAAATTATTAAGTACCATTATCAGGACTTGTACTTGAAAATTTGTTGAGTCCCAGTACCGGCGCTTGTACTTGTACTTTTTAATGAAAAATTTTTAAGTCCAGATCTTGGTACTGGTACTAGTACTTTAGTACCAGTGTACTTAAGTAGCTACTTTACAGGTCTGATTTATATCATCTGCATGTGTTTCAAAAAATAAAGTTAGATACACATTTTAGAACAATTATTTACGTTGTTATAAAGCACTTATATAGAGAGATACAGTTAAACTGTATATAATAACGGGCTTTCCAATAAGAGGTGTTATTTTGATATTCAAAGAAAAATGCCATTTTTTGAGACAAATGATCGGATCTTTATTTCATTATAAAGAGGAAGGTATGCCGTTAATAATGGAAAATAACATCAGCCAAATGACCACCACGACCTCGCCTACAGGACCATACCCTTTTCATGAAATTTTCCATAACCAAATCGCAAAGTGGCTGCCCTATGTCCTCGATAGCCTCACGAATTCCATCTTTGAGGTCTTGAATTGACGCTGGGCTGTTGGCGTAGACCTTCTCTTTCACGTGGCCCCAAAGGAAGAAGTCGCAAGGTGTTAAGTCACAAGATCTCAGTGGCCAATTGTGATCACCTCTTCGAGAGATAACACGGTCCGGAAACTTTTCCCGTAAAAGATCAATGGTTTCGTTGCTTGTATGGCACGTAGCGCCGTCTTGTTGAAAGTAAACGTTGCCCAGATCAATACCATCCAATTCCGGCCATAAAAAATCATTAATCATCTGTCGATAGCGCAATCCATTCACCGTAATATTGCTCCAGCCTCATTTTCGAAAAAGTAAGGTCCAATGACCCCGCGGGACCATAAACCGCACCAAACAGTCACACGTTGAGGATAGAGAGGCTTTTCAACAATAACTCTTGGGTTTTCCGAGCCCCAGATGTGACAATTTTGCTTGTTGACGAAGCCATCGAGGTGGAAATGGGCCTCATCACTCAAGATGAGTTTTCGATGGAATTCCGGATCATTTTCATGCATTTCAAGGACCCAATCAGCAAAGACTCGACGTTGTTGATGATCGGCCGACTTGAGTTCTTGTATTAACTGAACTTTATAAGCCTTAAGACCCAAATCTATATGCAAAATACGGTGTAATGACGTTTGTGGAATGCCTAATTCCAAAGAACGACACTTTCGGCTACAGCAGCAATATTCTCGGCTGTTCTTGAGCGACGTGCACGGGTTTTATTCTTCACATCACTAACTTGTCCCGACAGCTCGAATTTTTCTACCAATTTCTGTATTGCGGTCCGACAAGGTGCTTCACGACGACCCAAAAATGTTCGAGTTTTACGAACCGTCTCTGCCACATTTTCACCATTTTTATAGTGAATTTTAATAATTTCAATGCGTTGTTGAATCGTGTATCGTTCCATTATTAATGGCGTAGTTTCTACTTGTCAAATGTCAAAAAATGACAGCTCCAAAAGTGACATCTACCGAAATAGCGGGCTAATTAAAATAACACCTCTTATTGGAAAACCCTTTATTTAGTTTATATGACATTCACACTAGGCCAAAATTACGTAATTTCGGTGAAATCGTCGAAATCAGCTCAAAATTATGCAATTTCCCATACGTTCTTTCAGCTCATTTCAACGTAATTTCTAGAAGTTTACCATTGAAATTACGTTTTTTGTGACGAACGCATCCCAAATTGCTGGAACATTGGCAATTGGTATTCATTTCAAAATTGCCGACCGTGGTTCAAAGCTATGATGTTTTGTTTTAAGAACAAGGAAAATTCAGTGAACTGTCAACGAAATTATGAAAATCATAGTGGAAATAGGGTTTTGTAATTTCTAAATTTTTGCTCGCAATTACGTAATTTGACCTAGTGAACACGTACTATTATGTTTTTTTCTGCAAATTTATGTAGCACTGATACTTTGCATAAAGTATAGTTTTTCTTGACTCGACGCATAGGGAAGAGCTCCGTTCACAGCCAGCCGAGAAAACCAAGGGCTGTGCAGCAACTTGTATAAATTTCGGCAATAGTCATTATTAATTTCTGTTTTTAGTCTTTCCAAATTTATAATATATTTATTCTTATTTTGGGAATTGTTCCTTAATGTTTTTGTTTCAGCCATAATGTGGAAATGTCTATATTGAAAACATTTTATAATTTTCTACGAATAACTTACTTAACATTATAAAAGTCAACTGACTGTGCCAAAGGTAGATTTTCAAACGAATTTTTGAAGCTAGTGATAATGTTGTTTATCACTAGGTTTTAAATATGTATCTTCCAATATTGCGAAGGCCATGTATCGATCCAATAAATTTCTTTTACCTTGAACTCTATCACGAAGTCTTTTGCTTTCTCCGGTTGCCTTCTCCTTTCCGAGACTCGAGTAGGTTCTACAAAAATTTCTTGTTTCTATGAGAATTTCTCGATTTGCCGAACTATCAATTGTCTAAAGTTGCTAATATAGTTTCATTTCATAATGTAACGTAATAAGAATATTATTGAATACATTTTTTTAATTGCGCACTTTCTTCCTTATAAAGATAATCAGTTTTATTATTGAGTTCGTTGGGATCGGAATCGGAAAAGCTTAAAAGCATTTTTTCCGGCAAAGAATACCAATTTTTACGAAATTTTCAGAATTTCGTTGATATCAATCAAAATTTCCTCACAAATTGTCAAAATAGTTCCACATGATTTCTCCTACGGAACCCACCTTCTCACACCTTTGTCAAAATTCAGTGGAATCAGAGCAATCTCAGAACAGTTTTTAAAATTTTTAAAAAGATTTCAATAAATTTTTCTAAAGAAAGCCTTTTCGTTTTGACAATATTGTATGGGCGCTTACAAGGGCGTGCACAAGTAAGGGCAGGAGGAGGGGGCAGCTGCCCTTGCATGGTGAATATCAATAAATACCTGTAGCCACCCTGCTGTTTTGAAAATATTCAAATAATATCTTTAAGGTTGTTTATGCATTTCCTTATAGTCCAGTTTCTCAGACGATAAAAATCGATTTTTATATTCATTCCCAAGTTCTGTCAGTGTGCGATTTTGAGCACAATACCACCCACTACGGTGACCGTAGAACGATCATTCAGTGCACGTTGAAGAGTGAAGACCTGTCTGAAGAGCACTATGGGAGAGGAAAGGCTCATCGGATTATGTCTGATGAACGTGCATCGAAATTTTGTTGAAGAAAATCGAGAGAAGGTCGACTATAAGTTTTAGAAAAATTTTCAGCAAACCCAATAAAATCGTTATTAGCGTACAAATTAAACTCTTTTTAGACAAAAAAATAATAAAATAATAATAGTAATTAAGCAATAGTGCTTATGGGACTAGTATTTTTTTATTATATACGAAGTAGGTACATACACATATAGGGGAGGTGTAGACCTACTAGGAAGATCATTACAGTAAAGGCAGGACTCATCGGGATCATCATCGTTTGGGTCGAAATCCTCACTAGGCTTATCAATCGTTAATATTGGTTGACATTTGCACAAACAAATTGCATTTCACTTGATAGTTAAATTAAAGCATATCTCTGACTGAATATAATATGTATTATGTAGTACTAGGGTACAATGCATTGAATATTTGAATGTTATTTATTCAATATTAAAATGGCATAGTATGTCGTTTTACCCTAGAGCATGATATGTAATTTTACCCCCTTAACTCTGGTTGGATATTTTTTGCAATAAAGCAAAAACTGAAAGAACTAAAAACTGAAAAACTGTAGAGCTGTATTTAATGGTGTGCTCCAAACAATTGCACTTAACTCGAAATTGAAAATAACCAGCCAAGTAAGAGTCGAACTCGCGCACGAAGGGTTCCCTACTATCGTACAAAATTTAACACTATGTACTTTTTATTTATTTTTTTTCAAATAAGATTAGGCGTCATGTGAAAAAAAATGCTGTCATTTTAAAAAATAATAATAATGCTGTCATTTGAAAGAAAAATGCCTACTTATGATAATAATAATGAATGAGAATAAAACAAAGAAAAAAACGCCGAAAAAATCATGTTTCTTGTATGGGGGCCCTCCTTAATTTTTAATTTTATTTTATTTTTATTATTTGTTGTTATAGCGGCAATAGAAATACACACTCTGTGAAAATTAATTTCAACTGTCTACCTGTTACGGTTCATGAGATACAACCTGGTGACGGACGGACAGCGAAGTTTTAGTAATAGGGTTCCCGGTGTTACATTTTGTGGGTACGGAACTTTAAAAAGGTCACTATGTCATTTTATCTTAGTATGTCATTTTAGAACAAGTCCTCCTACATGTCGTAGGGTTATACCTAGCCGGAACCACACCCTCCCCCATTTCGAGCTGATATTCTGACATGAGCCCCCCCCCCCCCCCCGCTACTAGAGTTCTTAGAACGCCAGCCCAGAATACCTAATTTGGCTGCTACAAACATTTTTTTCTTCCGGTCTATTTGAGGGCATAATTGGTATTTTATGAATAAGTTACAAATCCTGCAGGACTTAATGTCGATTCCGATCCGAACGGATTCAATTTAATTAGGCCTAATTGTACGAATTGACGAATGTGTTTTAGCTTTAAAATAGCTGCTTTAAATTATTTTTCTAGTACGTGTTAGGTTATTGGCACAACTTACAGCATCAATGCGATTCCCTTCTTTATTTTTTGCTTCTCTTATTTAAGTTGGCACTGTTGTTTAATGATTAACCTTGCTAAATGATATTGCGATTGTATATTGTTTTTGAATTAGTTTTCTGTTTTCATTTTTGTTTCTTTCTCCTCCTTAGAATACATATAGTTAGATAGAGTTGTATAACTTTTGAAATTCTTATAAAGTAATTGCATGTTAAGAAGTGCCTGCTCATATGTAATGACTATTAATAAAGTATTTGTATTTGTGATTTAATATTGGATTCTTAGCTGGTCTGATTATCGGCTTCTTTCAACTGAGATAGCTAACAGCTGTTGTCAAACTATGGCTGAATACTGGTAAACTGTTGGATAGCTGCTAAACAATGTTTAAACAAATTTGTTAATAAGATTCAATTAGCGCACTCTTATTTGTATCGCTGCCGTTGAGTAAATACTCATCTATAAAAATTATCAAAGTCTTCCTGTAAGATCTAGCACGTTCGTCAACCTTGTCTAGCAGGAATTCCGAATGGGTGACTTTGGAAAAAGTTTGGTAGGATGCGATGGTACTGAACGAATCAATTTCACAAAATTCACATTAAATAAATTACTAAAGTTAGGTACGACGAAATTTCTTGTCATTCCAACTTCCTTCTCAGTTCTTATATTGTACCAAATCTTGAGGGTTGGGTATTTCACAGAGACCCCAACGAGTCAACATAGGTTGATTGCTAATGAGCAAACAAACTAATTACTTGCTTTTATAATTACTTTAAATACCGTTGTTCTATATAAATTCTATACACGCACAAATATTTGCAGTGTAGATGTATAACAAAATTTCATTTATAATCCTGTGGCTCTCCTCTGTTTTATTGTTCTAAATTTAAATCCCAGTAGCAATATGAATAGCTTCGTAATAACAATATGAGATTACTAGCATGCACTCACACTTCAATGAATAGCCTGTGGAATCATTTCCTGTTATCGTAAATTCCTTATGGATCAAACCGATAATAATAGCCATCTATATACATATATCACCCAAGTGATCCCTGATGGCAATTCGAGCTCTACATATTGTGCTGCTTCTCACACTATTATAGTCCAGTCCTGAACGAATAACAAGTGCGGTGTGCAGTAAATAACCTCACAACAGAGGGATGAATAAATGTAATTGAGCTAAATGAGTTCCATTTCAACTAGCTGAGAAGTCGACAACTCTATTGTGGTTTGTCGGTGGTCGGTTCGTGCGAATTAAAATTAACGCTTGACCGCATTCACATCCGTAACCACCATAAAATTACGATTAATCGCACTTTGCCTGTACTCAACGAATGAGAGCTAATTAATAAATTTATTCCTGTAATTGGTGTTGTAAAAGCTTCTCGAAAACTGTAAGCTGTCCTCCTGAGAGCAATTTTCAAGGAGCTTAAACTAGATTTCCTAGATAAGTTTGTTTCTATCCTATGAGTGACTTTACGGAATGCTTTTAGTAGCCAAAGTGGGTGAGAGAAAAGTTTTGATTAAACCCATCCCTCCGGGGTAGAGATGCCTTTGAGGTTACTTTACATCCAGATAAAAAGGGTATGAGAAAAGGTGTTGACTTTTAGTTTTCTATTAAAAACGATCGGGGTACAAAATCATAATATTAATAACAAAAACGATACTCTTAAGTGTATTTTCGGTAGTACTTCATTAAAAGGATCTGAGATAATAATAACAAATTAATTAGCGGAAATGACAGAATTTTTTAGGTAGGTATATGATTGGTCTATATGGGTAGCCATTTAAAAGAAGATAATTGTGGATTTAATTTCTAGATTTGCAGCTTATCTATAACACCTACATAAATTCAGAGAACGAAATGAGCAGGATTTTCGTTGTAACATCTTTTGTTTTTTTTTTTTGCTAATTCAGAAGGATGTAAGTCAAGATCCAGTACGCTTGATGAAGCGTGGAAATATTTTTAAATTCTCCTAGTGAGGGAATATATACAGGATTATCAACGACACCCATTACAAAAAGATGATCGTAAAGCCTGCTGACCAATAATGACATCAACGGCAGCTCTGTATTGTTTCCTGTCCAGTTAAAAAAACAAAAAAAGTGAAAACTTTTTTTTGATTCGCCGAAAAAGAAATTTGTATTTCTCAAAACTTTGAGTTTCTTTCAATATCACTATTTCCAGAGAACACTTATTTTGGTGATAAGTTGCCAAGTTCTGACTCAATAAATAAAACGCCAAGTCCGATCTGAAAATCAAGTAGACTCAATCATAGTCCCCATAATTCTCCGATACAGTGATACTCAGGATTAGAGATTAGACGAGAATCAGTGATATGCATTTATTCCGAATGATTAAAAAAAATAAAATGCCAGCACCCACCATTACATCTGCGAGTTAATTAAAGTTTTGCTGCCGTCTACGTTTCCCCCAATAAAGAAACTGAAGTGGATTCTTGTCGCACATTGTTGAATGCTATACAAGCTAGATGATTGTTATTCTTCAGCCTAAATAATAACGATCCCACTAGATCCACCATAGACATCCCACTGACCTAGTCACAATGAACGCATCATCAAAATATCAAATTTAACCGTCACTTGAATGTTTAGATCAAGGTTCGGAGGATTATGTAAAACTGTAGCTGTACAAATCATGGAGTTCATGATTCTTAAACAAGTCTTCTACCCTTTACTTAAAGCACCTACTTATGTCGTCTGTCTTTTGTATAGAAGAGTCAGAGGAACATAATAGTACAGGTCATATAATGTAAGTCTTGTAAGGATAGACACGCTAGTTCTCAATAATTTTAAGCCCTTAGTAAATGAATATACATGCGGCTGGTATTCTGTATCTGGGGAAATGGAGAGGAATATCAGTCTAATAAGCATCACAAAAAAAAAATTGCTCGTTCTTATCGACGTAATGAGCAAATCAATCAGAATTCTTAAGGGTTAGGAAAGAATGTCAACTCTAGATGGCCCAGCCAGAAATCGAAAATCCATTGAGCATAAGTGCAATAGGATGACTTCGTATCCAGCGTTAGCACTCATGAGGAGTCTGTCGATTCAAGTTCCTGTTGGTGTGCGAATGCCTTTTGAAGGGTTGTGTATTGAAATTCTATCCTCCGGAATTCTTTTTAAGATTTTTGGAAGGTTTTGTTCAGTGCCATCTCCAAATTTTATTAAAGTTATTAGATAGAGAGTATACACTTGGCTTTTGATGCTATTGGGTTTTCGGAATAAGTTGCCGGTGGTAGACTTGTTTAGAGAGACCAAGGTAGGGGATGTACCTTCCTTGGTACCACCCTTTCTTTTTCTCACTAAACCTGTTAGTTTTTGAATTACCGCTGAGAAAATTTACCATCACAAAAATTCCTGGACCACCTGACTTTTGATGAAAAAAGGAATATGCTCACCAAGGAAAGCTTTGACAATCTGCTTAGTTGTTCTTCTTTTATCTCTGGGATATATTCCTTTTTACCAAATCAACTTGTTCCTAACAACAGCCTCAATATATTCTCATTTCTCGTACTTGCGAAATGAACCAAGGCAGGCGTTACAATTGGCATACTTAAAACGAACATTTTTTTAAACAAGACCAATGATCCAATGATAAGTAATTACCCAGTTTCCGCAACCTTTTCCTTGCCTAAGGTATAACTATGTCCAACGCAATTTTCCCCTCCGCTCCATCCGCCTCTCCAAAGTATAAAATAAAAACGAGTCGCCTTTTGATAAGTTCTATGACAAATTACAATTACATTGTCCTATCTTGTCTTGATGACTTCCAATAAAGTGTAAACTTATAGGCCAACAAATACGGTTTGATCTCACAGGATTAGGCTGTCTAATGAAAAAAAGACAGTGGATACCCACCCATGCACCCTTGTCACAAAGCCAGGCAGGTAGTAATGAACGGTGCCGATATTTGCTTCAGAGACATTAGCTAAAGGCAAGAAAGAAGTAAATCTTGCTTAAAATGGACTACACGTGAAATGTCTTCTGAGTTAGTAGCTTTATTTCTTTTGTTGGATTGTAAGGATTGTGTTCTCATTGTCCGTCAAATGCCCTTAAAAGTTAAGGTACTCCCACGCTGCACTTAAAGAAGGGAAAGATATCAGTGATAAGCAAGTGTTTAATCTAATTTTGGCTCA
Source organism: Dioctria rufipes (assembly GCA_963924295.1). Taxonomy (NCBI): domain Eukaryota; kingdom Metazoa; phylum Arthropoda; class Insecta; order Diptera; family Asilidae; genus Dioctria; species Dioctria rufipes. The sequence continues at coordinate 177,878,203 of OZ002743.1, forward strand.
TGTACTCGCGTACAACAATGGGAACGACCTTTTTATTCGAAGTCGAGCTGTCATTAGACAATCTGTCGAGGACATTGTGAGTCGAGTAATAGTTATACGGGAGGTGGACTATGTCCTGCGGGAACGTGACCATGGACTTTTATCCAATGTGCATCATATTGTTATTTTTTGTTTTGGAATTATAAAAAATGTCAAAGATTTATCTGAATATAACTTTCAATAAAGGTGCATTAACTATGCGCTTGTATAAGTTCAGCAACGTGTTCGATAAAGAAAATCTATGAATGTAAGTAAATATAACAATGGAAAATTTTTCTTTGTAAACAGATGACCTGGAAGAAGATATTTATATTTGTTAGTGTCCTTATGTACTATGCCAATTGTTCACTGGAAACCTAAGTTTCAGTTGAAAGGATTGAGAGTCCTTACATTATTTTTTTTTTATATTATTCAGTTAGAGCTTGCTTGATTTGTTTCGAGCTCCCTAGTTTTCGAGTTCCTATTTTTTTCATACGGGGTGATGTGCATTTGTGTTTCACCTGAGGATTTACTGTATTCTCTTAATTACCTCGGTCGAGCGAATATTGATTAGTCCATATCACCGTCGCAACTGTGTGCTCCTATAGTTTACTTAAATACTTATCTTGAATTTTTCAAGAGGTTTTTATGGTACTCAGGTGAGTGAGATACTGAATGGACGTGAGGTCCAGTCTGTCAGCCGAAGCTGACAGCTCAGTCGGTGGAAGCTTGTTCACAAATCGGCACGCTAGTACACCTAAGCTATTGGCGGAGAGCAAATCCTATGTCATCATGCCCCGAAGAGACCTTGCTTTGCCTTACGTGTCGATGATACTGATGAGAACCAGATGATGTTAGTGCAGCCACTCTGTGGCATCAGTTGGGACATGATGTTGCTGATGCTCCTTAGTACTGACATGTTGGAGATAAGACTGGGCGGGAGGGAGAAGGATAGAAACTCTCCACTTACGATTTCATACGAGACATTGCTTATTTTTCATCGTCAATAAGATACAAAAACTTTAAAAAGTTTTTTTCTTTCTTAAAATTACCACCGTAGCATGCAAGGTCTGGTTCGTACTAGAGCTGAAAGTATTCAGATAATTTACTATCCGGATTATCCGAGATAATTAGGATCCGAATTCTCAAATCCGGGTATCCTGATAATCCGAATCCTAGTATCCGGATCAGAATCCAAACTATCCTATTCGAATCCGAACTATCCGGATTCGAATCCGAACTATCCGGATTCGAATTCGAACTACCCGGATTCGAACTATCCGGATCCAGACTAAGCAAAATAAGGACGAAATTTCCTCCAGATTGAGTGTTGCATTGGGAAAATATAAATTTCATGATATTTTCATTTTCTCAATGAAATAACACAATTTTGAAGCTTTTCTGCTTAGTCTGGATCCGGATAGTTCGGATCCGAATCTCAAGAATCGGATAGTTCGCAGATCCGGTTATCTGGATATCCGAATATTAGGAAATCCGGATCCAATTTTCAGGAATCAACCCAAGTGGGTTTCTATTTCCAACAAGGAAGCTTTCTGTATCGTTCTTAATACAGGACGAAGACAGTAGCTCCCCAGTGGACGTTGTTTCATAACAGATTTTGTCTAATAGTTGATACAGTCAGCTCTGCGTACGTGTTCCTTACAGTTTCCCCAGTCAGGACAGGAAGGGGTAGTTTCAGTCCGTGTCAAGGTTCCGGTAATGAATAATCGAAACTACTATTGACTAGCGAACTATGTTGACGAGCTTGGGTATTTATTCCGAAATGACTCCCGCTCATCAGACTCAGGGAGATTCTATTTTATGGGCATTTCCCCATGAGATACAATTTTAAAATGATAATGGAAATTTACCACTTTTGTATGAAGCCAAGACCAGACAGTCAAAACATATTAGCTGTATAAGACGCAAATATCGTGTGAAGAAATATGCAGTCAGGACATGTGTTTGTGAGGTGTGTGGCTATATTTATCAATTTTAATGGCAATATTCCAATAAAATCCCCTAAAATATGTAGTTTATTGATATATAGGCATTAAATACTCGAGCATTGCTGAACTCCAAAGCGATTAACTTAAGGTGGAACCAAATCGAAATTGAAATATTATTCGAGCGACTGCAAAAAAAAAAACATCTTTTCTCATGAAAGTAATAAACGAAAATAGTCGTCTGCATTCGTCAACAATATAGAGGACTTACATTGGTAGTTTGGTAGTCGAACTGGATATTTCATCATAAAAATTCGACGAAGATTCACCAGTTGAGGCTCTAATGGAAAGTCCTTAATAGCCCTGTCTTATAAGCAACTATTTATTTACTTACGACGAACAAACAGGTGCTCAAATGACCACTGATATCACCTCTCATGGGTACCTTTTAACTATATGCTTTCAAAAATTTGAGTTTTCGTCCAGACCACTCGATATCATTCCGTAATCAAATAGGAATTGTCATTTATGCCTAATCATAATCGAGGAATCTCTATACAGTTTCCCAATGATATCGAGCGGCCTGGTAGAAAACCCAAATTTTTTAAAGCAAATAGTCAAAAAGTTCGAAAGGTAGGTGATATCATCTCCTCATTTGCGTTGCGTCACAAAATTATCGTAGATACGTACTATCACTAGAAATGTAATAGAACTATTCACTGAATAGATGATTGCTCCTAATGCTTTGCTGATCCATTTTGTAGTTTACTTTACATAGAATCATTTTTGAAATGAAGCGCATAGAAAATCTCCTCTATATGTAAGGCAAATCGATATTTATTTTAACTGCTGAATTGAAAAGTTTTAGAAAGTCAGAACTTTGTGTACCGTGGTATCATATCCTCCGAGATGAAAATTATATCCCGGACTTCTCTATACCTTCATCAGAGAAAACAAGAATTCACTTTAATAATAATAATGATGTTGGAGATGACGATTTAATTTAGCTGCTACTATATCTGGAAGCATTTGAAAGCTGCTGACCGTTGAGGTCTGGTCCAGATTCATTGATTCATCGATTCAATTTCACAAGATCCAGTATGTCGTCTAGTTCCCAAGAAAATATATCACCGGATGGAGATTTATCTTTCCTCAGCCATCGTGACTTATTTCGTAGTAAGTAGTAATTTTGCGCCACCAACCGTTTCTTTATTTTTCCGAAATAAAGAATTCACTCTGAGTTGATAGAAGGGCGCAACTCGGGATACTTTAGCCGACAAGCTTGATACTTGATACCTACATATGAATTTTGGTCGAAATTTATTTCGATGGAATTCGCCAATATATGTACCACTGTTATGATATGGTTTGGAATGGGCTAAGATCTGAGTTACTAAAAAACGAGCTGATCGTACAAGGTATCTCCTTATCAGATATACAGGGTGCTTTTAAATTGGTGGTCTTAAATGATGCAGGAGATAAGCTGAAGTGTTAGAAACAAAAAATTATATGGGTGGGAAATAAAATGTGTCCTTTCGGGAGATTTGTGATTTTAGATACTTTTCTCCCAACACCCGTAGCTTCTTTGTTATACAACTTATGAAGATGATTTTCAGCTCAGATGATAATAAGCTGTCCAAGCTTTCCAATTATCACTCCACACCCTCATATCGCTAGTTAAAGGACATCAAAGTAAAAACATTTAGAAAAAAGATCCCCAAGTTTTTCAAATTTTTCCGATTTTTCCGCCAAAATCCCTGATAACAGTTAGATTTTCTTTAGAGAATTGGAAACTTTAGAATTTCACCTTTCATTTGACCCTATGTACATACATACATGCAACCGGTTTTGAGATAATCCTGTTTTAATGACGCATAATTTAATTAATTTTGCGTAGAATTGCATAAAATTATGGGCAATTCTATCGTCAGTAGCAAAATTAACGAAATGAAGAATCCTAAAAACGGGTTTATCTCAAAAACGATTTTCTGTATACTGTAAAAGATTTTCAACTAGATCCGTATTAAAACTGAACTAGAGTGGATCTCCTAGATATTCTAGTGAAAAATCTAGTTGGAATCATTTAAGCAGAAGTCCAGTTAAATATTTTAATTGAATTTCTAGCGAATATCTGTAGATAGGTATATATTTTCATGAGGAAGATTCCTCGTCTAAAAGACTGAAAATAATTTCAATAAATTTGCAAACTGCATTTAAGTGTAAAAAAATTATTGAATTTTTCGACCCAGCCATCAGAAGATCAGCCTCTTCTGGAACGCTATTATCACCCATGGTCACCAGTTCCTTGGATTTCCTTTCTCATACAATTCGATGTATAGAATCAGAATCGAAGCATTGTTTTTGAGCGAACCATCATATTTTTTGCCACATTCCAAAAGGACCACGTTAATAGATCCGCACAGAAACTTTTTCATCTCCGTGGGATCAAACTCAATATAGGAATTTAGCTGTAGCTAATTAGTATAAATACGACAGCTAGGGTTAGTAAGACGACTTATAAGTCTAAGGAATCTAGATTTAGGCTGCAATAATATTTTCAATAGTAGTAAATATTAACTTTAAATAATAACAGGTGCAATTATTTGTGAACATAGATTAGGTTAGGTTGGGTAAGAGGGGTGCCGCTAAAAAAACTAGCCTACATCACTTAGACCTCCATGGTCGCGAAGTACGTGTTGGATAGATTCCATTTCCTCCGAGTCCTTACAGCTACTGCAGAAATCGTTTGCCTCTATATCCAGCCTTTTAACATGGTCCTCTATGGCTCAGTGAGCCGTAATGAGCCCTACTATATTCCTAGTATTTGCTCTACTGCCATTAAGGAGTTCTCTTATCCTCTTCCTGTCATATGCAGGCCACAATTGCCTCACAATACGGCAGGTTTCCCTTCTTGTTCACCGAACGCTTGCCTTTTGATAGGTGCTCCTTTTTGGTCAACTCATCAACCTACTCGTTGCCCGGGATATCTTTGTGGCCAGATACCGAACATTGGGTCACCTTGTGCCATACAGTCAATTGCTCAAGCCTGGTCTTGCATAAGTGCACCAATTTTGATTTAACAGCACACCAGCCAGCGCCTGGCTGTCAGTGTATATGCAAATGTGCCGTGCGGACTCTCTGTACACAGATACCAATATTGCCGCCTGGTTAATCGCTGTGAACTCTGCTTGAAAGACACTACATTTGTCCGGCAGTCTATAAGACTCGTGCCACTGTCAGTCTCTGGAGTATAATCTAGCCCCTACGTCCGCACTCGTCTCCATCCGGAAAGATAGAAATATCGAATGTTGCCACCATCTCCTTCCCCTCCCAATCATCATTGCATTGTATTGCATTCTTCCCTTAGCGCTATGGCGATTTAAGAAATCCCTTTGGTGATCCTCCCAAATTTTTCGCCAGTTATCTACCTTAAGAATTCGTTGCTGAAAGTGTTGTAGAGATCATGCATTTTTGCGGGAAAATCGTTTAAATTTAATAACATTTCGAAAAGTTTTTCATTTTTTTTTTACTTTCTTTGAGACAATCCATTATTCTCGAAAAGAGTAGAATGGAGAAGTGATCCCACATTTTTTTTTTTTTTTTGAAAGCCTAGACAGCTTCCTATCCCCTACCACCTTACTATCCCCCTACCAGTCACACCCTGAATTTCCCAACCCTCTACCATATATTTGTTGCTCCACATTGAGTGACAAATCCTGGTTATAGAGGAAAGACACGAATTGTGGGACACCCTGTATAAAATAATTCATATTCCATAGATTTGAAGATGATTGCTTACCTAAGAAATGTAAAAAATTATTGATCCTTTCAATCCAGCGAGCAGAGTTGTTTCCTCATCACCTCCCAAAGAAGCTCAATGGCATGGAGGCCATCCACATATTATGTCATGATGTCATACATGAATTACCAACAAACTTTAAATTACAGACTGCATCATACCGCAACTGTGATGATAACTTCATTTATTTTTTCCTCTAAATTATGTAGCGCTCTAAATATGCATGCTTATAACTCCGTGCACGTTTCTGAAATAAATCATTTTTATTACTGTGACATTACGGATACTGTACTACACACATACACCCTTGAACCATCAGTCCCAATAAAATTTTCTCTGAATCTGAATTCCTTTTTTTTTTCGACTAAACAAAATTCCAATGAAGATGTTCCTTGCTGTCGGTTAATGTATCTACAATCTACAATATATGTACATACAATGTGCAAACAAAACACCCATCTTATCATGGGGTTAGCGTTCTAAAGATTTCCCAAGTTTACTGAAATGTGAACGTCTTATCCTGTAAGCAATAAATCTCGTAAGTCTCGTATGTACATAGCCTGTGGGAACACTTTAACAGAACATACATATAACTATACATAGTACATACAAGTATATATATGAGTGAATCCGGTGTAATTGCGTTTGGATATGATTCCCAGTTACAAGACAATTCAAATTCTTGTATACAATCATCGACATCATGTTAAAAATGTCACCTCAGTTACTTAGTATGGTTGAGCAACCTTAATCCTTCTATGTTGTACTAGTTCTAGCGGGAAAGATTTATAATACAAACAGGAGCGTAACAATAGCAACAGGTTGCTGTCACCTTAGTACGTGCATACTACCTTGAACTCAGTTTCTTAGATTTCAAGTAGTTTTTATGTGGGAAGGTGGATAACGCTCGCGACTTTGAAAATGGTAATTTTATGCTACAAGGTTCCCATTTCTAAGAATTTATATACTGCTGGGCTGGAGAGTATCTCGTGCCCTTGGTTACATCTCCACACCAATTTCTGTACTTTTCCATTCGATTCAAAAGTGTGGCGAAAAGTTTTAAATAGTTTACAAGAAAGCACTCTAAGTACCTACCTATTCTTCTATTTTTACTTCCAATTATATGTATGTAGTAGGTATACCACTTATAGAAAAAGAAAAAAAAACAAACTTGTGAAAATAATCTTCCTTTTATTTTCCAGGCATCATCTCAACCACTCAACGACATCCTACACAGGAACATTTCAAAAGGGAGTAGATATAACAGAAAACACCTGTTGAAGTTGTTAAAAGTTGGATAGACCAGAAAAGTATTAAGTTTTACGGTGATGGTCAGCTCCGCGATTCTAGGAGCTGCCACGGGCACAGGTCTTGCCCTGCTAGTTGCCGTAACAATCGTTGTCTATCGATACTACTTGGTTAGACGACGCGGGAAAGAATGGGATGAACTCGATCGATGGGAGGAAACTAAATGTATGCGAAAAGTAAAGCTCAAGGTAAGTTCCTTTCTTTATTACAAAATAATTATTTCTATGGCAATGTAACTGTTATACAAAAGTGAAGCTAAGGTAAATTCATATTTAAAAGCTTTCTATATGGGTTGTAATATACGAAAATGGAGGGTGGTTTATATATAAAAAGCTTTCTGTATGGGTTGTGATATACGAGAATAGCGGGTGATTTTTGAGATTATGAAAACTTGGTTGTTGTACATGCTAACAATAAAAGAATTCTTAGAACTTTATAGCTTTGAAAGCTCAGAAGCATTAATAAACTTTTGATTTGCGGATGAGCATCAGGTGTCTTCGATATTTAATGCACTATTTAAAAGTATCCTTAATTAAAAAAAAACTGGAAAAAGCTGCGTAAAGTACAGTCGTGGCATATTATAATCATTTATGGTTAATTTTGCATTTGCGAATATTGTTTTGGAATTACCTGCAAAGTAAATTGAGAATTAATTAAATTTTTATACAAAATTGGCATACATCCTTGTTACTCCAGGACTAAATTAGAACTTTGCCTCACAAAAGGTAGGGTAGTTGTGATTTTTATATATATATTACTTAATTCCGCGCCCCGATGAAAAATCCAAGTTTTTTGCGCGGTCCGCCATCTTGGATTAAAGGTACAAAAAATGGTTTTTTTTTCTTTCAAAATAATTCCTCAACAGTTGATTCTACAAAAATGGCTGATACAAATTTGAAGAAAACTAAATACCCCACATTTTTTGTATAAACACTTTTTTTGTAAGTCTGATGTGTAACGAGTTACAGCGGCAGAAACGTGAACGTTCTTTCAAAAAAATTTCTACGTATATTGTACCCCTTATATACGGTGTTTCGTCCATGGTGGTCCATAGGACAGGAGTTCACCTAGTCAAACAAAACATTGTATGGCAAGGGGGGGGGGCGGTCATCTCAACCGTTTCGGAGTTACAGGGTGATTAAGAAAATATGTAAGTTTTTCACAAAATACCCCGTATCCTAAACAGTTCAAGGTATATAGTCACTTATATAGCTCATTGTATGCAGAACTTCATGGCCTTTCCCATGACTGCTCGACCAACCCCTGTACTCCTCTCCCCACAGGAATTATGGTACTCTAAACTGAGAATTTCGGATTTTCTTACCTTTTTATTGACTTTGATCACTTTTTTTTAAAAAAAAGTGGCTAACGTAATATTTTATTTATAAAAACTGTAAACTATGGACTCTCCTCTTTAATGTGACCTTTTATACCTATGTACGCACTGTAAATAGTTACCAGCTTCTAACCTATTCAAGTCATACGGAAATTAGACGATATTTTTTTTAAATGACGTGTTTTCAGTTACTAAGGGAACAAATTAGCTACATTGCGACAACCCCAATGAGTCTCAGTTGGTCAGCGCATGCTTGGCGGAATTACTGGTAGAACCGAGACCTATCTAAAACCTCTGCCAATCTCTGGGTCACGGCACTCTGTTGTTTTAGCCAACTCCACGCCAGAGACAAATATCTGAGCATGCAAGCGTTTGCGACCATAACATCAAATCCTAAGTTGCAGTACGCATTTTATACAAGCGACATTTTCTACCTAGGGTATGTGCACTTATGCAAACTATACTCTAACACTCTCTCTGCCCGCATATGGGTTACCATAACTACCAGGATGCCAGGATGCTCAAGGGCCCACAACCGTGTTGAGACGAGTAGTAAAACAATGGTAAAACTATCCAGGACTTCTCAATCCCGTGGTCAAAGTTAACAATGTCGGCTACCCAATTGGTATGGCTGCGTAATCCATGACCCTAAGGCCATGGATACTACTCTCAGTGGTATCTTCATGCAGATATCCTTTTATGAAATGGGATAGGTTAATCCATTCATGCTTAAGGCATCGAGGTGTCAGCGGGGATCACGAGAAGGTTAAGATACGCCTATTCAAGTGTGGAGAGGATAGAGATTGCTGCCAGTAATCCTATAGCTGCCATTCATACTTAACTTCTCAATCTATCATTTTTTAACGTCTTCGCCCTCTGCCTAGGGCTATGTTTGAGCATTTTATTATATCGGACCTACGTGAATACTTAAATTCTCTATAGTACAGTACCCACAGAGTCAAAAAACTTCATATTTTATTTCGCATTGGAATCGCGCATGTGAGCACATAACTTCTTTGTACCCTATCATCAGGTGTACCTTACTTCTGTGTCCTCAGATGGACGGACAGACGGGCATGAAAAAATTAAAATAATTTTTATTATTATGTATGGGTATAATAGGGTATAATAACGCCAGCTACTTCGATATAGTCGCTGCGGGGGAGGGTTGCCTTAACGTCACTGGTATTTTGGTATAGTTTTTTTTTACAGTGTCGCTGCTACTTTGATTAATTCCCGACTACGTCGTCGCTACTTTGGTATATGCAGACTATTCATAGAGGAAAAATATGTGCCATTTACTACACATCACAGTGCCATCCACTATTAACACGAGGACATGAGTGAGCATATTGAATCCAATATCTTTTTTTGATTAAAGTGACAATATCTGATATAAGATACAAAAGATGAAAGAAATAGTTGTAAAAAATACAATCTAAATTTTTCAGTAATTTATGTGAGAAAAATTAAAAGTGTAATTTACAAAGAGAGCACCTTTGATTTCAAATGGAGATCATGTCGATAATATCGACTTGATTGATATATTCCGTGATTTATTTTTTATTTACTTTTTTAATGCCTTTATGCATTTTTTACATTCGAAATTGGCCAATATCTTGTTTACGTCCAACATTTAACCTATAGCAGGTATTAGCACCTATTTTGCTTTCAAGATCTCTCAAATAATCTATTTCTGGGAAGACACAGTTAATTTTTTACCGTTCTAGAAAGCATAATTTAAGCTATTTTAATTTATAGTTGGGCCCAGGAACTAAAAAATTGCTATAGGAAAATTTGTCAGAAAAATTTTCTTTGCTGTTTACACATATCAGCAAAGTATTGCAGAATTTAATTTTGCAATTCAAGATTTCGTGCAAATATTATTATGCAATTTATCTGCAAACAAATAAGCTCTAATCTGAACAAAACAAGTTATAATAAGCTAAAGTTTAAATCTTGACCGTAGGCCCTTATTAAGCTTTATCGATTTTATTCTTTGTAATATAAAAGTTGATTTAATAAAGTTGCTTTTGTCGGTATAATTGATCAGTTTAAGAATTACTGAACTGTACATCGTTTGAATATTGGGACGATATCTTACACGAAAAATGCAATAACTAAGTAGAAGAGTAATAGTGTTCCGTGCGAGCTATGGCTAGTATTGCCCTTGAGGTCCTACTTAATCTGCCATCCCTGGATTTTATCATTCAGACAGGTGCTAAAACGGCTGTGTACAGACTGCGCTCAAGGGGATGTTAGGAGGACGGTTGAACTGGTTCTTCCCATTGCTCATTGGCGTGTAGCCTGGAATAGCAAAACCCTCCGGCCAGCATGCCACTTAATGCGATGATATCGAGCTTCGTTTTGGTCGTCGCTTCTCTGTGAATTTTCCTGAAAGGGAGTCATGGACTGAGGGAAGTGCTTCATCGAGCTTTCCCGGTTCGCTATAAAAATATTCACCGACGGCTCTCTCACTAATGACGGAGCCGGTGAATCTGACATTGGGATGATGTACTCACTTGGCAGGCACACTACTGTATTCCTGGCTGAAGTCTTCTGCCTGAGTACCTGCAGGTGCACAAAACTTTTTCTTGATGGGCCCAAAAGGAATTTCCCTGATTTTTTTCTTGGAGCGCGGAAGGAAATAATGTAGAACTGTGGTTGGCATAATCACCGGCCACAACTTGGTTCACACTCATCTAACAAAAATGGGAGTTGTTGACAGGCCTAAGCGTGAGTATCTGTCTTGCCTGGAAGCAGAACCTGAGATAACCGAAAATTTCTGTGTGCTTGTCCAACCTTCGCCCGGAGCAGGCTGAATACTCTAGGGTCTGCCCTGCTATATATAGATAAGCTGAAAAATCTTCCTCATCTAGGCCTGATGCGCTTCATTCAGAGGAAGGAAGGTTTTGGTGATGGCTTTCCAGCCGGATAGTACAATGGGCCACTCTGGCCTCCATGCTTGGGATCTCTCGTCCCCTGTCTTTTAATAAAAAAAATTAATAAATAAACAAATAGTGTTCATTCAAAAGGATATCGTAAAAATACGTAGGGCTTTTCCGAATCCAAATCTTTGTGGTGATACTGTCGTTTCAACATATATTCGATAGATTTAAAAAACCGCTATAATCGCTGCAAATAAATTCTAGTAAAAGTACTTTGAAATATCTTGCTGACGACAGAAGTGATTAGATAGGTAGACCCGGAATTGTATGAAAATAATAAAAGCAAGGATGAGATTAGTCTTATGTCCAATAATATTGTAAACTGCTGTATTGTAGGCCCAATCTACATCGAGAGCTACACGTTACAAGTTGCAAGATACACGAAACTCTGTTTCAGGGTATGAACGTAGTCAATCCATGTAGCTAGCTACACAATCTAGCTTGAAGCTCTCTATGTAGCAGTTTTTACGGTACGCCATATGTGCAAACTGAAATTTGTAGCTAGTAGCTTGTAGGTTGAGCGCGTAGCTTTCGCTGTAGATTGGGTCGGAGCAACATCCAGATAATAGCTGCGATTCTACAATTTGTCTGTAGACACCAGCTCAAACATAGCGTGAGCCTCTGGTCTCCGTCGACTGGAACAGCTCTGCACCTGCTTGCTCACGAACGAGCAGGAGCACAAAGATAATTTCCGTATTGCGTTCAAGTTGATCAAGATCACGACTATACGATACTACGTCCAGTGAGCTACCAAGCCAGTAACGAAGAACACATCTTCAGCACAATGCACAAATCGTACAAACCCTGCGACAATTTAAGACAAAAATGAAAATTTGCAGTTCAAAAAAATTGAAAATTTTTAACGAGAATTAACTCTCCTAAATTTTATTTTACACATAATTGTTAAATATACTATTTTGCTTTATATTTCTAAAACTTTCAACGAAATATTGCAATTTCTCGTCGGTGAAATATCGAGAGAAAAAACAAGTACTATTAGAGTTAAACAATTAAGAAATGCGGGACTAAAAACGAAAAAAATCGACGTTATTTGCTAGATCTAGACTTTATCTTTCTAAAATAGTCACAATCTAAAGAAATGAGAATACCTACTAAGAGGAATTTGATTTGAAAAAAAATAAGTTTTTAGCATTTTTTACAAGTTTCCGAGCTAATATCTCCATTCCAATGCATTTTATTTTATTTTTCTCGACGTTATTTACTAGACCTGTTCGTTACCTTTAATTTAAGATATAAGTCATTATTCTGGTAGAAATAGTTTGCCAGAAATTCGCATTGAAAAATATATGAAACTTACAAATCTTGGTACTGACTCCTGTTAATAAAATGTCAAATATCAAGCGAATTCAGACAGGTTAGCTTCGTCTTCATCTAACTTTTACAATATATAGTTTAGTTTGTTGTAATGGGTGATTTTTTAAGCGTTTGGTTATTAATTTTCAAAAAAGCACAGAAAAATTGGAAAAAGGTATAAAATTTTTATTGGAGATTAAAAATGAATCCTTGCCATTTACTTTTTAAAGATTATTTCATGTAAATGTTCGGCACCACTACGTTCCAGGTGGTTCATACGACAAGTCCAATTTTAAGTGACTTTTTCGAGCATAGCCGCTTATATGTCACGGATAACACGTGAGATATTGTCTTCTAGTAATTGAATCCATGCTGGTTTATCGGCATAAACAACAGATTTGACGTACATCGACAAAAAGTAGTCCAAACGTGTCAAGTCGCAGATCTAGGTGGCCAATTCACTGGTCCAAAACGAGAGATGAATTGCTCACCAAATTAATTTCGCAATAGGTGTATCGTTGCGCGTGCTGTGTGGCATGTGGCACCGTCCTGTTCAAACCACATGTCAACCTTTAGCTCGTGTATTTTGGGCAATAAAATGTTGGAAATCATTGCTTAGAAATCATTGCACGATAGCGAACACCATTGACGGTAACGTTGTTCTCATCGTTATCTTTGAAAAGTTACGAACCAATAATTCCACTAGCCCATAAACCACACCAAACAGTGCATTTTTCAGGATTGATTTGCAGCTCTTGTATTGCTTGTGGCTGCTCATTGGACCAAATACGTCAATTTTGGTTATTTACGTATCCGTTCAACCATAAATGTGCTTCATCGCTGAAGATAATTTTTTGGTAAAAAACGGGATCTGCCTCCAGCTTTTCCAAGGCCCATTCACCGAAAACACGACGCTGTGGCAGATCTCCCGGCTTCAGTTCTTGAACCAGCTGTAGTTTATACGCCTTCAAACCAAGATCTTTGCATATAAAATCATCCACGTAGTGGAATAATACAATCCCAGTTGCTGCGAGTGGCGACGAATGGACACATCCTGGTGTTCACCAACACTGGCGGCTGCAGCAGCAATATTGTCTTCTATACGCACTCTACGTACATGGGTGGCTTGATGTCCATTAATGTGAAATTAGTTCGAAATTTGGTCACTATGGCTTGAATAGCCTGCTCGGTGAAGTGATTATGACGACCATTAAATGGTCGAAGTACGCAAAACACATTTTTCACAGAGCACGAATTTTGATAATAAAATTCAATAATTTGTAAGCGTTTGTTCGGGTGAAATCTTTCCATGATGAAATGGCAATGTAAACTGAACAACTTTGACTTTGACATATGTCACGAATCACGCGTAAGCTGTCAAAAACAGAGTGCTGAAAAATCACTGCGGCTGTTATAAAACGACGAGAATGAAAACGAAGACATGCACTTTAAAAAAAGTAGGACAATTCCCTAAATTTTTCCTAAAAATAGATATCAGTTTCTCTGATAGAAAGGGAAAATCAGTTTAATTTCTCCAAATCAATGGAACATTCAATGAATTTATGTATTTGGCACCACAAAATCTACAATTTCAGTTCAGTTTTCTCTCAATAAATTAAGTATTATTCTACTTTTCTTATGGAACACTTACAAATATATTTACGTTAATATAATTCACACACTGTACCTCCATTTTAGGTACAAAAACCTATCCCTATTTCTGAAATAGAGCAATCTCTTTTATTTTGGCACAATTTGTTGCCACTGACTAGAGGGAAAAAGTTTTTGTTGTGTGGATTTGGTCGGATCCAAGAATATATTAAAATTTTGCATTTCTACATTGTACTTTAATTAAAAAAACAACACTGTCAGAAATGAAAAACAACCAAGTAAATGTACAAAATATTACCACAATTAGTAATACCAAAACTATTTACATGCAAAATTCAGTGTAATATTACAAAAAAATTTACACGGATGTAAAACACATCTATATCTACTTCAATGAAATTTAAAAGTTTTTTAAACCAATACATATAGAAAAGTTTGTGAACGTCAAAACAACAACATCCTTTTCGGATGCTGAATTACTGGACAACGGCTTTCAAGTTTTTCGACGTGAGCGAAATCCTGATGACATTTCTGTGCTCGGAGGATGTATTCTAATCGCGGTAAATATTTCTTACAGCTGTTCCAAGATATATATTCCCAATCCATACATGTCTGAATTCCTATGCGTCAGTAAACAATTAGGACAAGAATACTGTATATTCTAGCTGTCTACATTCCTCCTGGCAGTCCGTCTGCTTCATATGATGCCGTTGCTGCTGCTGTGGAATATGTGTTCGAGCTGGCGCGGTACTCGACTGATATTATATTCCTTACTGATTTCAATCTTCCTACTGTTCAATGGCAAGCTTCTGATGATGATGACTCCCTGGTTCCCGGCACATCTTCTGGAAATGCGCATATCTTCCTGGATGCTATTGCCGCACTTGGTCTATCTCAGGTAAATGATATTAAGAACAACCGTAATAAAAGCTTGGACTTGGTCTTTATCTCGAATGCTTCAAAATGTATGGTTCGTCCGTGTGACATGTCATTGGTTCCTATTGACGTATACCATCCAACTTTGGACTTGATAGTGGACATTGATGCGAGGGTACTGGTATGTTGATTGAAAACTCTCCCACCTTTAATTTTGGTCTACTTAACTCTTCTACTAACTGGTCCTTTCTATTTAGCAATAATGATGTAGATGAAATTACAGCACAATTTTACAACGTTATGTCTAATTGTTTCAATGATTGTATTCCATTGTCATTGTATCAAGAATAGCTCTTCGTATCCTCCTTGGTACGATGCTGAGCTTAAACGCTTGCCCCACTTAAGAAATAAGGCTTGGTGGAAGTTTCATCTCTCTCAGTCTAATGATGACTTAACGCAATTTTCGGTTTTGAGGAGCGAATTTAATAATGCTCTTTTGCATGCCTATGATACATACTTACCCGTTTAAGATGAGATATGTAATCAGATCGGATTCTAAGAAAGTTTGGCGTTTTGTAAATACCAAAAAGGAATCTAATAATTTTCCTCCTATGGTAGTATTTAATAATAATTCTAGTCATGATCCGTCAGTGATTTCTAATCTCTTTGCTGATTACTTTAGTGAATAATTTTTAACACGTGAAGCTCAAATAGATTTTGCTTATTTTCATTACTTAACGACACTTCCTAAAGTTGATATCCCATGCTTTATTATTGATCAGAAATCTGTTGAGGACTCCATGTCCAAGCTGGACTCTTGTTATTCTTCTGGGCCTAATGGGATACCCCCTATTGTCTTAAAGGACTGCATTGGAACTCAATCTTACCCATTAACATTTTTGTTTAATCTATCACTGCGGCTTGGTAAATTTCCAAGTTATGGAAAGAATCGTTTTTGTCCTAATCTTTAAGTTTGGTAAAGGGGAGCTTGTTCCCAACTATCGTCTTATTGTTAAATTTTCTTGTATTCCCAAACTGTTTGAAGTTTTTTTATATGAATTTTTGTATTTTCATTGTAGTGGAGCTCTTAATCCTCATTAACATGGTTTTATGAAGGGAAGGTCAACAACAACAAATTTACTCCAGTTTACATCTCTATTGAATTGTTTGAGCGTAGTTGCGAAACTCAGTGTTTTATATAGACTTCAGCAATGTTTTTGATAAGCTTCCTCACTCTATTTTGTTATTTAAACTGTGATCTTTAGGTTTACCAATTTGGTTGTTGAACTGGTTATCATCCTACCTTAAGGATCGCAAACTTAGGATTCAGGTCCATTCTGCTCTGTCTAAAAAAATAACGGTCTACTCCGGTGTTCCACAGGGTAGTCACTTAGGGCCCCTTCTCTTCATATTATTCATAAATGATGTTTCCTATGTACTTACTAAATCTGATTTGCTAATATATGCAGATGATTAAAACTATATAAATCTATCGACTCGCATTGCGACTGTCTCAAATTGCAGGATGACCTGGATAGACTTGTTGATTGTTGTGAAAAGAGTTCTTTTATTTTAAATGTTGATAAATGTAGGGTAACCATTTTCTCTCGTAAGCGAATCCCTTCGAATGGTGTATATGCTATGAATGGGCTATTAGTTTCGAAAGTTGATAAAATAGCTGTGTTCTTTTGTGTACCTTATTCTACAACTCCCATATACTGGACGAGAAACAAATTGTTCAGTCGATTGAAGCGAACTATTTGTACTGTTCGCTTCATTTATAAATCTTCTATGAAATTGTATGAGGCTTTCTTTTGTGTATCTTTTGTTCTGCCCTGTTCTGCGGACACAAAAGAACACAGCTATAATGTGACTTGGGGATATTGTTTGACTCGAAACTCAACTTTAACTTCCACATAGATCGCATCGTTAATAGGGCAAACTCAATGTTAGGCCTTGTAAAGTTCTGGGCAAAAGAATTAGATGATATCTATATTACTAAAGCTCTTTTCACCACTCTTGTTAGACTCATTTTGGAATATGCCAGTCCTGTCTGGTCTCCCTCTTACAAAAATCACTCCGATCTAATTGAGAGCGTGCAAAGAAGATTCTTACTTTTTGCTCTAAAGGGTCTCGAATGGAGGTATAGACTTTATCTTCCTCTTTATAACGAAAGATTAAATTTAATACACCTTCCTACTATTGAGACTCGTAGAAAAATTTCTGATATAAGCTTTATATTTCAACTTGTGAAGGATGACATCGACATGCCTTTGATGCTTGAGAAATTTAATTTCAATTCACGATCTCGACACTTGCGATCTAATGACTTTATTTATTTGTGTTCTCATCGTACCAACTATGGACACTTTAAAAGCCTATGACTAGGATATGCTGTACTTTTAATTTGAATTTCCATTCGATAGATTTTAATATCAATAAGACTCAATTAGAAAAACTCCTTAATAATTGTTCTGTACTTTAGCTTTAATTTAAGTATTGTGTCCTGGGACCATTGTTGCTAGCATTTAGCGAAAATAAATAAATAAAAAACCAGTAATTATATCTTTTGATCAACGTAGAATGATCCATCAATTTAACACCTTTACTGCATTTCGCTGTTTCTTTATATAAATTGTAAAAAAAAACCATCTAAATGTAACATTCCTGATTCTTTCATGGAAACGATTGATCATTTCACAAAATTCATACAATATTGCCTAAAAAATATTCCAAAAAGAATAGAAAAAGAATTTCATTGACTACATGGTACCTACCTTGCCTAATCTGATCAATGGATCTCGTCAATTTTTATTGCATCGTCACATGGCGTAAAAGAGACCGATCTTTTCACAAATTTCATTCATAAATTCGAGTGCATCACCCGCTGGGCAGTTGTTCCAATCTAGGTACCTATTGCAAAATCGTTCCTAGCAAAGTTGAACAGATGTACTTGAAAATTTCAAAAATATCCTGCTGATAGTATAGAGTAAATCAGAGTTTTGTACGCAACGATGAATGGGCAGCTAATGACCGACTATACATTCTTGAAGGTCAAGTGCCTGAATACGTTTCTAATGGACTAAAAAATTGCACCGAGCGAATAAAAGGGGAAGGCAAAGGTAGGTAGTTCACTTGTTAAAACGTCATTTAAAGTCGGTTAAAAATGCCGGTTCTGTATCTTTTTGCAGTGGTAGAGAAGAAATTGTATGTACCTACCTGAATTGAATATTTCTTAGGAGAATGCCTTTAGGGTTCACACAGGTGTTATTCATAAAAAGCGTGGGAATGAAAATTTGCTAGACGAAATGTCGCCTCTTTGTTGCATCTGAATATTTTTTTTTAAACTAACCTGGACTTCGAATTGTGGCTCATAGAAGCAAATAGGTGCGAATTTGTTAACCATTGCACCATCTAGGTAGGAGAACTTGTGCATTTAGAGATTATTTTATGAAAGTTGGACCCGATATAAATTCTATCAATTGAGAATGATCGACAATTTGCTGAGTAGTTGTAGTATATTTTTGGGGTGCAGATTAATAAAGTCATTGCTGGGTGATGTCCCAACTGTTGAAATCTGTAGCATATAATTGCTTCGCACTAAAGGCCCATTCAGACTCGGCAAGTTGCTTGCACAATTAGATTTGTACATATGAGCAAGTTCATATTCACATTCGTCAACTAATCTAGTTCATCTGCCGATTTACACCATCCGCCATGTTTAAAATTCACATACATATTGAAGTTAAAAGTATGGACGTGCTCTAAAAGGTAGAAAAGAGTGGAACAAGATTTACAAGTAAGCATGAAAGGCATAGGGAAGTGAAAAGAGTCTCAACTTGTGCAAGTAACTTGCCGAGTATGTATGGGCCTTAATACATGATGTGTATGTGCTCCACCGTTTCTTGCTCTACTAAGTAAATTCTGCAGGTACTTGCAGTCCAAGTCGGATTCGATGTGATGATTTTAAGTTTGCTTCTTGTAAGATTGATAATTATATGATCCTACGTTGAGCCGTGATTTAAATTAAGAAGAAGAATAAGCAGCATTAAGGACTGCTTAACAAAGTTTTTTTATTGGTATAGAACTCTTTAAGTTGTTATTTCTGTGCACATCTTACGATCGTGTATCCCTCTGCCTGGAATAACAAAATAGATGTTGACTAGGCTTAGATATACGTTAGCTATAAGAGAGATTGTTCGAACAATCGAATAATACGTTTCGTATGTTTATAGATGTCACCAAATCAAGATTGTTTTTTTTTTTTTAAATAGACTTTTGTCCTGGTTCTATGAGACTCCTGTACTTGATAAAGAAGATATTTTGGCAGTAATAAGAACGAGTTATTCCATAAATTATCCATTACAATTCAAAAATAATTCAAGAAACAAGCTAGGGGAGGCCGGGGCATAATGACGAATGAATATTAATCTGTAATCATCTTTATTCTAATCTCACGCTATGGTACTCAGAATGCAGTACTGAGTAAGTATTGCCAACATATGGTTAATATTTTTTTCACATTGGTCTATGTTTGTTGTAAGAAAAAAGCAGACGAATTTTGCGATTAGAACACGCAAAAGTTTTATGTTGCCAAAGCTTGTGTATAAGGAAATATTTTAGAATTGGCATTTTGTAAAAACAATATTTTTTCGAGTTCTATGAATACAAAAGAAATTTTGGAATGTCAATCTATTAATCCTAAAACATCCGAAATCCAGGATTGTTTTAAAGGTAAAATATCAGATATTTTCAGTTCGCATTTGTCGAATTTGAAACTCGATGTGTTTCCTCATTTTAGAATGTATATTTTTATTGTAAAAATCATATTCCTGCAAGGCTCATTATGGTCATAATATATTTTGATCAAAAACGATATTATTTCTTATATTAAATATAATTCGTTATTATGCCCCGAACCCTTCCTCATTAGATGGCAATTATCTATATCACATTATGTCCCTGACTAAACCTACTTGGTATTGATAGTGTGATGTGAATTTGCACAACAATTTCTAAATCAATTAAAAATACAAGAATGCACATTCTGCATTCTTGAAATATTCAATTGACCCAAAATTAATCAATCACAACAAACGCGATCGATTGCATTATTGCAATTAAGCAAAAACATACGCTAAACCAAATATGTGTCACAACCTAAAGAAGTGACTGTAATTATTTACATGCGTTTGTTTACATTTTTGCAACCAGCGTAATACGGGTCAAGTACATTGCGTCACATCTTTCTGCCGGAGTTAAGCACATAAGTGCAAATAAGCGATTTAGTTTTAACGTGCCCCAAATCACGGGCATGTACACAAATCATGTATTAATGTTCATTAATAACAGTTAAGTCTAGACTAGCAAATTTACTTTTGTATAAATAAGCTAGGGATATTCCAATAAAGAGAATTAGTTGATTGGCGATTAAACAGACTGTGTCTTTTATTAACAGGGCATTTGCTAGTTCTAGCTTGCCCAGATGACCTGCTTGTTGAGCTTCTCACCACTTGGCGACCGTAATCATAATATACTACTACAATAGGCATATTTAAAATGTCAAAAAATCGATTCAGGGATTTAAAAAAAATCTAGAGGAAAATCGTTTGTCATTATGCCCCGGACTCCCCTACCTACCTAAGTAGGAATATTAAGCAATTTAAAAACAACTTATACTTGGCTCTGATTATGTTAATACATTCATTCGTCGAACCAATCTTAGTGTTAGAATAATTTTAAATATATAGAAAACAAGATTATCTGTTAGACTCCCGGAAATATCCGAGTTTTCTGTAAACATGGAACCTCATTTAATAAATACAACGAAAAAACCAAAACAGATGACTGAAATTTGAAAAGTTTTGGTTCCAATAAAAAAAAAGGTCTTACAGCTATAAGGACCCATCCTTTTTCATCAGAAGAAGTATTGAAAAAAGCTCTCTTGCAGAGCAGAAGCTGGTCTTAAATTTAACACTCATTGAGATTTGAAAAAAAAAATCAAGGGATAACTAGTCTGATGAGGGAAGCTTCCAATGGGATGAACAAACAATTATGTGTGTTGTCCTGTTGCTAAGTATGGACATTGTAAGGGATAGAATAATCAACAAGAAAATATGTGTGTTGTCCTGTTGTAAGTATGGACATTACAAGGGGTACAATAATTGCCAATAAAATACAACGTTGGTATCGCTGTGAAATATTGTTCCTCTGGAAGTCACGATCTGAATGCCTTTATTAATTAAGTTTGGAATATTTTAGGTGAAATGGCTAGCAAACGACAGGAGAGTCACAAATTGGTGAAACTTTGAGCTAAAGAAAACCGAGCTTCCAAAGACAGCGGCTATAAATATGAAAGGATGATTTTGTTGCCAGAATTTTTCCTGATCTGCACAATGTAATTTATATAACGTATACATGGTATTTCCCCCATGTTGGTCCATAGACCGGGAGGTGATAGTAGGTACTCTCCTAGACGAACAAAATGTTGTATGGCAGGGATGGGGGCATGTCAACCATTTCGGAGTTACAGGGTTATTAAGAAATTAGGTTAGGTTTTCACAAAACACCCTGTATCTGAAGAAGTACCGGATGTACGGTCACTGATTGTATGTAAAACTTGATGGCCTTTCCAATGACTGCTCAATCAGCTCCGTACTCCTCTCCCCTCAACAGTTATTGTGGTCTAAACTAAAAATTTCGGATTTTCTTACATTTTGTTTTTTTTTTGCAAAAAGGTCATTAACATAACTTTAAAAAAAAAAAACTGTAAACTGTAGACTGTCCTTTTCAAGTTGACCTATTACAAACTATGTGCTAACTGTAGCCGTTAAAGAGTTATTAGCTTATAACCTGTTCAGGTCACACCGAAATTAGACTATATTTTTTTTTTAAGTCACTAAGGGAATAAATTATTCTTTGAGAATAGATTTGAGAATAGGTTAAGAGCTAATAACTCTTTAATGGCTACAGATAGTACATAGAGTGTAAAGGTCAAATTAAAGAGGAGAGTCTACAGTTAACAGTTTTTATAAAACAAAAAGTTATGTTAAAAAAAACAAAACAAAAAAAAAACAAAAAATCAGAAATTTTTAGCTTAGACCACAACAACTCCTGAGAGGAGAGGAGTACGGGGCTGGTTGAGTAGTCGTTGCAAAGGAAGGCAATCAGCTTTATACACTGACCGTATATATATAATTTTTAAGATACAGGGTGTTTTGTGAAAACCGAGCATAATTTCTTAATGACTCTGTTACTCCAGAACAGTTGATAAGGCCTTCCCACCTCTGTTATACAATTTTTTGTTCGTCTAGGTGAATACTATTATCTCCCGCTTTATGGACCGCCATGGCGAAAACACCCTGTATATGTTTCTTCACGATGTTGACAATATCGGCACTTATCAAATACACAACTGAATAAACTTTTCATAGGTACAGGGTGCGGCAAAAAGATCTGACGGTTTTAAAATAAAACCAACACGAAAATTAAATGTGATACAAAATGTTTGCTTATTACAAAAGGGTGTTTATGTAAATTAATGAAAATAACATCAGAAAAATAGATTTCATCCGTTTAAGATCTGAAGATAACGGCCTTTAAATGATGTCCATCTTTGACCAAGCATTCTTCCAGTCTTGCACTGAAGCTGTCGAACACCTTCTCTAACATTGCAGGAGACAGGTTGGCGATTTCTTGCAGTTCTTCCTTCATGAAAATTTTGTCATCAGTCATCAAGTCAATCATTTGCTCTGCAAATGCTTTCCGATTTACATAGTTTTTAGGCTTTAACTGCTGGACAATAGCCATTTTGTATGGATGGAAATGCAGATCGAAACGCAATATTCGTCTTGTCGAGCGGTAAGACATGTGCCAAGAAGCAGCTTGCTTACGGGCCGGCCGCCCAGTACTGGCTTCCACAGCTTCTCTTACTCGATTGATATTCTTTGGCGTCCGGGCTGACCTTGGATCTGTCGATTTCTGTTTTAACGTTGAACCGGTAGCTCTGAAGTTACTCAGTCATAACAGAATTGTGTTACGAGTTGGGACTCTTCCTCCTGGATCCACATTAAAACGCGTACGGAACTGCCGCTGAGCAGCTACGCAGGAATCGTCACTTTTAAAAAATGCATCGACAACAATCGCACGTTGCTCACTCGACCACTGCTCCATGGCTACTGAAAATATCCACGTGCAGAGTTGCCAACTCTTAGCTAAACTTTGTGGCTAAAATCTACATAAAAAGTGGCTAGAAGTAGCTAAATTTCAAGATTTTGTGGCTAAAAGGTGGCATCTTCTTTTCCCAACAATTCTAAGGAACTCTTAACTCTTATTATTAAATTAAGTTTTTTCAAATTCATTCTATTCCGTAGTTTAGATTTCACCAAGTTTATCAATCTGAACAGTTCATCTTCAGTATTCGAACCGTATCTTTAGCAATGAAATACCTAACGCAGAAAGTTCGTTAAATTAATTTTTGTCTGCAGCATCTTTATATTTAGATACCTCGATCCAAAAGAGGCTTGTATTATTATCGTTTTCCCATTTCATAAAATTAATGTTATTCCATTGAGTTAGCATCTTGTCAATAATTTCTTTTTTCGGTCCCCATAACTTCCGCAATTCTATTATTTCTTTACCTTTAACAACTTTTAAGACTTCTACTACATTTAATACTACAATTTTTTTCAATACTTCATCTTTTGATGCAACTCTTCTATTAATTTCAATGTAAAATCCTTGCATCGGTTGCGTACAATGTTTTCTTCCTCAGCCGTTTTACTAGTTTTTCGAAAAGCAGACTAAAAGCTATAATTCGATGACGGATTTATATGATATTTAACGGCTGAGGAAATCAATCCGACGTAAATTGTTGAAATAAGGATTTTTCCACAAAGTGACTTAATTAAATACGTAAGGCAAGTTAAAAGTTTGGAGGGATCGATGCTATCCCCTTCGAATAATTTCACAGCTCTTTGTACCTACTTCAGAAACAACATTTTTTAAATTAAATAAAGTTTATTTGTTGGGTCCATGTACATTGATTGTAAAATATAATAATTCTCTTTCTCACGACTCAATTGAAAATGTAACGATAATTTATCCCACTGCTCTAGTATGTATGCGAGATATGACAGGTTCAATTGACAGTCAACGAGTATCACATACTTTTAAAACCTTAAGTGGCTATTTTTCACTTTTATGCTCCTTGATTTATTTCGACTTAATAACTCAACCCAGCATTTGACCTTCATGAAAAAAATTGCGGTATACCCAAAATATCCCTTACGATACCTATTTCACACATTTTTTCCTATACACACAGTAAACATGGAATTTTTTCCTTAGTACAGAAATCAAATAAAGCTTCGTTCTAGTTTGAAGCTTAGGTTTCGCTACTTTTCCTATGTATATATTTAACAACAATAGTAGGTACCTTCTAACCCCGTCCATCTATAGCATACAAATATTTGAATGTATTACCCGTATATACTGTTTGAATTTCTCTAAAAACTGTAAGTCCTCGGTAGAAAGTTTAAAATGTGTTAAAAAAAACCTGTGATGAAAAAACAGCCTTGGAAAGAAAAAGTGGCTAATAGCTATAATTAAAAAAAATATGTCCAAATGTTAAATCTAGCCATAAAGTGGCTAAATTGGCAACACTGCCCACGTGTGGGCTCTGGAATGAGCCTATCCCCACCACCCCCACTCGCTCAACAGTACGGCGGCGAAAACTGTCAGAACTTTTTGCCGCACCCTGTATAAGCAAATAAGATTTTATCACTAGCGTATACTATTGAGCCAACATGTTAGAGAACGAAATTTAATAAAAACTGCCGCCTTTCAATATCATTTAGACGCAACAATGACTTTACATACAAATATATTTATAAAAAGAAAAAAATCTTTTACAACAACACATCATACATATTCTTATCTTACACCTGTAATCAACAATATTTACAACATACTATTACTAAAAATCCAACTGTACAAATCTACACGTCACTATGAGTCCGTTGAACATAATCTCTCCACTGAATGATTCAAGATTTTATTGTGATTACAGCAACAATGGCCTTTCATTGTCGATATTGGTGAAGATGATCTCTCATCCTTAAAACAAATGTTTCCATTGCTATGATTATTTGTTGGACTCTCAACAATTCCTTTTTTCTGCTTTACTCGACGATTCTGGAACCAGATTTTCACTTGCTTCTCTGACAGTTTTAAACGATTTGCGATTTCTATCCGACGTAGTCGAGACAAATACATATTAAAAGAAAACTCCCTTTCCAATTCCAATAGCTGCGTACTTGTGAATGCTGTTCGAATTCTTTTGCTAGAATCTGAATAATCTGGAGGTGTTGGAGATGTTGTCTTTTCTGGAGAAATTGATGGTGATGATGATTCTTTAAGCCTCTTCACAACAGGTGATAGAAATTCATCCATTGGAAAATCCAGATTAGATGATGTTGGAGATGTACATGACATGCCCATTAAACTAATATTTTCCCATTGTGGCGTGATATAATCAAATGTGTGTTTCCTTTTGCCAATTCCATGATAAGAATTCAACAATTGACTTTGCTCTACTTGCTGTTGTTGTTGTTGAATTCCAAGAGAGAATAAATAGCTGCCAACGTAACATGCCGGATATGGTAATATAGGAATCGGTGTTGGCCGTATTTTATCCAATGATTCACTTTTTGTTGGAACATCACTTAAAAGTGAATCCATTAAAAAAGATCGCGACATTTTTTGTTTTTTTTTTATATATATTTTCTTGATGAAATGTTTAAAAATTTGAACTTGTTCTGAACGATGACCAAATAAAACTGTTGCAACCAATGCTAAAGGTGTTCAGTTTTATATACGTGAAGTCCAAACCTATCCCTACTTTTCACTGTTAGTTCAACCGTAACTAATAGACCATATCATGGACCAACGGCAGTA
This sequence comes from Dioctria rufipes, assembly GCA_963924295.1. Classification (NCBI taxonomy): domain Eukaryota; kingdom Metazoa; phylum Arthropoda; class Insecta; order Diptera; family Asilidae; genus Dioctria; species Dioctria rufipes. Next base: position 177,904,315 of record OZ002743.1, read on the forward strand.
ACTTCCCTACCTCCATGTGTTAGCAAACAATTGAATGGATTTCAACCCCTAATGAATGGTAATTGTATCTAAGCACAACTCCGCCCTTCAAGTAACTTTCTGCCAGAACCATATGAATGTAAAACGAGTTGCAGTGGTCTCATGTTTTTTTTTTTTTTTTTTTTTTACCTTCATCCTAAACGTATTGTGTCGGCACGGACCCTTATTTGCTTTTTCTATGCTGCATCCCCCTTGTTACCTGAACCTGGAATTCATTTTTAATTTTATTAATTTCGGTACCATGACCGACTTGTGATCTTGTTAGAAGAAGCCTGGTAAAAGTATATGGGGAATACTCTTCCTATGTGATGATGCCTTCTTATGGAATGGGCTTGTATATTTCTATAGTTTTGAGGTAGTTTTTGGTATAAATAATGATCGTCGCTAAGTAGGCTGGTGAAACTGTTCTAGAAGTTTTGCATTAATTTTATATACTTACCTATAAGCAAATGAGCTAAAATTGATAATTTTTAAATTGAGGAATGATTATTCGTACCTACAATAGGTAGGTACCTGAGACTTGATAGATAAGTAAAGGGAAAACATTTTTGAAGATTTAGTTATGTTAAAACCGATAAACTCAAAATTTTAAGGATTAAGGATGTCAAGCGTTTACAAGAAGATAACGTAATGTGACAGGAAGCATGCCAACCCTAGACGGATGACAATTTTTTTTCCTAAGGATCACATAGTTCCTCTTATTAATACAGAGATATTTAGAATCTGGTTTCAGTTAGTTAGGACGGCCAAGTCTTGTTGTATTGAGATAATCTACAAGGGGAGTTTGAAAATGTTGAGGCCTGGCATAGAAGCTATTGTTTAATATGTTAAAAATTACCTTTACTTTTTACATAATCTATCCGAAGCACATTTAATCCAGCGATATTATACATTGATTTTGCCATCTTTGGTAAAGCAATTCGTCGAGATTTATTGCCTCTAACCATTTCAATTGATGAAAATTTTTATCCAGACAAGTATTTTTTCAATTTTGAGAACAAATGGGAGATAATAATAATAATAAATTATTCTTTGCTGGACGAGATTACAATCTTTTGTAGTTATAATTAAGAAATGGCGCTAGATAAAGTTATAAAAACAAAATAGAGAAAAAAGAATACAAACTAAGAATGTTAATAATTGGTAGTGGTGAGGAAAATGAGAGGAAAAAAAATATATACATATATATATGTAACATAATATGAATAATTAAACAATAGTAAAAGTAATAACAAGATAAGTTTATACTATTTTTCCAATACAGAGAGAGGAAAAGATAGAGAAAATCAAGTAAAGTTTTTGAATGCATTGACAATGCCTTCAGTTTGAATACTAAGAGAAAGAGAAAAGTTCATAAGCAAACTTCTTAAAAAATTACTAATTTATATAAGCGCGGTAGGATAAGATTCTTATTGCGCCGGTATGATGTGAATAACCAATCAAATGATGCCGAAAAGGTGAGACATGGTTGAACCTTCTTAACTCAAAAATGAACTGAATGCAGTCATTGAAAGCAACCTCCAACTTACGTGCACATGAGCTATCCAATAGAGAAAAACTCAAACTGCTGAAAATAAAATAAGCGAATATCAATGTTTTTTACTAATTTACAGCACGTGCTACTTGATAGAATGTTGGCTGAAAGCCATTATCTTCTTTTTTGTTAATCATCGCGTTAATGTTGTCACAACACTTCATATTACAATGAAGGATGATCCCAAGATTGGACACCTTTCTCATAATATGCAATAGAAAACCGTTTAGTGTAACCGGAGAAATATCAATTTCATTATAGGTTTGATTATATAATATTATACACTGGGATTTCACAGTATTCAATAACAATTATGCTTTGACCGATTATGTATCCTCTCCCGGTCAGCATTTATACGTACGATGCAGTCCTCAAGAAGACCAATTGGTCTGATTAGTTAGATCTGCACGTCGCCGGAATAAAGATGGACTTTGACATCGCGAACCACATCTGGAAAGATCATTAATGAAAAAGCTAAATAGTAGTGGACCCAATACTGAACCCTGCGCTACACCATGCGTGAGAGGCCAAGCACTAGACAGTGTAGCATTGACCTTAACTCTCTGACTGCAGTGTGACAAGAGCCTGTCCACCATGGTGACGACAGAGATACTAAAGTTAAAAGATTTATGAATTTTCTCTGTAAGTAAGATGTGATCAACATATTCGAGAACTTTAGAGAAATCCAGTAATATCAACATCGTGTAGTTATCCTGATCGAGAGCAGCTCTTATGTCAGAAGAGACCTTCAGGATCGCAGTTTCGCCATGGTTTGGATGGAATCCACAATTGCCAATGCGTCAGCAAATTATTTTGGTCGACATAAGAAAGAATTTGCTTGGACATAACTTTTTCTAGCACTTTGGACAAAAAAGATAACAGGCTTATTGGGCAAAAGTCAGCCAAATATTCACGAGAAGATTTTTTCGGTATAGGTAAAATAGTGGCAAGAAAATATGTGACATCATAAATTTATAATGTAGAGAATATAGGTACTAATAAAAGGGAATAACAGTTTTATAAAGTGTGAGATTTCGTAGATTAATCTGGATTCATTAGTTTTAAGACGTATGTGTTGTTTATATTAGTGCTCACGTTCAACAGTTAAAGCACGGACTACAGGTGAAAACTAAGGATAACTCTCCCGTTGATTGCATATTGTTTTAACAGGGAGGTACCCAAAGAAGCCGAAACTCTGAAGTCTTGTCTTATCGATATATAACAGATCTTCTGTTGATAAACAGGTAAAATAAAACCTCAAGTTTCGGTGTATTTTATTTTACTTTGCCTGATGAATATGATTCGCTCATGAACTTATCAGCAGATATATATCGCAAAAGTGCATTTTTTTATTCAAAATTACCTTTTTTGGCGTTAATTTTGCTAATAAATAAAATTTTTACTATATTATATCTAGATGCCTGGGGAAGGATGAAAAATTTCACCTCACATTTTTATTTTTTACAAATATTCGCTAGGTGTCTCGATATTTTTTTAATTAAATTTAAATATTTCATTTTAAACTTAGAATTTATTAATTTTTGTTAAAAAAGTTTCAGACACCGCCGCTAGATGACATTAACCGAAATTATCACATTTTTTTTTTTTAATTTCCCAATCTGCCTCGAATTTACAGAGCTATGACCATTCAAAATTATTTAAAAAAATAGTAAAATACTGTTATCATATTAGTGCCCTGTCAACAAGTCCAATCTAGCTAGAGTAAAAAGCTAAATAGCCTTAACCTGAATTGAGTTGATTGCCTTAGTAGATCCACCAGCTTTAGGTGTTCACTCCTCCCCAAACCAATGACATTTTCAAGATTTACGAAAAGAAAATATTCAATTCCCTTTACATTTCCAAATATATTAATTTTTAAATTCTAAAATAACAATATCTTGTCCAAAACCTTTTTAAAACCACCTCAAGCAGTCTACTACACGATTTGCTGTATTCGAAATTGTAACAGGTTTGCAGAATCTTTCTTGTAAAGTATCACCATTGATTGGAATTGATAACAATTATAAAGTTATTAAAACTCGGAAATTTAAAATAATATTAATTACGAATTTAATGAACTAAGCATAACAATATCGGCAATGTTGTCTAAAGAAACATTATTTCAGCTTACGATGAATTTTACAAAAATTCGAACTTAACATTCGAGTTCCGAAAATTTTCGAAAATAAAATGTGATTGTTTCATTCCATCAGTTGTGAATTACTCAAACTAGTGGAACTAATGAAAGAAATCCCAAAAAAGCTGCACATATAGTTGTGCCTCTATTCCCCCTCTCCAACCAAACATACATACATATGTGTATGTGTACAAATTTAAAAACAAAAATAGTTTTCCCTGACAAAATAATCTTGATTTAAAACATAATTCACAATAATTCACTACTAATTTCGAAAGTCGAGTTTCAAAACAAAACCTATATTCGAAATCGAGTCGAAAATTTTTTATTTGGTCTACATAATTTTATTATACTTATTTTAATAATATTGCTTTTTTTATTAAATTTTCCTTACTATTGTGCAATTTTTGACTCAACCAACAACCAGGTTTTAATCACCAGGATCTACTATATTTCACCACCTAGTGAACATGAAGGTTGCAGTGATTGGCTCCCATATTTAGAACTATACTCCCTCAGCATTAAAAAGAAAAGACGATAGGGTGATAATTGGAAACCTACACTGTGGTGTCGTTGTGCTAGAGTTGCAACGAAAAAATTTAATCGCAGAATTTTTTGTCTAATGTAATATGGCCGATTGAAATCCAAGAATACCGTTCATAATATTAAACAAGATCCAAATCGCATTTAAAAAGCAAAAGAGAACAAAAAAATAGGAGAAAATTTGGACTAAGGTTCATATGAGCATGGGACATCGGAGTTTAGAACCGTGTTCTCTTTATAGTGACGAAAAGAAATATACTTTGAATGATTTTCAAGTCTACACTGTAAAAAATGCACAAATTGTTGCCACAAAGCTTAGGTATTTTTCCCTAAAATTTAGGGATTATTCCCTAAAATTTAGGGGAATATTACCTACATTTTTTACTCTGTAGGTAGAAAATACAACATATGAAAAGGATTGAAGATATTCTTTGATTCCCGGCACCATCCACAATTTCCAGTAAAAAATATGATTTCAGTTGCACATTGTCCATTTATTACCACGACCAGATAGAAGTCCCAATTTAAATCCCATATAATATCAAATGACACTAATGACAAGGTTGGTATATGTAGGGGGGGGGGGGGATGGTGGAATGATTAAACAACGTAACTTGGTAATCTTGATTTCTTGCAGAATTTTTCCTCTATTAAATTATTAAATCTATAGAAAGGGTTCGGTTACATGATATAATTAAAATTAACGGGAAATCTTAGTCGTAAAGTAGAATTTGAAATGGATTTTAGTTAACATTCGAAACTGTACAGACTGTTTGGAGCCTAAATTTTCATTTAAAAATATTTGAAATATTTGTCTATAAACTTGGTTTTGTATTCCCTTCAAAATTGTAAATAAAAACTGCTTAAAAATAATCTGCAGACTTTTGGACACACCTTTACATATCCAAGATCCGTGTCATTCTAGAACTATAGCAGATGTGATGATTTAAAATTTTAATTTACCAACCAACAGTCTCCATATATACGGACCAAACTAACAGGCATCTACTGACTTTCACCTAGTTCCACAAATTTCCAAATTTTGCAAACGAGTTTCTTTTTGTATTCAAAAATGAATTGTTATCGATTAAAAAGAAAGGCGAAAATCTAATTTTCCACCAGATTATAACGATAATTCTTTGCAATATTGGGAATGACAAGAACTTGATGAGGAACCAATTTTTAAATCCCCCAACTAGGTGAATGGTGCAGTAATTTGCCACTCACAGTTGGGCGGTGGTGGTGGTGAACATCTATTTCCTGTTTATCGATTCCGTTAACAATACCCTAATACTTAGTGGCGGCATTGATGATAGCAACATGGCGACGATGATGACTTTATGAAAATTTTCATTTTTAAATACAGTCAAAGTCCCTTTTTCCTAAATTTTTTCTTTTACTGAAATTAAACGAGCATAGAATCAGTCTGTTCGCAGCTATATAGAGAGAAGATTTAAGAAGGCAATTTTATACGGATGTCGGATTAATCTCCGAGTGTAAATACACAATTTCAACGGAACGTAATGACGTTTCCTGACAAGATCCTATGGCGTATCTAAAACGATGTAGGATGCTATTTCTGAGCGTGAGAAGTGAAAGGAAGATGAACAGGATAATGTTGATGTGATATTGCAATAGTGTATCTGTATACAAATAGATACACGCCCGAAGGGATGATACGGTTCCACTCGAGATTCGTTCGCATTTATCTAGGGTAAACTTATTTTTATTGTGACGTTCGAATTGTAAATAAGGTGGAATTTAAAGGGATTACATCTTTAATGAAAATATTTTTTATGAAAGTTGTATTAAACATTTAAAGTGGCTTGAGATGTATTGGTATTTAATTACTTATTGCCATCTGATATAATAACCCTTTTTATTCGCAGCGATACGAATTCTAGAAAGTCTAATAATATTAACTGACGTTCAAATATCGTAAAGAGTAGACGAACTCTAATGGTAACAAGCGAGCATTACTAATTAATCCGAGAAATGTGCTCGATGTGTGTTAGTTCTTCCTATTTTTTTTTACCCCTTTCATTAGGAAGTGGGACTTAAGCTTGAACCTGTGCGACTTCTTGCTATCGTCCTCATTTTTTGCCATATTTTATTATAAGACCTTCACGTGTTTCGCAGACATATCTACCTGGATGGCTACCTGGGATTTCATGTTAATTCCCATTGTGAGGTTTCTAGATAGAGTTTGACATATACACTCCTTAGACCAGAACCCGTCCTAACACGTTAAACAATGAATGTAGTTACCATGAAGGATGAGCACGTTTTTGGCTAATTTTAAAATCATGATATTTTTTAGCTCATAGATGGTATGGAATTGTCGGTTATCGGCGGTATACCTTGCGAACAATCCATCCCCAGATGTTCTCTATCTGGCTGAGATCTGGAGAACAAGCAAACCAGTCCATCTATAACATTAATGTTATAAGACCACTCTCGTGTAGATCGAGAAACGTGAATTGTTGCTTAGTTCAGCTGTAAAATCGGGCTTTGTTAGGGATAACAATCAAAATATGGTAGCAAAAAGTTCTTCAGGACCTCTTGATATTCCAGACTGTCCATTCTGGTGGATGGAAATACGAGTTCTAAGGTGCCGAGCTTATTGAACGCTCCCCATACTATGAAAGATCCTCCGCCGAAATTGCGTTTTGAAAAATAAAGCGTATCCTTCCTTAAATCTCGCTAGTACCCATTCCAACCGTCTGGTCCATCCAGGTTGCACTTCTTTTCGTCAGAGAAGATTACAGAACTAAGTGAAGAACTGGCTCCTGGGGAAATGCTCTATTCACAATATCGCCGCACCTGCGACCACAGTCGTTTCATAATTTCGTGGGCGAAGCAAGCCATGCTTCTTTATGGCGGGGTTCCAGACGACGGCTCTTTTGCATTTTTTCCTTTATGATGTCAGGATTTTGCTTTATTGGCCTTCAGATTGTTGATGCTGACGCGGAAATGCTGCATTGATTTTTAACAGATTGTATAGTATAAATAAAACGTCGGTAATCCCTCTTTCTCTCTCAATTAGAATCTTGCCTCGCAGCATGATTACACTAAAAGTAATCTCAACCTCTAATGAAACAAGAATTTGAATTAATTGCTATATCTTAGAATAGAAAATCCGAAAAAAAACTTGCTCGCTTCGTTTATAACAATGAAACAACGTTTTTTGTAATTGTTTTGAAATGTTATTTACAGACCTCAAATATCCTTATTATTGCACAGCCTATCCAGTGAATTCGAACAATTTTGAGTGTAACTCCATATTCTGAAATCAGACTATCACAGGTCTCGAGAAAAGGGAAAACTTCTAATTCGCTTATAGCTTTTCCATTCCCGCTTATTACGAGACATAGCAAGTAACCGAGTTAGGTTTAGCCAACTAGAATCAATGTATATTTCCATTAAATATCATCTGCATTTCATATATAAACTAGAATAGAAACTGTATAACATACATAAGTCCAATAACTTTTACAATACCCGAAATAAAATTTAAGATACACATTCATATGCACCACGATGACATTGGTACTCGAAAATGTGTTCAGAAAACTGCTTCGGTAGTTTTTTATAATTTTTTTCTTTTCGAGAAAAAACTTTTTTTAATTTATTATGCATTTATGTATTCTTTAACTTCAATAATTCTACTTAAAAGTCTAAAAGGCGAATATCTTTAGGCATAGCGCATTGCCAATCACAAAAGCCTTACAACACTCCTTACAATGGCAAATTGCATGAAAGGACTTCAACTGAAACTTCAACAAAAGGCATTAAACGGATGAAATGAGACCTATATAAATGGCAAGAATTCGGTAACTTCTAGTGACATAATACGGCATTATTACAATTAAATCGAACAATACCAAAATACTCATCTGGACTTTGGGACACATCAGTCACTGTTCTGTGCACATCGAACAAAATCCAATTTTAAACTGTACTCGAAAAGGATCAAATATAAAAAAAGGCATCAAGCAAATACTATAGATGCCATTTGTCATCATAGTTTATGAACACGACTTCTAATCGTACATATATGTATATTGTGTATGCATTTATATAGGTATATACACATAGGTAAAAAGTGTGCGCAATTGACACCTAGCCAAATAGGCGACACCACTTACTTTATTGAAAAATCCTAACAATTCGGACCTATGTATTTCATCAGGCTTCAAAAAGTCCTGTAAATTGTTTGTTTGAATTATGGTAGATATACATACATATAATCCAAATGGAAACCATAAACTGTGATCACTATCCAGGAGTCTCTAAAAAATTGATTGTTCGCCTTTTATATTAGCCATTTTCTTTCTGTAAGTGCTGCTCCTTGTCCAATTTTAACTTTTCTATAACAATCCATGAATGAATTGATGTGCGCACGCAGCTATTGACCATACAATTTTCTGGTCCTTTGCACAGGTTCATTGAGAATTTTGTTAGCATAAATCAGCAAACCAAGAAAGAAAGAGAGAGAGACAGAAACGGAGATATAGGTCCATTGTTATCCTTGAAGAACAGAAATTCTTTACGGGCATACACAAAGTTCAAAAGATTCAGATGCCGACTGTGTTTTCATGCATCGATTGCTGTGTGCTATTTGTGCTGTTTTCAGAGTATCCCCCATTCATACATAGAACACTATCAAAAAAGGACACTTAATAGTGAACAAACAAAAATATTCTTGAAGATGCCCTGAAATTGCAGGACTATTTACCTGTGATAATGGTAGCCTCTTTTACCTAGTCTTTTGGATTTCTATTCAATTGATGAAACATTTTTATGTGATTTTATGGAGATCACCCTGATGGTCATTAATCAAATGTTTGCTGGTCATTTTGTGGTTTATTTTAATAGAGAATTACATGATTACGGTTATTTTGCCCACTTACACTGCGGTAGGTAAGATTTTATGTGAAGAAGAAATATACTGTAGGGGATTAGGAATGATTTTCATAATTAGAAATAAGTTTTTCGTGCGAACTTTTGATTTAAATGTGGAAAACAACATTTTTATGAATAACACAAAATGAAAACTTGTTGTATGGAAATATATTGAGAATTATAGCTTGGAAAGAAATTATAATTATTATTGGTCTAAGAATAATTTTGATGATACTCTAAATCAGCTACAGACTGCTCCTTAGTAAACAGTAAAAATGTCGCGGTTCACAATTACAAAAACTAGAATAATATAGGTAACACCGGTTGACTATCTCTCTTTTAGCGTTAGTTCAATGGCTATTACTCTGATGAAATCTCTAGCCTGATTCCTTGTAGCATTCTTCCAGGGCTTACCACATGAGCTGTAACCCGAGCTCACCCTCACATCCTTGAAGTCAAATTTGGTCGTACAGTTATATTTCGCAAATTCTTCATAAGCAGAACAGTACGAATATGGAACAGTTTGCCATTATCTGTTTTCACCCTTAGCTATGGGCCGCAAACATTCAAGCGTAGGTAATGTACACAGTCACCTCTTTGACTCAACCCAAATATCCCCAATTCCCTACCCCTTCTTCCATTCCTGCTAAGGCTGTGCTACGGCATCATAGGCTATCCTATGAGCTTTGGTATCATCATAAAAATCATTTTTTAAAATCATATAATAAGATCAATTCTAAATGTGATGGATGGTGCTGAATTTTCTTCTACCAAATTAGTTATATTCGGGTTAAGGTTAGAAAGTTGTATCTGTACAGGAACAATGATCGTCGACTATAGTGAAAAGCAGTTTTCAAACGAAAATTCCAGATAGCGCAGAATCCGTGCTTCAGCCATTAGCAAACCCTATCATATTTACAGGCGGCTTCAAATCGGAAGAAAACACCGGAGCCGGAGTTTTCTGCGAGAGCCTCACGTAGAAATTGCCATACATCTGGAAAGCCAAGTCACGGTTTTCCCGGCGAAAGTCAAAGCCATACTTGAAGCAGGAAGGCATCTTCTTAACTTAGACACTGAGGACAAGGAGATTTCAATCTGTTCGGACAGCCAGGCAGCTGTCAAAGCTTTGTCAAACCCCCTTACAAACTCCACACTTGTATTAGAATGCAAATTCACCCTGAGCTTCCTTTCTCAGAACAACAGGGTAATAGTGCTTTGGGTACCAGGTCATAGCGATATTAGCGGAAATAAAAAGGCAGACGAACTTGCTCGTCTTGGTGCAACCTCGGAAGCATCCCCCTCCATAATTGGGATCGCACCAAATCACCTTATTTCTAATATCTCTGGTTAACTAAACAAATAAACTACTGGGGTTAAACAAGCCAACTCTGAGAACCCTGATGTCAATTCCTACTGGACACTCTCGTCTCAGAGGTCACCTACACAGGATAGAGCTTGTTGCTGACCCTGAATGTAGGGGATGTGGAGAGTAATCCGAGACAATGACTCACTTCCTGGACTAGCTGCACGAACCTAGCAAGCAGGGCTGGAAGCCAATACTCAAATTGGTAACAGCGTCCGGTTGGGAGCTATAAGTTATTACTCATAAGTCTGGAGGGTGAAGAATTGGCCTTTTAAGGCCTACGTTCTAGAGCCCCTGTAAGGGGGTCTCAACCTCAATTTTCAATCAATCAAGGCTGGTTCTACTTGCAATCGGTTTCTATACTTATTTTTATTGTAAGTAGTAGTGTAGTCTGCAACCCAGTTTTTATTTTTGTCTAGTACTGGAAAATAATCACGAAATGAAGACTTAAGCTTGAAGATGTTCAATAATTACGTCTTATACCTACTTGTTGAAGCAGGTCTTCTCCTGACGATTTTTAAAACGTAGAAAGAGTAGGAAAATGTTCAATTTTATTTGTTTTAAATAAGAGTTTTGCCCATAACACAAGTATTTTTATCATGACTTCAAGTTTATCTTCGGTATTGAAGATGTTGTTTTCTATTCCCTGTAATCTCATGTTCAACGTATTCAGAGCACTAAAGATATTAACTAAATAAGCTGTCGTAAAGCACCATGTAAAACCATTCAAATGATCAACACGTTTTGTAACAACGCCCAGGGGTTTCTTCACAAATGAACATTCTGATCTTATTTCTCAACTCAAAAATGCGCAATACAGCTTTACCGTGAAACAGCCAATACACTAAAGCATGTAGTAACAACTATTTGTAAATGCTTTCCATATTTTCACAAATTATAAGTACGAAAAATACGAGAGCTCAGAAGCTTTACTTCTATTAACCTCACATTCACAATATCATCCAAAGAGGAATGCCCACTTTTCATACAACTTTAGGAGCGACATGAACAGACCTGAGAGATGTCTTAAACGATGCAATATAATACTCTGAACATATTTTATTAACAATGTTTATTTCAATTAAGTGGGGAAAGCTTTGGTAATCGAATGCAGCTTGAGCGACTTTCATGTGTGAAAAAGTTGACTTTTCTGCTTCTCATGATTGTGGTTAATTGGTGGGTTGTGAAAAATGATATTCACAACAGAGCACTAATGACCATGGAAGAAAGAACTGCAAAAATATATTGGAAATGTAGCAATTGGTGTGTATGTGATCCAAGTGCATGAAAATAGGTTTCCGGCAGCATAAACGTCCTGAGAAAATTTTCTGAATTGGGAAAAGAGTACACCACCCGATAGTACTCGGCGAAATCTTTAATTTGATATGCAACATGTCGTAGTGGAAGCACCCCCTCACGCCGGGGTTCCTAAAAGTATGCAGAGAAAAAGTTTTCTTCTACTAAGTATAGCTGGTAATGAGTTGCGGTGAATAGTGAAACCCGTTTTCCGATCGGACATAACCCTACCGAGTTAGAATAGATCTAAGGTGCGGAAACTTAAGTACCTCAGTCCGAATAAAAAAGAGGGAAGTACTAAAAAAGTGAGTATGGGGATGAATATTTAAGTTTCCGAGTATAGGAGTGTGGGTACTAAAACTGCTTCTCAGGACCTGAGAAATTCGATTCTGTTCTATATTTTCCAAAATGTACTAGATAGAATTTTGACACCCCCCCAGCTTTCCCCCTATAGAGAGAGGTTTACCGTGTTAATAAAATATGATCAGAGTAACATAATGCGTCGTTTAAAACATCTCTTATGTCTTGCCTAAAATGGGCATTCCCTTTTGTGTTAATTTTTCTGGCATATTTTTCTCTGTCTCTATGAATGCAACAATTGGTTCCAAATGATAGATGAATTCATCGCCTTGATACGAGTCTGAGGTCCTAATCGTACATTCTACATTTCTCGAGCGCCATCTTCAACATATTTATTCCAATCAATGTCTTAAACACCATTGATCAGAAGCAGGAATATATGTATTTACACATAAAATCACCCGAAAATACTGATATACGGATATACTTCGCGGGCTATAGTTTAGGAAACGTTGTTCTAGATGAATGTCTGTGATGAATGTTTGTGGTTTCCCAATTACTTGGCGATTAAAAAACTTTCTAAATAGACGTTTGTGTCGAATTTGAAAAAAAATTTGGTAATTTGACCCAATTACAATAGAAGAAGAAAAAGTTGGTGCATCAACTTGGACGATTGCAGGGAATTGGGCTCAATTCAATGCAAACATTTCCGTTTAACCTCAGAAGTGATTTAAGTAGAATTAAGAAGTTGAAAATTGTTTAGAGTTTGTAAAGTCTACAAAACTGCTTCAGGTTATTTTTACCATCCGAGAAAAAACATGCAAACTTTTCTGTATTGAAAGAGGCGTGCCTGAGGTGCATCCAATTCTTATAGATAAATCATAAAGTTTCTCTCAGTTTTATTTATCTGATTTCAAAAACTTTCTAAGGAAAATCCTTTAACACGTACTGCTACACCTTCAAGCGATATCAATTATTTGAAGTTTCCAAACAAACTTTTATGCTTTTATCAAAGTTTTACCAAAGTTGAATAAATATTAGATAGACTTATTAAATGGTATATTTGTTGTTTTCCACCATTTTTAATGAGTCGATATTTCAGGACTTCGTCTCTTTCCAGAATTTCCAAATACAAAAAAGATTACATCGCTCCTGTGAGATATTTGGGAGTACATCAAAAGAATATTTGAGTGAATCAACAAACAACCAGCGACCATTTCAAAAATAAATAAAGGGGTTCGTTCGTTCGTTCAATTATATACATACGTACCTACAAGTTAATGTACATAATCATTTATTCATCTTTAAAATCAGAAGGGTGAGAAGAAGTTTCATCCCTTTTCTAGGGGTTAATAAATTGCATTTATTGGCGGAGATTTCTTATTCAAATATGTCGTCGCCATGAATATACATTTAAAAAAGAATCTTCACTTTTGACTGCATCTGAAAGGATATACAACACAAAAGGTATAGGAAGGTATAGATACATTGTCGGATCTCCCATTATTATGGACTTGTTATTATGTTTGTTTATTTGTTTACTTTTTTTTGTGATATTTTTCCATATTTTTCTTTCATATACATTTTATCCTCTTTTGTATCCAAATATTGGAAGTGCGCGAATGACTGTTTACTTTCCGCTTGGCCATGCGCGCAATTCTATTTCAATTTCAAAGGGTTTTGAGTTCTTTTGATAGCTAATTAGAGCTGACAGAAATAGAACATATTATTTTTTTGTGATCGCTTTATTTCTTTGAAAAAATTTTGTTTGAAGTTTCAATACCAAAGCCGGTTAGATTCAAAGTCTACTTTCGTAGGACATTGTATAAGCGTACCAAAAATTTAAATTTAAACACAGTTCGGTAATTAAAAATTAATTTTAAATTATGCAACAATGAATTTCATAAATTTTCTTCATGTTTTATTAAATTTTCATCAAAACCGCTATTGATTGCAATTCTCTACAGCAGTATGACACCATATAGGCAAGGATTAAATACATAAAATTACATTACCCTCAAGCAGAATGGACCTACTACTGTGCGGAAATTATATGCTTTAATGGTAAAAGGGGAGAGAGACGTGTAATTTAGTGCAGCGTTCAACAACTGAAAATACTTTAATTATTGAGTGATAACACTCACTGTTACAACAAACAAATAATAATATTGTCTATCTCTGGTCATATACCCTATCATTTGCAAGCACCCGCAATTTGTCAGATTCATTTACATCAAGGATGATTGCACAAGGGATGATTGTTGTACCATCACAAGGGATAAAATTATAATTTAGGGTTTGTGGCACATGCATTTGTGAAATTATATAAATTTCAATAAGTATAGACAAAACTGTTTAACAATTTATTTTTGAATGTTTATCAAATTTATTCAGTTAAGGTATTGGATTAAATGTTCTATAGGATCGTTTGTAATTGAACAACTCTCAAGTTCTTTTAAGTACAATAAATAAGGGTTTAGTATGCAAAAACATAAGGAAAGAAGAAATTCTTGACCTGGCGTAGTAACACGGACTCTTTGTGCAAAACTGTTAAAAAATAAGACGTGTCCCACTTAAAATTGTCCCAATAGAAAATGCAAATATTTTCAAAACAAAACGATTTTTTTTTCTTTGAATTAATTTTTAAAATAACAATAAAAGTTTAATGAAAATTAGAAAATTAAAAAAATTATAAATTTTTGTTTTTTCGGGTAAATTCTCTAACATCACTTTTAATGCGGAACGTAATGCGCACAGTAAAGTCTGGTATTAACTTTGTAACCTTATCCCACTTTTTTCTGAAATCTTTTGGCCCACTAGCTTCCTTGGTAGTCATTCTTAGTTTTGTCTTTATTATTGCCCAATACCTTTCAATCGGCTGTAGTTCAGGGTAGTTGAGCGGATTAATGTCTTTAAAAATAAAATTGATCTGATTGTAAATGTATACAGGGTATCCCGTATGTCAACGTCTAGCCAGAATCGGGTGATAGACCAAATCATAATAGTTACCTGAAAAAAATCTAAGTCATGTACTTTTTTAAGTTATAGACATTTCTTTTGTTTTCGAGAAAATGTACACCCTATGATGGTTTTTTAGCTCCTGTTGCTACAAATTTTTACGTTTTTTCAATTTTATTTTTCTTATGTAATCCAAGTAGTGCTTTAAATTCTAAGCCAACTGCTCCAGCTTGGAAGAAAATGTCACATTTTGTCGAACCAAGAATATAAAAGTAATACTTCGCCCAGGTTCAATGTTTCTTTTATTCTTTGTACTCTAGTTTTGTTGGTGTTAACTCTTTCAGCGGTATCGCCGTACATGCATATCTTGCCATGGTTCAGCCAATTTTGGGCGGTTTATTCGTTTTTTTTTTTTTTTTTAAATAATTCTATCAATGTTTGCAAGTATATTACATATAATGAATGAATATTGGTGAAAAAAATATATATATACAGGGTGTTTCCTCCATGGTGGTCCATAGAGCGGGAGGTGATAGTACTCACGCAAACAAAAAATTGTATGGGCGGGGTGGGAGCATATCAACCGTTTCGGAGTTACAGGGTGATTAAGAAATTATGCTAGGTTTTCACAAAACACCCTGTATCTTAAGAAGTACAGGGCGCATGGTCACCATATAAAGCTGATTGTATTCAGAGCGTCATGGCATTTCAAGCGACTGCTCAACTAGCCTCGTACTCTTCTCCCCTTAGGAGTTATTGAGGTCTAAACTCAAATTACGGATTTTTTTACCATTTATTTTTAATTTGACCTTTATTTTTTTGTAAGAATGTTATTAACATAACTTTTTTTATAAAAACTGTAGACTCTCCTCTTTAATTGGACCTATTACAACCTATGTGCTATCTGCAGCCGTTAATGAGTTATTACATCGAAATTTATACATGTCATACCTAAATTAGTCGATTTTTTTTTTAAATGACGTGTTTTCAGTCAGTAAGGGAATAGAAGGTTTGAGAATAGCTTTCAGAATAGGTTCTAAATGTTGAATTTTCAACGTTTTAGTTATTTGTGCATACAAAATGGACAGCTCCATGCATAAGAAAAAATATTTTGTGAAATATTGTTAGAAATCTATATTTAAATTTTTATTAAAATCGCTAAATGGGTTTAAAAGTTATTTTCAATTTGCGAAACTATCTGACACGATTAACTGTCCTCCGTGTTGTTTTACAACTTTCAGCGGTAGACAATATTCTTTTCTTACTTGATCTGCCCTGAATTATTTGCACGAAGGGCATGTACCCCTTGTTACTAAAATTATTGTTAGTTCCCATTGCATATGGCTTTTCAACCACATTCTTTCTCTAATTAGTTCACGAAACCGAGCTTATAGTCTATGGAAGCGGTTTCGATCATTCAACTTTTAGAAGGAGTATCGAATTCTACGTAATCGTGCTTCTTGTGCCATTAAAATTGCAAAGAAAAAATATGTACTACTGTTCGGTTTTGAGCATCAATCTTCCTATAAAACAGCTGTGAAACAATTTAAAGTCTCTAAGCATAAATTCAAAGAAGAAGACTGGCTGTGAGACTGATCCCGATGAATTAAATACTATTTTTTCGCTCACCATTATTCTTCGTTTTCTGAAACCGCTATGGATTTCTTATCACTGGTTTCATCCCAACATTAGGGCTTCTCCCTTTTCAGGTTAACGGAGGCTGATGTATTTATTTGAATCCTTTAGGTGAATTAAATCGTGCTCCACTGGCCTCGAGATGATTAATCCAAAATTCGTACGATTACTGCTGATCTATATTCTCTCTAATGTTGCTCATATATGTAATACATGTTTCATGACCTCAATTTTTTCGTGCTTTTAAATACTCGAAGGTAATACGTATTTTGAAAAACACATCGCCAGAGCTTCGTCCTATATCTAGTCTTTCTTTCATATCTAAAATTATAGAGAAGATTTTATCTGCACAAATCTCAAGTAACGTTTTGACATGATCAGCAATTTGGATTTAGAGTCTATCATAGTTGTATGACTGCCTTATTTAAAATAACTAATGACATTAGAATCTGATGATAAGTTTACTGCACTTGTATTAGGTAGGACTTCTATAAACCTTTCGATTCCGTTGATCATGAAGGAAATCTTCTTAAAAATTTTGTCACAGAATTTAATTTTAGTTCTCATGCTGCCTCGATTCTCAATTGATCTTCAGCTACCTTTTTTTTTTTGTTTTTGTTACTGGCAGGGGACAAGGAGACCCTATCCCAAGCACGGAGGGTATCACGGCCCATTGTGCTGCCCTGCTAGAAAGAAGGCCATTCACCAAAACCCTGTCCTCTTAATGAAGCGCATCAGGTCTGGGTGAGGCAGGTTTTTCAGCTCATCTACAGATAGACATGCAGACCCTATAGTATCCAGCCTGCACCGGGCAAAGGCAGGACATGCACACAAAAAGTATTCGGTTGTCTCGCGCTCTCCCTCCAGACAGAACAGCCACTCAGGGCAGTCAACCACTTCCATCCTTGTTAAATGAGCGTGAAGTAAGCTGTGGCCGGTGATGATGCCAACCACAGCTCTACAATGTTTCCTTCCGAGCCCCATGAGAAAATCGGAGATATTCCCATTGGGCTAATCTAGAAACAGTTTTGTACACCGGCAAGTACTCAGGTTCGACCATCTCTGCTGATGCTTTCTATGAACATCCGCTTTGATGAGAGAGGTGGCAACGCCTACGGCGGGTTCCGGTCTGAAGAACGGAGAATCAACGCCAACCCTAGCTAAAAGGTCAGCCATTTCATTCACCATGAGCCCTATGTGACCAAGAGCCCACAGATGTGGTGGATATACAATTTATCCACAGACAGATCTGCAGTCCCCCAGTAACTTAGATGTTATCCGAAGGCCACTCAGAGCTATCAAGGCTGCCTGACTATCCAAAAGGATAGCAATGTCCTTCCCCTTGATTTGCATATCAAGGGCTAACTTCGCTGCCATTGATATTTTTTTTTAATAAAATCGACTGAGAATTTTTGAATCAATGTTTAGCAAATTGCTTAACCATTATTTAGTTGTTTAATTTTTTTTAGAAAGTAAGTGTTTCTTCTGATAATCTTGTTATTCTCTACAATTTTTATCCAGTAAGACCGAGGAGTATTTGCTTTTTCTAATATAATTGCAAGTTTCCATTTATTACCATCTTTATACATTATTTTTTCACCAATCACAAATGAATCTTCTTTCCGGATTCCTCTGTTATAGTAACGTTCGCTGCGATTTTGTTTTATTTTGAAATTGGATTCAATATTTGGAGTGCTTGCAATTTTAAAATGCGAGTTTTTGGATGGTAGTAAAGCCCTAGTGTTTCTACCTATCAAGAGCTTATTTGGCGACAGATCTAAATCTTTAATTGGGGTATTTCTGTATTCTAAGAGATAAAGCCATAATTCTCCATTTGTATCTTCAGCTTTTCTCATAATGTTTTTTGCTAACTGGACTGCTCTTTCAGCCAGTCCATTAGAACGGGGATACCTTGGACTAATTGTTGTTATTTTAATATCGAAAATTTTACCAAAGTCTCTAAACTCATAGCTATTAAATGGAACATTGTCAGCTACGATTTCATTAGGTATTCCATGAACCGAAAATGTATCTTTTAATTTTAATATAATCTCTTTTGTACTTTTATCACTTAATTTTATAATATCCAAATACTTTGTATAGTAGTCCATGATTGCTAAGTAGTTTTTACTCTTGTATTCAAATATATCCATGCCTATTTTCATGAATGGTGATTGGGGAATTGGATGGTGCATCAGGGATTGACGTTTTGAGGAACTCTGGTATGCTTGGCACGTTTTACAGCTAGATACTATATCTTCTATATCCGTGTTAATTCCAGGCCAGTAAAGAATCTCTCTTGCTCTAGCCTTAGTTCTCTCGATGCCCATATGAGTTTTATGTAGAAGTTCTAGGATAGAGTTTCTCAAACTTAATGGTACTAGAATTTTTTCATTAAGGAATACTAATTCGGTTTCCACCTGTAAATCGTTCCTAAATTTCCAAAAAGGTTTTAAATTTTCCGGAAGCATTTTTTTATTTTTTGGCCAACCTGCTATAATAGTATTTTTTAAAGTTCTTAATATTGGATCCTTATTAGTTTCTCTTTGAAATACTGTAAGTTTCTCTGCACTTATATTAATCGAATGGCATACTTCGCTCAATCCTGTAACTGTCTCATTTGTGGTATCATTACTATAATATCTGGACAATAAATCTGCAATATGCATCTTGTTACCAGGTAGATATTTTAACTGTATATCATACTTTATTAATTTAAGTTTCATTCTCTGCAATTTAGCTGAAGCAATTTTTGCAAAGTCTTTCGCCATTATCCCAAGCAAGGGCTTATGGTCTGTTTCAACGACAATTTTTCGACCGTATATCCAATTGTGGAATTTATGGCATGCGAAACATATTGAAAGCATTTCTTTTTCAATTTGGGCGTACCTTTGTTCACAGTCTGTGAGACTTTTGGATGCAAAAGCAATTGGCTTATCCTCTTGTAGGATACAGCAGCCTACACCGTCTTTGCTGCTGTCAGCTTGTATAGTAATATTTAAATTGGGGTCAAAATGTCGTAATTCAGGTGCATTAGAAATTAATTTCTTTATCGTTTCTAAACATTTCGAATGTAACGAATGCCACTGGAAAATAACATTTTTCTTAATTAGATCACGCAAGGGTGCAGATATTCCTGCTAAATTAGGAATACTACTCTGCATATAATTAATCATTCCAAGTAATTTCTGAACATCTTTTTTTGTTTTTGGTATTCCAATGTCTTCAATTGCTTTGACCCTGTCTTTATCAAAAGCTACACCTTGTTCTGAGATTATGTGCCCTAAGAATTTGACCTTACTGACCTTGTATTGGAATTTTTCCTTGTTAAATTTAATATTTAATAGCCTAGCTCTTTCCATAATTTGTTCTAGAATTACATCATGTTGATCTTCTGTTTCTGTTGCAATTAGGATATCATCTATATAGATAACTATACCATCAATACCTTCAAAATTCTTCTCATTATATTTCTGAAATACTTCAGGGGCAATTTTTATTCCGAAAGGAAGTCTCGTGAATTTGTAGCAGCCGAAGGGCGTATTGAAGCTACATAATTTGCTAGACTCGCTGGATAGTGCTATTTGAAAAAACCCATCCTTTAGATCTAGAACACTGAAGAATTTTTTATTGGCTAATTTTGGCATAATTTCTTCAAAAGACGGTATTGGATGATTTTCCTGTTTAATGCATTTGTTTAATTCTTGTGGGTCTAGGCAAATTCTTAGTTTTTTATTTTGCTTCTCTACTACTACTAAATTGGACACCCAATCACTTGGCTCATTAAGTTTTTCTATAATTTTTTCTTTTTCTAACTTGTCTAATTCTTTTCTGAGCGGAGCATGCAGAGACAGAGGAATTCTTCGTGAAGGTTTAATTACTGGAACCGTATTTGCTTTTAATTCAATTTTGTAATCTCTCAGAAAGCAACCTACACCTTCAAAGTTCTTTTCCCATGTGTCAATTAAATTGTCTTTAGTAGTGATGCGAACATTGTTTAATCGTTTAACTAACTTTAACTGAACACAACCTTGTAACCCTAATATAGGCGTTGTATCCCCACGAACAATAATAAATTTTTGAGTGCTAATTTTGTTCCGCGCACAACAATCTAAGTAAACTTCCCCAATAGAATCTAACTTACTGCCGCCGTATGCTACTAAACGAAGATTTGTTTTTTGTAATGGAACGTAATTTCTTATGTGTTGATATATATTCATTGGTAAGACATTTGCCTCCGCACCTGTATCCAATTTCATTAACAAAATTTTATTGGCAATACGGATTGGTTCATACCAAGATTTATCTTTTGCGCAATTTATGGCATCAATATAAAAATTTTCAAAATTATCAGAATCACTTTCACTTACTTTATAAACAGTGTTGACATTTTTTGCTCTGCAGACCAATGCGAAATGATTATATTTCCCGCAATTTTTACATTGTTTTCTATACGCTGGACAGCTGCCATAATTATGAGTTTGTCCACAGAATTTGCAGTCGATTTTATTTACTTGCCTACTGCTAATTATTTTATTGCTGCTTCTAGGAATTGACAAATTACTTGTAAAATGTTGCCTACGATTAGTATTTTTAGTTTTTATGTTTTTATTTTGGCTATTAACTGAATATTGTTTACCTCTATAAGACTCCTTACTTACATTCTCTAATGCTAATACCTCTGATGATATATTTCGTGCTGAGCTCCCTCGTTGAAGATTTGCCTGCTGTATGCGTGCTAGCTCATCTGCTCTAGACATTTCTATAGCTTTATCAGTAGTTAATCCGTCAGTTTCCAGTAAGCGTGCTTGCAGTTTTTTATCTCGAACACCAAGTACAATGCGATCTCTTATCATTCGATTCTCTGCTTCCGTATAACCACATGATCGCACCAGCTTTTTAATATCCATCAAAAATGAATCAAATGTTTCGCCTTCTTTTTGGTTTCTATTCCAGAAAACAAAGGTTTCATAGACTTCGTTCTTTTTTGGAGCACAAAAATTTTTAAATGCCTCTGTGACTGATTGGTATTTCTTTTTTTCAGCTTCCGATAACTGTAACGTGTTGAATACCTCTATAGCAGCGGGACCAATAGCATTCAGGAATATAGCTACTTTCACCGGTTCTTCTTTTTTATCCAACTCTATTGCAGTGGAAAAAATTTGAAAATTTTGTTGGAATACTCGCCAGTTTTCTGCTAAATTTCCATCTAATTTTAGCTCGTCCACCCTTTTGATGTAATCCATATTCTCATTAACAACAGTAGTAATATATTTCCGTGGTCTTCCACGTGGTCTATTTGCCTTTTGTATAGCTTTTAATCTGGTGATTTCTGACGATTTTCCCATGCACAAATTTTAATTTAATTCTACATAACGTGATAAGCGATTACTATACCGGCTGCGCCATGTATTAACAAGAAGATTACACTCTCATGTCAATATTTATCTATATAAAATATAAGAGTGTACAACCTCATTTATAGGTAAATGTATGCAAGCAATCTGAACTTGTCACTTTAGTCTGTAAGTAGCCTTCTATGAATAAAGACTGGCATTTATAAAATATTCAAGTTGTCTCAATTATTTTGTTAATACATGGCGCAGTCGGTATAGTAATCGCTTATCACGTTATGTAGAATTAAATTAAAATTTGTGCATGGGAAAATCGTCAGAAATCACCAGATTAAAAGCTATACAAAAGGCAAATAGACCACGTGGAAGACCACGGAAATATATTACTACTGTTGTTAATGAGAATATGGATTACATCAAAAGGGTGGACGAGCTAAAATTAGATGGAAATTTAGCAGAAAACTGGCGAGTATTCCAACAAAATTTTCAAATTTTTTCCACTGCAATAGAGTTGGATAAAAAAGAAGAACCGGTGAAAGTAGCTATATTCCTGAATGCTATTGGTCCCGCTGCTATAGAGGTATTCAACACGTTACAGTTATCGGAAGCTGAAAAAAAGAAATACCAATCAGTCACAGAGGCATTTAAAAATTTTTGTGCTCCAAAAAAGAACGAAGTCTATGAAACCTTTGTTTTCTGGAATAGAAACCAAAAAGAAGGCGAAACATTTGATTCATTTTTGATGGATATTAAAAAGCTGGTGCGATCATGTGGTTATACGGAAGCAGAGAATCGAATGATAAGAGATCGCATTGTACTTGGTGTTCGAGATAAAAAACTGCAAGCACGCTTACTGGAAACTGACGGATTAACTACTGATAAAGCTATAGAAATGTCTAGAGCAGATGAGCTAGCACGCATACAGCAGGCAAATCTTCAACGAGGGAGCTCAGCACGAAATATATCATCAGAGGTATTAGCATTAGAGAATGTAAGTAAGGAGTCTTATAGAGGTAAACAATATTCAGTTAATAGCCAAAATAAAAACATAAAAACTAAAAATACTAATCGTAGGCAACATTTTACAAGTAATTTGTCAATTCCTAGAAGCAGCAATAAAATAATTAGCAGTAGGCAAGTAAATAAAATCGACTGCAAATTCTGTGGACAAACTCATAATTATGGCAGCTGTCCAGCGTATAGAAAACAATGTAAAAATTGCGGGAAATATAATCATTTCGCATTGGTCTGCAGAGCAAAAAATGTCAACACTGTTTATAAAGTAAGTGAAAGTGATTCTGATAATTTTGAAAATTTTTATATTGATGCCATAAATTGCGCAAAAGATAAATCTTGGTATGAACCAATCCGTATTGCCAATAAAATTTTGTTAATGAAATTGGATACAGGTGCGGAGGCAAATGTCTTACCAATGAATATATATCAACACATAAGAAATTACGTTCCATTACAAAAAACAAATCTTCGTTTAGTAGCATACGGCGGCAGTAAGTTAGATTCTATTGGGGAAGTTTACTTAGATTGTTGTGCGCGGAACAAAATTAGCACTCAAAAATTTATTATTGTTCGTGGGGATACAACGCCTATATTAGGGTTACAAGGTTGTGTTCAGTTAAAGTTAGTTAAACGATTAAACAATGTTCGCATCACTACTAAAGACAATTTAATTGACACATGGGAAAAGAACTTTGAAGGTGTAGGTTGCTTTCTGAGAGATTACAAAATTGAATTAAAAGCAAATACGGTTCCAGTAATTAAACCTTCACGAAGAATTCCTCTGTCTCTGCATGCTCCGCTCAGAAAAGAATTAGACAAGTTAGAAAAAGAAAAAATTATAGAAAAACTTAATGAGCCAAGTGATTGGGTGTCCAATTTAGTAGTAGTAGAGAAGCAAAATAAAAAACTAAGAATTTGCCTAGACCCACAAGAATTAAACAAATGCATTAAACAGGAAAATCATCCAATACCGTCTTTTGAAGAAATTATGCCAAAATTAGCCAATAAAAAATTCTTCAGTGTTCTAGATCTAAAGGATGGGTTTTTTCAAATAGCACTATCCAGCGAGTCTAGCAAATTATGTAGCTTCAATACGCCCTTCGGCTGCTACAAATTCACGAGACTTCCTTTCGGAATAAAAATTGCCCCTGAAGTATTTCAGAAATATAATGAGAAGAATTTTGAAGGTATTGATGGTATAGTTATCTATATAGATGATATCCTAATTGCAACAAAAACAGAAGATCAACATGATGTAATTCTAGAACAAATTATGGAAAGAGCTAGGCTATTAAATATTAAATTTAACAAGGAAAAATTCCAATACAAGGTCAGTAAGGTCAAATTCTTAGGGCACATAATCTCAGAACAAGGTGTAGCTTTTGATAAAGACAGGGTCAAAGCAATTGAAGACATTGGAATACCAAAAACAAAAAAAGATGTTCAGAAATTACTTGGAATGATTAATTATATGCAGAGTAGTATTCCTAATTTAGCAGGAATATCTGCACCCTTGCGTGATCTAATTAAGAAAAATGTTATTTTCCAGTGGCATTCGTTACATTCGAAATGTTTAGAAACGATAAAGAAATTAATTTCTAATGCACCTGAATTACGACATTTTGACCCCAATTTAAATATTACTATACAAGCTGACAGCAGCAAAGACGGTGTAGGCTGCTGTATCCTACAAGAGGATAAGCCAATTGCTTTTGCATCCAAAAGTCTCACAGACTGTGAACAAAGGTACGCCCAAATTGAAAAAGAAATGCTTTCAATATGTTTCGCATGCCATAAATTCCACAATTAGATATACGGTCGAAAAATTGTCGTTGAAACAGACCATAAGCCCTTGCTTGGGATAATGGCGAAAGACTTTGCAAAAATTGCTTCAGCTAAATTGCAGAGAATGAAACTTAAATTAATAAAGTATGATATACAGTTAAAATATCTACCTGGTAACAAGATGCATATTGGAGATTTATTGTCCAGATATTATAGTAATGATACCACAAATGAGACAGTTACAGGATTGAGCGAAGTATGCCATTCGATTAATATAAGTGCAGAGAAACTTACAGTATTTCAAAGAGAAACTAATAAGGATCCAATATTAAGAACTTTAAAAAATACTATTATAGCAGGTTGGCCAAAAAATAAAAAAATGCTTCCGGAAAATTTAAAACCTTTTTGGAAATTTAGGAACGATTTACAGGTGGAAACCGAATTAGTATTCCTTAATGAAAAAATTCTAGTACCATTAAGTTTGAGAAACTCTATCCTAGAACTTCTACATAAAACTCATATGGGCATCGAGAGAACTAAGGCTAGAGCAAGAGAGATTCTTTACTGGCCTGGAATTAACACGGATATAGAAGATATAGTATCTCGCTGTAAAACGTGCCAAGCATACCAGAGTTCCTCAAAACGTCAATCCCTGATGCACCATCCAATTCCCCAATCACCATTCATGAAAATAGGCATGGATATATTTGAATACAAGAGTAAAAACTACTTAGCAATCATGGACTACTATACAAAGTATTTGGATATTATAAAATTAAGTGATAAAAGTACAAAAGAGATTATATTAAAATTAAAAGATACATTTTCGGTTCATGGAATACCTAATGAAATCGTAGCTGACAATGTTCCATTTAATAGCTATGAGTTTAGAGACTTTGGTAAAATTTTCGATATTAAAATAACAACAGTTAGTCCAAGGTATCCCCGTTCTAATGGACTGGCTGAAAGAGCAGTCCAGTTAGCAAAAAACATTATGAGAAAAGCTGAAGATACAAATGGAGAATTATGGCTTTATCTCTTAGAATACAGAAATACCCCAATTAAAGATTTAGATCTGTCGCCAAATAAGCTCTTGATAGGTAGAAACACTAGGGCTTTACTACCATCTAAAAACTCGCATTTTAAAATTGCAAGCACTCCAAATATTGAATCCAATTTCAAAATAAAACAAAATCGCAGCGAACGTTACTATAACAGAGGAATCCGGAAAGAAGATTCATTTGTGATTGGTGAAAAAATAATGTATAAAGATGGTAATAAATGGAAACTTGCAATTATATTAGAAAAAGCAAACACTCCTCGGTCTTACTGGATAAAAATTGTAGAGAATAACAAGATTATCAGAAGAAACACTTACTTTCTAAAAAAAATTAAACAACTAAATAATGGTTAAGCAATTTGCTAAACATTGATTCAAAAATAATTCTCAGTCGATTTTATTAAAAAAAAAAAAAATAATAATTATAATGAACAAATAACTTAAATATGATCATAATAAGAACCATATAAATGGTTACAAAAATGTAATTGCTTTCAAATAGTAAGATAATAATTGATAATTGAAGTTAAAATATACTATGTGAATTACATCTTTTTAGTTTATTAAAAAATGAAATAATGAAATATTGAAATAATAACATACTCGTACACATAGGTGTAGTATGGCTTACACAAGAATAAAATAAAAAATTATATATATATATATATGTAAAAATAACATAATGAATTGTTATGTTGCAAATAATAATAGAAAGGAAGAAAGTAGGAAATATCCTGTATAATAAATTATGGATAGAAAATTGGTTATGTAAAAAAAATGGGGAGATGTAATATACGTAGAAGATTACACTCTCATGTCAATATTTATCTATATAAAATATAAGAGTGTACAACCTCATTTATAGGTAAATGTATGCAAGCAATCTGAACTTGTCACTTTAGTCTGTAAGTAGCCTTCTATGAATAAAGACTGGCATTTATAAAATATTCAAGTTGTCTCAATTATTTTGTTAATACAGGAAGCAGTGGTGTGTCATCCAAGTGAGTACTCCATCCCAATATCAGGCTCCGGAAAGTAGACGACTGCCCCAGCTCCCTCATTAGTGAGAGAGCCGTCGGTGAAAATTTTTAGAGCGGACCGGGGAGGGCTCGATAAGGCACTTCTCTCAGTACCCGATTCACTTACAGGAAAGCTCACAGAGAAATGACGCCCGAAACGAAGCTCAGGTACCATCGCATCACGTGGCATACTGGCCAGAGGGTATTCCAAGTCCAGCCCATATGCCAGAGAGCAATGAGAGCAGCCAGTCCAGCCGTCCTCCCAACATCCCCATGAGCGCAATCTGCACACAGACCTTTTGGCATCCGCCTGCATGGCAAGATCCAGGGGTGGCAGATTAAGTAGGACTTTAAGAACAGCAGTAGCCGTAGATAGCATGGAGCCCGTAATTCCCAAGCAGGCAAGCCCTTGCAGGCCCGCCAGCTTCCGGATCACAGTCCCCACAAGCGTTCTCGGCCACTATACACAGGAGGCATATGTAAGGATGGGTCTAATGATCGAGGTGTACATCCAGTGCACAGCCCTAGGTCTCATGCCCCATATTCCCAACTGTGTCTGACTTTATACATGCAACTCCTCAATCACCATTAGATGATGGTTTCAGCTTCCGCTGCGTAGATTTGTTAGAGGTTTGTAATGCCATTAATTCGATAAGTTCGAACGCTAGCGGGCCGGATAACATCCCTCCACTTTTCGTGAAATTACTTTTGCCTGCTATATTACCTACTGTCAAGCACATCTTTAACACTGCTTTAACTACGTCAAAGTTTCCAGCAAAATGGAAAAGGGCAGTTGTTTTAGCCATTGCCAAAAATACCTCTCCCAGTAACATGTCTGATTTCAGACCTATCAGCCTATTATGTTTTCTGGCGAAAGCCCTGGAGAAGCTCATATCAATTCAAATGTTTGAGTATCTTGAGCAACGTTCGCTGTTATCTGCTTTTCAATCTGGCTTTCGTCGCAAGCACAGCTGCGAAACAGTTTTACTGAAAGTTACCACCGATATTCGTGAAGCGCTTGATAGAGATGATATGATGATTCTGGTGCTATTGGACTTTTCTAAAGCTTTTGACAGTGTCAACCATAGTAAATTATTGCAAAAATTAGCTTCGAATTTTAACTTCGCCTCACCTGCACTTTCAGTTATTAACAGCTTTTTGTCTGGACGAACACAGCAAGTGAAAATAAATAATTGCGTTTCTAATGCAATAAATTTGACTTGTGGAATCCCCCAAGGCTCTATCTTAGGACCGCTGCTATTCAGCCTTTATATTAATGACTTACCGGATGTTATACGTCATGCTAATATACATTTATATGCGGATGACGTGCAGATCTTTATGAGCTGTCCTATTGGCTTGTCTGAGGATTGCATTGTCAAGATCAATAGTGATCTTGTGCGGATTGATGAATGGTCAGCATTAAACAACCTTGCATTGAACGCTAAAAAGTCTAATTATATGCTAATACACCGAAGAGGTTTGGATCCTTTGAATTTTTCTCCTATTGTTCTTGGAAATACCCCGCTTCCCCACTTAGAGCGTATAAGGAATCTTGGAATAATACTAAACTCTCGGATGAGCTGCTGTGATTATGTAAATAGCGTGTTGGGTAAAGTGTATGGCGGACTTCGTCGCCTTTGGCTCTCAGCACATTTACTTTCTGTAAGTGTTAAAATTAAAATCGTCAGAGCATTATTAGTACCTTTTTTCACTTATGGAAGTTTAGTCTTCACTGCTCTAGATTCCAGCTGCTCTCGAAAATTAGAGATCGCATTTAATAATTGCATAAGATTTGTATTTGGACTTCGACGTTTTGATCATATAAGCCAATATAGAAACGTAATTCTGAACTGTTCCCTTAAAACATATCTTTTGCTTAAAGCACTAGTTTTCCTTCATAGACTAATTTATTCCAATCAGCCTTCTTATCTCTGCAATTGTATCAGATTTTTGCGTTCCACTAGACATGTGGGTATTTTGATTCCCCGCTACCAAACAGTTTTGGGCCAACGTTCCTACTTTGTTCATATAACTCGCAAGTGGAATTCTCTTCCTGTCAACTTGCAACGCATTGGGTCAGCCGGCATGTTTAAGAGGCTTCTTTTTCAATATTTATTAAATGAGAATTAGGCATACGTCCGATGAGCTTGAAAAATCTGTAGTGTATTTAGGTTTATTTGTCAGCATAGCAGTAACTAATATAGGTTAGTATTTAGTATTTACTTTTTATTTTATTTTCCCGGTTTTGAATTTTTTTTGAATTTTTTTTTTTTTGTTGTATTTCATTATCATTTAAGCTAATTTCTCTTTTTCCTATCTTTCTTTTATTTTATTGTGCTGTTTTGTTTTTCTCTTCTCTTTATTCATCTTAGTAGCATTTCCTGTTAGAAATTTTAGAATGTACATGCTGAAAAGATTTATGTATCTTGTTGTGCATTATCCTGGAAATAAATAAATTGAAATTGAAATTGAAATATGCAGCCAAAGGTTCTCCAGCATTGAGCGAAGACCCTCGTAACCTCATTAACTTTTTCCTCTAGTTGAATCCCCATGTCAGCTTCCGGTCGAGGTCGAGGAAGACTGCAAGGTGCCTGAGATGAGGAGAGAGTTGCAGAGTGTGTACAAAAGCTTTGTAAAAACAAAGTATCCAAGCTTACGTCTTCTGGAGAAGACCATCAAGCTGGTCTTTGCTGGGTTTACTGTCATATCTTGACGGTAGCACCAGTCCTCAACAATATTAAGGCCTCGTTGCATGAAGCCACAGGCAGCAGTCATGCTAGAAATGAGCAGAGGAATGTTATCCGCATACGCTTTACATAAGAATCCTACGTTTTTCAGTACCGTGACGAGTGTACTGGAGAAAGCACGCCACCTTGTGCGCAGCCTCTCTCCACCAGCACACTGAGAGAGGTTCGGCCACCCACCTCTACAGTTAACTATCGTCGTCTTAACATTTGGTCGATCCATCGCACTACAGTGCGGTCAACACAATGTAGACGAGCTGCCTCACATAGCGACTCGGAGGTGTCCATGTCAAAAGCCCCCTCGATCTCCAAAAGGCTCGCAAGGTAAACAGTCCGCGGTCCAGTCCCCGATCAATTTCAGTAACCATGGAATGGAGAGCCGACTCCGTAGATCTGCCCCTCCGGTAAGCATGCTGTAAGGTGTTTAAGGGAGAAGTCTTTAGGGCTAGTTCTTTGATAAATTCATCCGTAAGCCTCTCCAGGCTTTTCAAAAGGAATGAGGAGAGGCTTATGGTTGGAAAACTCTTCGGGTCTATGTAAGAAGCCTTACCAGGCTTTGGAACGAAGCAACTCTCACCTTCCTCCACACCACAGGGACATATCCAAAAGCGATACATGCCCTGAAGATGGAATCGATGTACGGAGTCGGCACAATGCTCGCTGCCTTAAGAAGGACCAGCAGAATACCGTCTGGGCACAGGGCTTTAAAAGCCGAGAAGGTTAAAATTGACCATTTTACCTTCTCGACATCAACTACCTTGGCAGCAGTGGACCAATCACCACCAATGCAGAAAGGTAGGGGATGTTCGCACACAACTGCAGGTCTCCTTCAAGTCTCCAGTCTGGGAAATGCGTCGAGAGAAGAAGTCTACAGATTTCTTCCTTCAATGCCGAATGGAGCCATCTGGCCTTCTTATAACAGCCTCTTGTAGTTACTCTGGGTCTCGTCAGTCCTCCTCCGAGCCAGGCCTCCTGTCCTTATTAAAAAGCCTTCTTGAAGCCTTACGGAGTTCATTAAAACTGCCGTTCCATAGGCATAGGTTTCCTTCCAATGTGCGTACTAACAGGACAGGAAACTTCGAAAGCCTCAGTCACAGAGGAATGCAGCCTTCCTACTGCCTTCTCCAAGGCGGCAATACTCCAGATTTTTTTCGCCGGAGAGGCCAGGGTGGAAACTAGTTCCCTATGGTATCTCCCCAATCAGTCCGCTTCGGATTCCTGTATGGTTCCACCTCAATGAGGTCCGCACCCATACAGAACTCAATGTAGCGGTGATCAGAGAGAGACTCTCCTCTCGCGATACCCTCGAAAATGCACATATGTAGATATCATCAAAGTGCTAATAACAAAACTTACCCATCATAAGCCGGGCTATCTTTTTGTATAGTAAACATTTCAAAAAGGCACACGAAATATGGATATCTTCGGTTATGTCCTTTTTGTCCGTACTGCGGATATATTTTATCTATTTACATTGAATAATTACAAATAAAACAAGTAAAAATGCTAGAATTAGTATAATACCAATTTTATGAAATTTCCTATTTAAGGACCCTCTCTTTCTTTTATACTGTTTAAGTTGAAAAAGCTAGCACTAGGTTTTTTGTTTATTTTGTTTTAAAGGAACTAAGCTTGACTCAACTCTTCTTGCATCATAGTCATTCGTTTCGGATTCAAGGTCAATAGTAGAAGAAACTATTATTGATTTAAAAATTTTGTTCGAGCAAATTTCTAGTTGCTTTAGAATAGAACAGAGCAAGAATAAAAACAATGAGTGAGTAGAGGAATTGGTATCTGGCGGTCAACAACAGTCCAAACAAGTTGGCTTAGATTTAGTTTCCTGGGCAGCTAAAGATATTTTAATTTTCTTGGTAATTTTCTTGAACATTTTTCTTTAGAATATTTATGCACTATTGGTGGTCGGCCCGGCAACAGTCAAAAAGAGATGTATTTATTTTTTTCTTGTGAACTTATACCCGGAAAATTCTAATTTGAATTTAGACTTGGACTCGCAT
This sequence comes from Dioctria rufipes, assembly GCA_963924295.1. Taxonomy (NCBI): domain Eukaryota; kingdom Metazoa; phylum Arthropoda; class Insecta; order Diptera; family Asilidae; genus Dioctria; species Dioctria rufipes. The sequence continues at coordinate 177,936,022 of OZ002743.1, forward strand.
TTGTGACCCATTTTATGCTTTAAGGTAGATTTACACTTTACTTGAAACCGACAAAAAACCGACCGCCGACTCTCATATTAATATACGAGAATAGTTCTCACTTGGCCATGAAAGTCTTGACATTTTTCTCTCAAATACCAAATTGCAGAAGTGTCAGATCATTGATCAGAAGTGTTTTGATGTATTTGAGATTTATGTAAGAATTTTCATTCCATTTTTAAGGTAGACCCCATAGAGAAATCATGTGTCGAGACTTATTACTTTTTTTTCGAAATAAGTGTCAAGTACCCACTAACTTTTTTATCTGTTCAGACACGACATTTAGTGCATGAGACACAAATTTTCTGCAAGAAGTGTCAAATGTGAAACTACTTTAACTGTAAAGTGGGAACGTACCTTGTATTTTTCTTGTTAATTGTTTTTTCCCACAATTACTTCTTAGAAGATTATAGGTCGATATTAAAAATTTCTTGTATATACTGTGACATAAATTGGAAATTTTTTTTACCAAATATTCTCCAACCCGAACTGCTCTTCTTGATTGACTTTTCATTAGATACCTCAAATGGAGTGGCAAAGCTGATAGTAAAAAATGTAAATATGAATAGAACTCTCAAGTCCGGTAAAGCCTACATTATCTAAAATTAGTTAGTTAGTTAGTTAGTTAGTTAGTTAGTCTTATAATTTTTTTAAACAACGATGTTAACTCCAATATGAGTGTAGTAAGGTAGTAGCCGAAGGTAATCACAAAAGCAGTTTTTGTTGTAGACCGATGTGCAAACTAAAAATTAAATTTTCAAATTCCGGCAACCCTTGCACAACAGTTCTCTCTGTCACTTGTAAATCGAGTTGATTTGAACCCTTTCTCTATCATGTACTGGTGTTGGAAAAATAATTATGTAGCAGTTAAACAACTACATACAAGCACACCATCCCTACAAGTTCAGATACCTACATACATATATTATCAAATGCTAAAGAACATTCCAAGACTCCAAGGAACCTGTTGCAGAATAATACAAAAAAAAAAAAAAACTACGAGGAGTGTCTGCTCTAAGTAGCTTTCCCAGTAATTTCGCTTACATATCCTTTTCAATAAAGAATAACTTCATCCACTGCGAAGTTGATAAGATAATTTTGAAAGCCTAATGGACTTCTTGAAAGCCTCATCATATGCTATTTGTTCAAAAAATATTTTTACCACTAGGATATGAATCTGAGATATTCCATCCATTGAGAAGTGAAAGCAACGCTGCTGTGATGTAAGGATCTTGGATTAGGAGCAACTTTTCTGTACGTATATGAAATGATAAAATATACGAGTTTTCTTAAAGAATATCTATCTGTATACGCGCCTGAAATTCAGATTGTTTCAGATGATGGTAAATAGATGTGTAGAGGCGTCTGCGCCTTCACGTTCATGTGCAGCTTGTAGTTAAAGATGTATTTGCAAATTGAGCTTGTTGGAATATGAAAAAGCTTTCGGCGTGATATTATTATAATTATGTAAATATATTTTAGTTATATCGAAAAGCTATCCCCGCCACTTCCCCCTCTATCTTTATCTACATTCAATCCTTGTTTTTTTTAGTTTATTTTGTATATTCCATTATAAAAGTTCGCTTGGCTGCTACTGATGACGCAGTTGATGGATTTTCCAAGGAGTTTTTGTTGTGATTGTAACAGGATATCCCTTACAGACAGAAACAGTCCTGTGTCGGGTGTCGTATTCAACAATTTCTGGGGATCAATAAAAGGAGAGAATCTTTTAAAAAGGACGAAGGATAAGAAGAAGAAGAAGAAAAGCCCCCCCAATATGGGTGAGAAGAATTTAGTGCACGACGGAGCATAACTTGAAGTCTAAGGCCTGTAAAAATGTGCAAGCATTAAAATCTTTAATAGTTTTGCTAGCAAACGGTTTCAATCCTGTTGTTGTTGGTTGTGGTTGTTGTTATTGTTATTATTGCCGTGGCAGCTCTTAGGAGAATACAGGTTAAGGGCTAAATCATGTGAAAAGTTTTTATTAGCTTTAAAGTTTATGAGTCTTTGGCGGTGTTAAGAAGTGTTATATATGTATATCTCGATATCTCTCTTGTGAGGTTATTATTAAAGTTGAGAGTGATGAGATTACTTACATGCTTCGTAGTAGTCTTATTATATGAGTTGAGTTTTATGGGCGTTTAGATGACGTTTACGATTAAAATAAAGATTTAAGGAATTTTAAATATTTGCCACTAAATTTATTTGATAAATAAAAAATATGTTTTGAAAATTTTTTGAGTAGGTACTGTTAAGAAGGAAACCTCCTTGATAGCATATAAGCTTAGTAATTTTAATTTTTAATTAACAATCTTGTCTTCTTAGCTTGGGCATTTTAATTTAGATAGCAGAGAAATTCACTTACCTACTGCTAACCTTTCAAGAGTCTAACAAATACTAAAAAAAAAAAATACAAAAACTACAGTAGAATAGTTCAATTCAAGTCTGTTAAGCTACGTTCCCATATTTATACCGTTATTGCAAATAACCTGTGTCGCAGATTGTTCGGTGGGAACACGGAAAATAGAATCTGTCTGCCAGAGATTTGCGAGAGAAGAAAGAAGTGTCTATACATATATACCTTGTGTTGAATGGGAACACTTTGATGGAAATACTGTCAATAAGGGTCGAACAGAACTCTCAGAAGTAAGGTGACTTTCTATAATTTTCTTTGTGTCGGACAGTACTTCGAGTAAAAGTAGGTTCACACTTGACACTTGCTGCAGACACAAAAGTGTCAGCTCTCTGAAATAAATATACAAGAAGAGTTTTCTCTTGGCCATAAAAGTCTTGAGACTTTTCTCTCAGATACCAAATTACAGAACTGTCAGAACATTGTTTGGAAATAAGTGACAGAAGTGTTTTGATTTTACACAAAATGTCTCGGAACTGATGTAAGAGACGCAATGGATCTTTCAAAGAAAAAGGTCGCAGTAATTATTCTAAATTTGTTAAACCAAAAAAAGAAAATTTTCTATTTAAGTTCCGATAACTAGTATAGCAGAATTTGGAGCGTTTCACCAGTTGCTATGTATCAGAATTAAGGGTAAACGACTCTAATCAGTATGCTATTTTTTTCAAAATGAGCCCTTTAATTTTTGAAATTTTAGGTAACAAAATTACTCCACTAATTTGTAATTTACTTTTGTTGTTGAGAAATTTTTCGATAGACATTTCCATTATATTTTTTAAGTATACATTTTTGCACTTTGTGGCCCATAGTTTTGCCTTATTTTCATACGTATTTACCAAGTTTTCAATCTCACACTTTGACCACCCTTTTCTATCACTATGATAAAGTAAAAAATACTTGTCGAGACTTATTGATTTCTATTTTCTGAGATAAGTGTCGACACTAAGTGTTTTACCTATCAGACAAAACATTTGGTGTCTGAAACTATGTTTATACTTGTGAGTTATGTGTGACATAAATTTGCCAAGTCTCGGAGAGAAAAGTTTTGATATATTTCTATCAACAGTCCAAAATGGCTATACTTGACACAACATTTTTCTTGAGATCAGACGTCAGACATTAACTGAGCTGGCTGAATACCTCCGTAGAAATGGAACTTTCAATGAATGCGGTAATAAATATAATAAAATTATTTAAAAAAAGAAAAAACAAAGTAAACGGTCAGCGTTGGTGAAAAAGTTGATTTCGAGGAGATCTGAACATGGTGCATATAGAGGATTGCACACAGTTTCCCAATTTTCAATACGTTTTCTATCGACACTTCATTTCTTTTCTCTGCCATCTCTGTTGGACTGGTTTTATTATCCGTGATCCCACCGAACATTTATGACCTGAGACATATATTTTAATGCAATGACTGTCAAGTGATATTAACGAATATATTCGCAAATCGTACAAAATAATTTTTGATGGGTTTATATTATCAATTTTTTATATATTTGCAATAAAAGTGCACCTAGGTCCCCTCCTTGGTATAATGATGAAATTAGGAGGACGCATAACTTTCGAACGAAAGCATGGTTGAGATATGATTTATCTAAAAATAAGACTGACTACAAAAATATGAGTGACTGCGGCGAAGATTATCTGAGCTAACTAAGGTTGCATTTTTTAATTATTTACGGGGTGAACCTAGAAAGTTTTGGACTTTTATCAACATGCGGCGGAACTCTGATGGATATCCATCTTAAATAGAATATGCATGTCACACTAGCTCCGATCCCAACACTATCTGCAATCTCTTTGCTGAATTCGTTAGTACTAGCTTTACCCATCATAATGAAGTAAATGATGAATCTTATTTTAGTTCTATTCTTCCGTCCCCAAGAGTGGTGCCTGGCCTTAGTGATCTTTCGATATCTGAAGATGTTTTGCTTCAGTATATTGACAGAGTCAATTCTAAGTTAGTTCAATGCTAGCCCTGATGGAGTCCGTTCTGTCTTTTTAAAATATTGCGGGCATTATCTTGCTAATACCTTGCCAAATCTATTTAACTGTTCTCTACGGATCGGTATATTCCCAATACCGTGGAAGTTATCCTATATTATTCCTATACACAAAAAATGTAGAAAAGATGAAATAGTTAATTATAGGAATATTGCCCAGCTTTCTGTCATGCTGTTTACTTTTACTGCAAACATTTATTTACTAAGCAACACGGTTTTGGGAAGGAGCGATCAACTTCCACTAAACCAGTTGAATTTACCTCGGTTTGTCTCAAGTTTATGGAAAATGGAAGCCAAGTTAACTGCATCTTTACAGACATCAGTAAGGCCTTCGATAAAATTTCACACAAGCTTTTGCTCTTCAACTTTGGTGTCCTCGGATTTCCTATGTTTTTAATTGAATGGCTAGAGTCATATTTATCAATTAGGATCCAGAAAGCTCTGTTTAGGTCGGCTATGTCTCTTGTGAAATACCTGTGCCTTCCGGTGTTCCTCAAGGAAGCCATCTTGGTCCGCTGCTTTTCATCTTATATATTAACGATTTGCCAAACATTATTGATCTATCTGCTATTCTGATGTATGCCGACAATGTCAAAATTTTTAAAATGGTCGATAGTTCTCTTAGTTGTTGCGCTTTGCAATCAGACATTGACAGTTTCTTCATTTGGTGTAATAAAAATTTGATGTTCCTGAATATTGACAAGTGTAAAGCCATTAGCTTTACCCTTTACCAGTACAAATTTTTCACATCTTACCACTCGCTCTTGATAAATTCAATGAGGTCAAAGACCTTGGTGTACTTTTAGACACCAAACTTAGCTTTTTACCACATATTGACAAGACAATCCATAAGGCTAATGCCGCATTAGGCTTTGTAAGAAGATAAACGCCTAATTTTAATGATCCTTTGACTTTAAGGACCTTGTGTTTAATTGCTTTTGTGCAATCTCTTATTGCGTATGCTATCCCTGTTTGGTGTCCTTTTGATGATATTCATCGAAGGCGTTTGAAATCTATACAGAGGAGATTTATTCACTTTGCACTTAGAAGTTTTCCATGCGATAATCCTATCATGCTTCCTCCTTTTGGGCAGAGATTAAATCTTCTTAAGCTACCTACGCTCACTAGAAGAAGTGAGTTACCTGGGGTAACCTTCTTGTTTCAAATAATTACTGGTGCCGTAGACGCTCCTGAGCTCTTATCTAAAATTAACTTCGAAATTCGCTCACGAACTTTGAGAAATGACTAGTATACCCTTTCGAATGTACCTCATCATCGCATAATGAGCCTGTTTGCTCTATCTTGAGAGCGTTCAATGATTGGTTTTGACTTAACTTCGACAAAGTTGAAATGTCTGCTTTACGAATAAAAGTAATTTCCTACATTTTAGCTTACATTAGATTTTATGTTTCCCTTCTGTACAGTACTTTTTTTTCTCTCTTTATTATTTTATTCTTATTGAAAGTTTTATATTTTTTTTGCTTTTACTTATACATATTTTGCTGTGATATTTTTATAATTTATTATTCTAGTTTTATTTATTTATTTACATTCTGATGATTATTGTTTTTTCTTTTGTAATAGTCAGATTGAATTTTTGTCCTGTGGGCTCTGCTAAATAAATAGGAAAGTGCGAACGTACGTTGAGACACACGATTTTTGCAATAAGTGTTAAGTGTAAACCTAGCTTATAGTTAAAATGGGTAAAGACTGGACAGCTTGCGAAGTGAAAAGTTTAATAAAGTTGTAGCAAAATGGGCTCACTTTTTGAGTTAAAATCTCAAATGTTGGAGTCGTCATTCTAAAAATTTCTGCAAACTGCGTGCGATCCTCTGTTTTTAAGTGATCTTATTAAAAGTTTATATGCACCATATTCAGATCTCCTCGAAATTTACATTTTCACGCACACTCATTGTTTACATTGCTCCTTCTTTTTTCAAATTATTTTATCATATTTATTGCCGTAGTAGCCTTCTTCCTTGAAAGTCCCATTTCGACTAAAAATTTCAGTTCAGTTAATGTCTGAGATCTGAACTTAAGTAAAAAAGTGTTTACAGCTTGGACTCAGCTTCACGTTCGAATACATTTTGTCATTGTGATCTGTTATCCGATAGAAAAATATTGACACTTTTCTATCTAGTGGAGATTTTACACCAGAGACTTGACACACTAGTGTTACAAATAACTGTCAAGTGGGAACGTAGGTAGAGAAGAAACCAACTTTATTTCATGTTCAATCTTGAGTGGTAAGCTAAGGTATAATTACACTTGTCGAGAAGTTTGATTTCTTTTTTAGGCTCCGTACCCAAAGGGTAAAAACAGGAACCCTATTACTAAGCCTCCATGTCCGTCCGTCCATCTATCTGTCCGTCATAGGGCTGTATCTCATGTACCGTAATAGGTAGACAGTTGAAATGTTAAATAAAAATATGGGTAACCCCTTTCAAATTGACAGTTATAAAAAGTACATAGTGTTACATTTTCTACGATGGTACGGGACCCTTCATGTGCGAGTCCAACTCGTACTTGGCCGCTTTTTTTTTTATATATGCAAAGGACACAACGGAGGAGGTTTGATATTTTCTAATAACTTCTATGTATATCGAAATATTCATGTTTTGCGCCATATTCCACTGTCATCCACTAAACCATTCTGTAATTACGGTAATTTTTTGCCGCTGGTGGAAAAAGGTCATAATGGATGGAAAACTTCTGGTCTCACCAAATGCAGAGCATACGTTTCTTTTGATAGGCAAGCGATTTTAAAGTTCTTTCTACTTAATTTTCAGGCAAGAGTAAGTTTTCTTTTCTTACAATTAAAATTAAAAAATTTGTGCAACTTATTTATTTTTTATCTCCTTTAACCAGTCCGTCCAAAAACGGTTTCAAATCATACGTGAATAGTACTATGCTTTACAAGAGATGGGTTCTCTGGCTTACCGGGGCTATTCTATCACCTTTTTTGTTGTTGTCGATTTTCAATAATAACATAAATAATTTCCGTGAATTAAGCTTTATACTGTTGTAAAAGTTGAATCCTGATTACAAAATGTGCAGCGATTTCTTACTCTAAACTGCTTTGCTTAAAAAGTAACAATGTGGACAAATTTAAATTTCAAGATTTCCAGGATAATTCTGTTATTCCCTCCTCCTCTCTTCCCTTACCCATACCCGGAGTGATTCCGTCAATTCTCAAACTGGATTCTGAATAAAATAAAATAAAATAAATAAAAAATAATAAAATGACTTATGCCTAATCTAGAATACATGGTAAATCCACGTCGTCAAAACGATATCGTTTGCTGAAGAAGGCATATAAATACACGAAATATGTATGTAGTGGTAAGCTGCCAAATTAAACAGCTGTTGATCTGTCTATTATCATAAATGTAATTGCTTTCTCGATTTCATTGCAGAATTACATCAATGGTGGTATTTGGTCTGAATAATTTATACTATAAGATTATAGCAAAACTAAAAAATTATTTAGAGTGCAGTCGCAGTGGGACAAGATAATTAATATAAAACTTTGTTTTTAAGACTAAAAGTGCAAGTTCCTGTTTACAGCTGTTTTGTTCTAAATTCCCTTACATGGTTCTAAATTATGCTCGTTCTCATGTCGTCAAGTGAATGAAAGAGAAGAAAATTTTTTGCAAGTCTGAATTTTCAAATGCAAAAGTGGGAAGCAGACACAAAAGTCCATGTAGTTGTAACGATGTGGTTTTACCACGCATTGTGGATTACACATTAGTAACCAAACTGGGCTACAAGTTAGGATTGCGACGAATATATCTCCTTGATCGCGACCTTTTACGATCAGGTTATTATATATGGTATATATCGTTTTTTTTAACACTTTTGGCTCAGAGGGGAAGTTGGGTCACAACTATTCCGAATTACATAGGTGATACTTTCGGTCAGATGGTTACCTCCGGTTTAAATTTGGTTTGCTCCGACAACTTTTTATTTTGAATCGAATCATACTTCTCTAAGTTTGTAGCCCTTGTAATTTTTCCTGTAAAAATAGTAGATAGACCAATGGACAGCCGCGTTGTACAAGGTATTTTTTCGGTGAAAACAAAAACAAAAAAATGCAAAAGAAAATTATCTTCTTCTTCGTCAGCTTTTTCACTAATCAATTTATATACATATAAAAACGGCGTTTGTTGTGCACACACACACACATATTGTAGGTTTTGTTGTCGGACAAAATACACTTTCATCATTCCGACTACTTTCAGTCTGTTCCAAGCAGCAAATTTCGTGCAATTCCTTGTCTGAATTGAACCACTGCAACATCTTTCTCTCTTTCTCTACTCTTGCGAGGCTTTTATGGCTTTCTTCCTCAGAGTGTATCTGAAAATTGATGGATATTCTTTTTATATAAGTATTAGAACCTAAGATTGGTGTTCCGCTAGGTAGCCTTTTATTCCCGACTCATTTCATTTTGTATATTATATCAATGATATTATTAAAAACTTCACGTTTTAACTATTAATTTCTTCGGATGATACGAAATTGTTTGGTGGTACCAAAAAACATATAAGTTATATGAATTTTTATTGTACATAGCCTTAACGATTCTGAAGCAATTCAAGTAGAGCTACATATATATGTATGTAGGTTCTAAGGTACTAAAGTTTCTAAGTGGTAAGAACTTTTCCATTCTTCTCAAACATTTTCAAATGCGGACTTATGTTTTATTATCGTTATCGTCAGACTGATCTAGTAATGTGTAAGATTAATGACACTCACATCTAAAGAGGTCTTGGAATTCTGGATATGTGAATGATATCTGCCTCTGAACTAAGATATAATTTCTAATGACCTTTTACTATGTGTCTCAATATTCGAGTGCAAGAAAATGATTTTAAACCCAGAAATTTCACTGATTATTTCTTCTGATTTGAAGCTCAATATTCACTTAACTTTAACGGACGGAAGATAAAACACATTCAATGATCTGAGGTATGAAAATTTATGGAATTTCTTTCTAAAAACTCTTCAAATCTTATGTACTTAATTATCGAATTATACTGAGCGAAAAATAAAAAAACATATGTATGAAGTGGTTGTGATGAGAAGAGGGGTAGGGAGAGCGATGTGGGGCTGGAGGTTGGCAGTTGAGATAGGAGACCAATGGATGTGGAAATGGATGGATGAAGTAGAAATGGAATGATGTGTTGGAAATTTGGGGGTTAGGGCTCCCTCACCCTAACCCCCAAATTTCCTAGTGGAGATGAGAGCTTAGGTGGTAAAGGAAGAAGAGTGGGATAGAAAAGTAAGGTGAGGGAGAGATTGTAGTGAAGATGGTAAGAAAATAGGAGATGAAAGAGGAAAAAGAGATCGAGGGGAATGACGGGATAGCATCAACTACATATCGCCCTTATTAGCTTCCTTTCATTGCTGATCAAAAACAATCTGATGCAGTACAAGTGCTTGTGGATAAGCTAGGACGGATATTATTCAGACGAAAGTGTCTAGGAAGAATCGCCAACCGAATAACAAAAGTAGGTAAAGTTACAACCAAATTGTGTAGACAACCTTTGCCACAAATTGAGACTATGACTCGAAATATTCTTTGTAAGTGACTGTCTTTCAGTACTTTATTTACTCCAAAAGATATATTTAGGATAGTCATCATTCTCCATGAGTCAATTCTAAAAGTAACCCCAATCAGCGCTCAAAATAAAATATGTTTAATAAGAACATGAAGAAAGGCTATATGCCCAATAAGTGTATCAGTGTTCATTCATCCAACATATTCCATCCAAACCACTCAAATACTTCTTCTGGGAAAATCTTCTGACAAAATTGTAAGTTGACGAAAGGTTGGCGAGTGTTGGCGAATGAACTTTCTTGAATTTAGTTTGTCGCTACTAGAGATCCCGAGAAAATTAACTACGGACAAATCACGTAATGGATTATTTTTATTTATTTCTGGAATCATAACAATCAAACGTAGACGTTTTTCAACTACTCTTATTATTCGGTAGAAACAATTTTCTTTAATTATTTTAATGTATTTTTACATATGTTTTCTTTAACGGTTACAGGTAAAGCATAGGCTTAAAATTTAGCTTAAATTAAAGAGAATTTGCACATGTTTGTGGATGTTTTTCACAAAAAATAAAAACAAACGTAATTTTAACTTTGGAGCCTCATGACTGCTGAGTAAAGATCGATGGTTGAACATTTAGAATACAACATATACAATGATATCTTGAAAGAAAACGTATACCATGTACTTATTAATATAAGGAGTGTTTCTTGAGCATAATTTAGTAATCACTCTTTACATAAATAACATTAGGACGATCAAATATTGGATTGAATATCCACATAGTTTTTTTTAGATTGGAAATGCACTCGCCTATCTCATGGTTTAGTTTCGACCATTACTCTCTGGACACCTTGTATAGTAAATATATCGTGATCTTAGACGGGTAATATAGATATAATTCTTCTTATGAGAGATGATTTTAGTTCTTCAGTAAATCAACAAATATCTAAATAAAATATTTTTATTAATTTTTATATTTTATTATATTTTCTCGCATTTTTTAATATGGAATTATTCTTTTTTTTAAATCTAACAATTTTAATTTATTCGTAAATATACCTAAAATGGTAAAATATAAAAGCATTATTTATATATAATAAAAAAACAAAAAAAAAAAGAAACACTTAATAAGGTGCGAAAAACTCCACAAGGTCACAGGATGATATGGCACAACTTCAATATATACTCTGTGCATTATTATCATTCTCAACTAGGGCTGCTACATATCCTCCACTACGTCTCCAACTTGTTGAATCATCTTCAGGGTGATAGCCTGCTTTTTTAAACACATTTGTAGTAAACACTTGTTTCATTTCCAGACCACTTTCTTTCTCAAAAATTTTATTTAACGCACACACTTCAGGATAATGTTTGTCATAACACAAACACACCACTCCATGTATATGTTTTTTGTTCGTATATACCTTCACTACAGCATTCCAAAAGAGAGTTCTTTTCTCCTCTCATATTTCCCAGAAAAGAGGGAAACTTTTGAATCCTATATATCCGATAGTACACAGTTGCTAAGTTCAGAGTCACTGAAAGCTTTTAATAGGTGTAGCATACCATGTATCCTCTGTAGATTGTCTACATGTGTATCCATCCGATAACCAGAATGGTACTACAAAAGCTGCTTGTTATTGTGAAATATGTACACATTCTTCTGGGTAAAGAAGACTATTTCTCCGAATATTACAACAGAGTAAAACATTGGTTTGGGGTTATCAGATCCAAAATCCAATCCACCTTCCCATATAACACGGATAAATTTGTGTATAGGATTTGATTAGGGGACTCTCTATAGCCAAAAGTAGATTCGACAGGTCGGCAAAGAGATCACAAAATGAATGCTGTGTAAATCGCTATAGAGGGATACTCTTCTACAAGTATTAATTCTTTTCTATGTTTGTGTGTGTGCTCTGCCTTTTGCTATATAAGAATGACGTGTTTTGATGTAAATACTCAAATATAGTAGTAGTAACTCTCTTTATAATTATTATATATTGAGAACACAGAGGCAACAGGATATCCCAAGTATAGATGACTGAGTATATCTACATCGTACTTGTTCGGGGAGCACTTTTCCTATTGGATCTAGTATCAGTTTGAATTTTGAACATTAAACATCCGAAAACCATTAAAAACCTTAAGATTTTGCTGTTTTTTGATAATAAAAAAATAAAATTAAACTAAATTTGGTTTCAAAAAGTTTGGTGAAATTGGTGAAAAAACATTAATAACATAAAAAAAATATTTAAAATAAAAATTTAAAATTTAAATTTCTTTATATAATAAAAGAGTAACATAAAAATGCAAAGCAAAAAACTAAAAAAACAAGCAAGTAAACTTTTAACGAGTCCACTTCAAGCGTTCTTGTGGTCCTTTTGTCACACTAAAATATAATAACTGAAAGATGTGAATGTGTGTGTAGTTGTGTACATGTATATATATATGGGAACAAATGTTCGTTACTTTGCAAATTCTTTATACATAGATTGATTGAAATTGATTTTCTATAATATTTCTTAGTCTTTTTATTTTGTTTATTTTTTTTTCTTCTTTACTAGAATCAAATTTAAACTGAATTTTGATGTAAATAAGGAAAATTTATGATTGTAAGAAATCGTCGTAATATATCAATTTGTGAACAAGTGGATGTTTTTGTGAAATGTGTGTACATTCATAGTTTTTGTAGAGAGGTTTATATTTTATTTTTATATTATATTTTTAGTAAGAAAATTTTATATTTTACAATTATTACATTTATATATATAATTTTGCAAAATTGAGGAGCACAAAACGTGAGTTATTTAAATATCTATTTATACATATGTATGTATAAATTTCAAAATCTTGTATTTTTAATGCTATAATTTTTGATACTGGTTAAATTTGCATTAATTAAATTGAAACTGCCAGATACAAAACACTCTAATATGCTACATGGATAGATCATGCTTAGATAAGCAAAAAATTGTAGGGAAATCCTGGTAGGGGAAATCCTAACGGTTTCCGATATATCTGGAGTGAAAGATATTTGTACGTTTTATAGATCACCCTGTAACTTTTGATACGAATATGTTCAAGAGAAAGCGCTAAAAAAACGTAGAATGGGTTATATTTTGGGCTCAGACCTATCATTTTAAAGCGAACTTTTTGGGATTCTTAAATCCAATGTATAAAATTGGTGTTTTGATAAAAGTAGTAGTATAATATAAAAAAAAAACAAAAAACCGAGTAAAAATTCCGAAATTTTAATTTTTTTGAGCCATAACTTCAAAACACAGAAAAGCAGCGGAAAAATTTATGTACCATTGGAAAAGTGCAGCGATTACCTATCTAAAAAATTTTAAATGATCATCATAGTGTATAATGTTCAAAAGTTAGATGGTGATCTATAAAAATAAACCCAAATATCTTTAAGTCCTGTTATCTTGGAAACCGTTAGGATTACCCTCCTCCTCCCCTCATTACCTAACTTTTTTTCTTGTCTAAGCATGACCTATCCGTAGTGTTCGGGTTATAGACCACATACGGAACACCCCGTATATAAAAATGCAGAAAAAAAAACAAGTACAAATATAAAGAAAAACAAAATAAATTCTTCTTTGAATCATTGGCTAATGAATCTGTATAACATGTTAAGTCTCGCCATTGTGTTTCCCGCGAATGGTAACAGTTTATACACAATAGAGTATAAAGCTTTTAGGATGGTATATAATGTAAATATAATTTACAACTGAGATTTTATTCTTTGGCTCCTTTCGAAAAAATTGAGAATAACGAAAAATTTGAGAATTTCTATTTAACTACTATTTATATAAAACTTCTATATAATCTTGAAAAATGACCGCCATCGTCGAACGCTTATTTCCTTTTTTAATTTTGAAGTTTATACAAAATGCAACCATTTTATTTTGATATTTATTCCTACTCTTTCTTAGGATGACAATGTCCTGAAAAAATGATTTATATATAAGAAAATTATCTACAAAATATTTTTAGGCAGGTATACAAAAAAAAAAAAAAATGAAGTCCAAAAATGGTAATGTGTATTTTGGGTACAGAGAGTAATGCTTAGGGCTTTTAAAATTGAAGGGACAGAGAGGAAAGCAATGATAGCTAACTTTTTATCAATTTCAAATTAGCAGTGCTTCTAATGACTATTATTAGTTGGGTAGATGAAGAAGAGAGGAAAAAGACTTAAAACTTAATTTTGTAATTTATCAAAAATTACTGAGATGTTATCTACTATCATTGTATTTCCCTCTGACGCATCGTTTGAAAATTAATATGTAACTAATATTGATAAAACTAATGAAATTAAATTTCCAAAATGTTGACTTTAAAGCATAATAAATTCCGAGGAATATGAGCAAGGAGATAACTCGCTGTGCTAAGAATGGTCCAGGAGTTTCATAACGTTGTACTAGTTGTTGTTTTCAAAATACTGGGTATTCTATAAAAACTTATAAAAATATCAAAAAATTGCCCTGTAACAGATCCCCGTTTCAATAGAATTGATTGATTATTTTCATAGTGAATTACATGAACAAATATCGTCATATTAGTATGGGGCACCCAGTATCGTTGAGTTCCGAAAATTTTATTAAGAAGATATAAGAGTATGTATATGTACACTTTGTTTGTTTGTATTTAGGAACCTATAGAGAAGATAGAATTGTCCAACTTTTCTTGGAGAACACTGTACAGGATGTTCTAAATCTGTACTTAACACCTGGTCTTCTATTATTGAGACAAACAATAAATTACAAGATTTCGAAATGGTGGGTAGTGCATGGCTTTGGGTGGGGGGGGGGGGGTGTATACAGATTCCTATAATGTTCCCGTGATCACAGAACAGTCAATATGTCCATCAAACTAAATTATTCTTACCTTAACGAATTACAGATAAATTGGAAATCATTAAGTATTATTAGGCGAATAACACCATATACTATTTTGTTTACGAAAATTTGTTCTCGTATTTAACCAATTGGCTTACCAAATCAGTCATTATGAATCAACCCTTTGGTGATTTTCAACGAACTGATCCACAACTCTTATGACTTATTTTGGGCGCATTGTAGCGGCTTAAACTCGATTGTTGTTGTATTAAAAAACAAGATCTATTTTTTCGATTTTTTTAACATTAAAGCTCCCAGGAAACATTACCATTAGAGATCGATTCGAAAGCGACTCGCGCAATTAAAGTTTGACTTTATCCTCGAAGTCGTTGTTGACTCGATCTCGAGCGAAAAACAAAGGAAAATTAATGCTTATTCGAATTGTCTACTCTGTTGTAACATTGTCAGCCATAACAGATAGTTTTTAGTTATTATTTGAAGCGTGCATTCCTTACCAAAAATTATAAAAATTCATATTGTAACTTGCAAAAGTGCTGAAGTTCACAAGATTAAAAGTTGTTAAACTTCTTGCAAAATGCCAATATTATTCTCAGCTGCTTTGCAATATATAAAAAAAAACAATCTATGGCATCTCATATCACTGTTACTTGTTCGTCACTTACAGGATACACGTTAATAAATTGCGAAGGACTGTAAATTTCGAAGTAGTAATTGAAGTGGTAGGGAATCACACCCTTATTCCTTCCCCTCCCCACTGCAGACTCCCTTACAATCCGAATGTCATTTTGATGTGAAAACCTACCAAAAAAGTATTACTTTCTCTTCCTCTCTATAAGGCCACGACTGATTATAATGACCACACGAGGTAGAAGTGTGAATAAATTAGGCTAGTAAAAATCGGAGTATATTTTTCGAAAAATTTCGAAATTTGAAAATTACTTTCAATTCCTATACAGGTTTTTATTTAGCTGAAATTTTTCATTTCATTTCATATCATTTCATTTATTTATTAATATATTTCATACACAAGATTCAAGAACTTATAATAATATGATAAAATGGTAGTACATATACAACAATTAAAATGAATGACAGCTAGACTAATTAATTCACTAAAATTAAGAATACTGAGTAAATAAAAAAATAGAAAAAAAGAAAAAGTTAATTATCATGCAATTGGACAATCCTAAGTTAACAGAAAAAATATACTATAAAGTACACTGGGAAATTTGATGCCTGAACTTACAGACGGAGGCAGCACTCTGAGCAGTAGAAGGAATAGATTGCCACAAACGAGCAATTTGCACAAAGTAAAATGCCCTAATTGTCGGCAGAAAAATATCTCGGAATTAGAAGGACTGGAGGAAGAATATTTCATCAATGAGATATTCAGGCTTACCAGAGCGAAATATGGAAAGAAAATCCAGCGCTTCAGATACGTGTGACTCATACAATCAAGTAAGGAACCTTATAGGATATTAAATGTGCTGATCGGAGTAAATTAAAAATAAAATGCTACTTCAAGCATGCTTTTGTAAACAAAATCCGGTTTTAAAAAAATTATACACCTATATGTAAAATAAGGAATGAGAAGATTGCTGACCAGTTTTAAACGCAGATCCAGTGACAGGTAATCACCAGTCGATCATATTCTTAAGGACTACAGAGGATAGTTCATTTATATAGAGCAGTGAAGTGCGATAAAAAATAATACTTTGGGATTTATTAGGATTGAATAAGCGATGTACAGGTACAGGTATAGTTGGACATAATCAGTATAAAAATGCAGCTGGGCTTGCTGTACTACATCGTAAAGGCTATCAATATACATGCAGAATAGTAGGGGCCCGAGAAATGATCCTTGTGGAACACCTCACGACAACGAGAATAAGGAAAATAAACAACCATTAGTTTTAACCTGCTGAGAGCTGATTGTGAAAAAACAGTCAACAGCAGAGGTAGTGAAACCGAATTTCCCATTCAATTTGAAAAGCAATATCGATTGATCAACACTGAAAAAAGCTTTAGAGAAATCAAGTAGAACTAATATACCTACATTATCCACATCCAAGGTCATCCGTAAAACACAAGTAATTTTAATAAGCAGAACAGTTTCCCAATTAACTATGCTTGGAACAAAATACCGAACTAGAGTTTTATCATGAGATTATTGGAGTTTAGGAGCTTCTGAATTTGAATAAGCATAATCATTTCCTTTCCAGTACTTTCACAAAAAACCCAAAAGCCAGAGAATGAAACTGCAGAAGTATTTTTAGGAATCGGCAAGATACAAGCGATTTTTTACCCCTCTGAAATATGAAATGATCAACCTTTTGACACAATTAGAGACATAGTTCGCGTATAGTCACACTGACTAAAATTAGGCTCTAAAAATTTATACTCGCTATAAGATGTGATAATATTTGTCTTAAGTGTGTCTTATGTACCCTATAAATTAAGCACCAAAATCTAACATCAAATCTTACGAACTGCGTAAAGGAGATGTGCACTTGTCAGAAAATAAAGGATTTTCACTTCTTCTTTTTATAATTAGGCACATACGATTATTTATTCTCAGCACTTTCAGACATAACCTATCTTTATGTGTCAAACTGAAATCTCCTCTTGTGAATATGCTGCTTACGCGCTCATAATTATATAAAATATAAAATATAAAAAATATAAATAAAAAATAAAATATAAAATATAAAATAATATAAAATTATAAAAAAATATAAATTGAAAAAAAAAAAAAATATGTTCGAAATCTTGCCCATAGATAATTAAAAGGGTTATCAACTTTTTACAATTTCACTAAAACTAGTTTGTGAATCAGCCTCACTCCTGTAGCACATATTATACTAGATGTTAAAAGGTTTCGTAAAAAAAAAACTTTTAGAAAGGGGATTGAGGTTTACTCTTTCGATACCTTATAGAGTCTACAGGCAATTTTTTAACTGCGTTAAGCAAAGAATTAAAAGAGGTGCTAAATCAGAAAATTTACGAATAAACATTGACGTATTGCGGTTTGAAAATAAACGTTTTTAGCTTTAGGAATATGTGGAGAGTAATAGCTTCAATTGCTTCAATCATCCAAGTTTACAACACTGTGTGAAGTAATATTTGTCTCACAAATAATGAATGGTGGGTGACGGAAAAAGTTCTACTGCTAATCAATACTTCAACAATGGTGTACCGTAAGGCTCTATCCTTAGCTCGATATTTTTTAATTTTTTCATTAATGATATTCCTAAAGTAATAAATAATATGTATATGTATTTATGCCGCTTAGCTTGTTACATTTTATTGCATTTTATTCAGGCTCGTCCGTGGCAGTATATTTTGATGCCTAAGTAAATGGTACTATAGGTTCCATATCAGAACAAGGTCCGTGTAGTGTGGAGTATTCCTTGATTGTGATATGAAATGCTTTGATCACAATAAATATTTATTTTAAACTCTATTGCCTTTGTCTGTCGGGTAGGATTACTTTTCACTCACTTCCGTGCTAATCTTTTTAAGTTGCTTATTTGACCAAATTGCACCTAGAGACTCCTTATGTTCATTAATTTTGTATCAGTAAGTATACTCGTAGCTGTTTAACCATGTCTTAAAGCTGAATTTCAGATTCTTTGGCTGGTTTATTGGATATATATACTTAAAATGAAGTTTACTATTTTTGTTCATACTTTTACATACATTCATAGCATTTTTACTCAATCAATATTGAATCATTTCATTTTGTCTGGAGTTTTAATTTTTGCCACTCACACTTTGTCATCTATATTTCAGGGTTTTTACATAATTCAAAGTTATCGACATGGAAACCCTTTCCAGGTTGGATTCGGAATGGTGGTTCTCTAAAATTCTTCCGATTATTCGTAGTTTTTTTCAGATCTAATTGCATACTGTTTTTCTACGTCTTATTTCAGTTCTTTAACTAATTTTAAGTAATTATTAATTAATTAAGTTTTATAATTTTTAATTAATATACATACTTTATTGTCATAATTTTTGGATTAAAAAAAATACATTTCAACACACGTCACTTCCTTTATCGTGTCTGTTTGTCAATATTTTGATCAAATATTTCAGATATTCTTCCAACGCCTATATTCAATCCTATAGAATTTTTAAGGGTATAAGTTAGCAATTCCGTCTACTCTGTATACTACTTACAGTATACATAGAAATAAATGTTTGTTACGTACATATATACTGACTCTATCGGAGCAATTAAGATTGTGTCATCAATTTAATTATATACATATTTCAATTTCCGGAGAATTCTAGTAAAAAACAAACATTGAAAAATAGCTAAACGCCCCAAGGAAGTGATTGAGAGGAAGATCATCACGCTTATATCGCTTTCTTATCACCTAGAAATAACTCTAGAAAGTGTTTAATTAAAATACACTCAGAAAATACATTCAACAAGTTGTGTATACCAATATATATACTCATTCTTCCTTTGAGAAAATGGAGCAACACCAATTCGGCAAAGAAGTGGAACTCTTGAAGCTTTCCTTGAGTGTGCTTGGAAATTTTTTTCCTGCTTTACTTATGTATTGGTCCTGGCTGTTAACTTAAGGTTGTAAAAAAAACTAAGTTCCCTGGATTCAGCCATAACCGTCTGTAGCCCGTCCCTGAAAATGTTTCATGATTTTTTCACAGACTGAATCACAATTTCCACCCTTCTCCCCTTTTTATTTCCAAATCATCCGCTTTATTCGTCGTACTTGATACCCTCTAATGGTAAACTTTTCTGAGCTTTTCCTTTGTTTTCATTTAGTATAAAGTTTGTGAAAATGAAAAATTTTCATGTCAGGAAAAGTGCTTTCAATGATAAGTGGGAGAGTTTGGGCGCAATATTTTAAACATAGAAAACTCTTGCTCTACATAATTTTTCTGTGCAGTAAAAAAAAAATAGACGTCATTGGTAATGGCTGAAAGAATGCCATAAAGAGCAAAGTTAATTAATGGGAATCACCAATTATTTCGAGGTCGATTTATTTACTTTTTTTTTTTCTGATATTTACAATTTCAGTAGAAAACGATAGAAGAAAAGTTCTAATTTGTGCAGTACCAATTTTATTGTTGACTCCGTAGATTAGATGAAATGTACAATTAAGAACCACACCCGTGTGTTTTAAAGATGTACTCGTTTTTGTTGTTTTTTTTTCGTCTTCTTGAAAATGGTTTGTCGTGAGATGAAATACGACGTATAAATATTTAAAAAGGTTATAATGGAAATGTGTACATCGCTTTGGGGACCGAGAAAAAACACAACGAATGATTTCAGTGTCACATGTCTAGACCGATTATTTCACTTTCACGCGGAAGAATCATCCTAACTATATAAATTGATCTACGATTTAATTTAAAATTTTATGTAAAATGTTGGTTAGAGATTATGTGAGTAAATACATATGTGCACTCGTCTATCTTGAATCTACTTAGTCAGTTTTTCGATCGAATCGTAGTTTTGAGATATTTTCGATATATGATCTGTTCTAGTTAATAAGGCTTTTTTTTCTCGTGTGGAGCTTACTAATTTATTTTATTTCAGTCTACTATTGCTCTAATTCAATATTGTTTTGGAGGTAGATATAATGTTGTTGATGCTTCTTACTTGACTGACCAAAATGAAGTATCTCATGGTTCAGTTTTGAGGCCTTTGCTTTTTCTTATTAATAATTTTCCTGAGGTGACTCGAAATTCATAATATATGTATGTATAGGATCGAGGTGTTTCCATAAATAAAAAGTGAACTTAATTTGAGATTTGTAGGGCATTGAAGTACAAGTCAGAGTTTCGAAATTCGAATATCGATTGCTGGTTGAGTTTTATTCAGGATGAAGAAGATTTCATAGGATATTTAATCTCAGGCACAGAAATATACAAAGAAATACATCTAAAGGCTAAATGTTAATTTTCAAAACATCCAAGCATCCTGAATGAAATCGATATTCCCCAATATCTTTGAATGGTCATGACTTGCCTGTATTAGAGAAGTTTCCTAGTTATCATTTAGGAAATATTTTAACCTGAATAGCAAAACATCGTGAATAAATCCCTGGTGTAACCATTATAAAGAAGCCAGAAAAATGTACAGCCTATCTGCGAGACTAATAGCCATAATAATGCAGACTTGACAGTCAAGCTGCAATTAAAGGTGCAATCGTGTCTAGTTCAGTGTTATCGCAACAATCTTCGAAGATTAGATACCAACCTTTCAATATATTTTCTGTTGAATAGCTAACTACAATAATGTATCAGGAAATGAGACAGCTGATGAACTAACCAGGTAGATTTCAATTAAGAACATATGTTTAGCTGAAGAATCCATTGGAGGTGTCCTATAATCAGTAAGTCATACTTACAGGCTTGCTATCTGGCTAATCGTTGAGGGGCAATTACCAACATATGTGATTTCAAAACAGCTTTGGACCAAAACATTTCTTACGTGCAGTTATTACACGGAACACTGTCTATTTTGGGCAAACGTGCGAAATGCATTCAAGCTCCATACGTGTCTATCCGATGTCAGAAAGGACATTTCTAGTTTTTAAAAAAATATTATGATATGGTATTGGACAAAAAATTAAATTTCCTATAAGCCTGTTATAGTCTGACTCTCTCAGACTGCTTTTGGGAAACAAAAACTGATATTAGTTTCAAAAGGGTATCTTTTCAAAAATAATGCAGAATCAAAAGATATCATTTCCCAATTACCCATTTCCAATTAAATAAGTTCTTTTCGGTATCAAAAGTGGACCATTGCCACTTGGCGGGAAAAGTTACGCTTGGCTTTCAGTAGAACACAATGAAACCTTTGTTGCGGGCTGACTATATTACAATCTGGCTGGAAACATTTCAACTGAGATTTCGCTGCATTCCTCCATCTGTGTTTAGATATAGAGTGGTGAAGGCGGTGCCTTCAATAATCTCATTTAAAATTCCTTAATATTGAGTGTCCTTTAAAAGTTTGTTCAAAGTTGTAAATAGAGGTCGGAACAGATCAGATGATTGAAATAGCAGGTGCTAAAAGTGGGAGGAAACCAAGAGAAATAAGCATTAACAGAAATAATTGGAATAGAGAAGTAGAGGAACAAGATTGGTAATGTTAGCTAAGTTTAACTTTTTTATATTATTTTGATTATTAGTGTTGTTTTTTTAAATATACAGCCAAAAATCTTCCATAAAGGAACATATACACAATTATGTGGACTTTTCAAGTCTGGAAATTCTGATTTTCTTCAAATCCTTATACATGCGTCAAATAACAAACTTGCTCAACATGCATTTATATTTGAAAATACGAATATAAATCCACCTATGCGAACATATAGACGAAAAGTTGGTGTGACAAAGTCATACAGAGCTGAATATCTTATTCGATCTAAGAAAGGTGTCCTAAAGCGTATATGAAATTCGACATTTTTAATTGCCTTAAGAGTATAAAAACAAAACGAGTAAAAGGAGTTTGTTCTCGTTTTATGAAAAGAACGGGTTATATGCCAAAAGAAACTCGTAGAGGAGACCGAAAATCTAGAAAATTTACTGACAAACAGTCTTCTACCCACTTCTCTTTGGGCAGTCAGCAATAAAATATACTACTAAATGGCAAGCATAGCATTTTGCTTCGGTGCCCACCACTCAGCATTGATGCAGAAGGTGTGCAGCTATCATCGAATTTCTAACAAAAATTTAAACTATTTGAGATTCATTATTGTCATTCGAAAACAGCTTCAAGGCAGTACCTATCTGGCGAGATTAACAGCCTGTATCGAGTGTACAAGACAAATGTTTCTCCAGAGTATACCGTTAAAAACACATATTTTAGAAATGTTTTTATACGATCCTTCAACATTAGGCTCAAGGCTCTATCATCAGATATTATATATTATATATTATGTACGGGGATCGTTTAAAGGTCGATGAAAATTTTCGTATAAAGATACATAATCTTTGAGCGAAGGATGTTTTTAACTTCCTCGTGAGGAAAAGCCAAATATGATAACATTGCCTTTTGATTGTCAAAAGAATATGGTACTAACCAAAGTTGAGGATCAGGCAGCCTACTATAGCCGCCAAATTTACCTACACAACTTTTGTATTGCCCAGGTTTCTTCGAAAGCTGCACTTTCAAAAGATAATGTTTTTCTCCATCTCTGGACAGAGGACATAATTATGACGTAGAAGGATCCAATGATGTTTCATCAGTCGTTCATCATCGGCTTCAAAAACCACATTTTAATCCTACAATATTTAAGGTTCGCTTCATTTGTGATGGCCGTGGGGATCACAAAACAAGAACTGTGCAATGATTCACTCACTTATTTATACCTCCGGATAGAGTTTTTGCATGCCTGGAAAAAATCGTAAACGCAAATGAAACTATTTTGTGTAAAGACTGTGGCACAATTTTAAATCTAAGAATATTAGAGTGTATAGTTCAAGACTGACAAAGAGAAAGAAAACTTTTTTAAGCCTTCAGGCAATGTCACTTTCTTTTCAACAAGTCTAAACGGTTCATCACACGTAAGACTCCCAAACCAATGTTTTAATGAGAGACAAAACAACTTACAGGTCCGACATAGCTCAACCAAAATGAGTTTTAAATAAATGGAAAAAAACAGGCTAGATAAATTCATAAACGTTAGCTAAACTTCTACTACTTAAAACTGAAAAGTTGAGGGACTTTGACAATCTATTGAAAAAACATTGCGGTGAGGACGGGGCCTTCTTAAAAAATTTTCAATTTTACAAAAACGTAATTGACTGTAATCGTTCTGTAGAAAATGCGACATTCAGTATGTATTGGGAAGATACGTGTGTGATACGCAAGAAGATGACACTGATCTTCACATATAAATAAAAATCAAATTTAATATTAATTTAAAAAATTGAAATATTGTTAAGTTTTTAAAAAGGAAATGTTTATTTTTGTTATTTTTATATTATTTATGGATATTAATAAAGTGCTTGAAAACTGTTTTTACGCGTTTGTCTTTCCAAAATGTTAGTTTCAAAAGCGCCTTTTTCAAAGCCTTAGAAGTAAGAGGAGAATTTTACAAAATGTCAGAGCATATAATTTTCTTTAACAGTAACGTTCGTTTATTTCTTGTGGTAATTCGACTTTATGTCTATGTAGTCCAGCAATCTTAAGATTTCACTCCAGAAAAAGCCCAACCAAGCTAAAAAATGGGGTGCATTTATCTTTCAGCTCTCCAAATAAGGGGTGAAAAGTCCCTGGAATCCGGTTGTCCGCATAACTTGTGACAGCTCAAAAACGAGGGAAAATATTACCATTTTTCGGTTTTTTGCGAATATCTTCATACCTGTCGGTCTTACGGCTATAATCTAAATATATGAAAAAGAAAGAGCGGGAAATCAAACCACAAGAAAAATTTCTTTTTATTGCATTCTAATTCAAAGTACATAAATGTTTGATAAAGCGATTAAAATATTGAGTACATTCCACTATGTCTCACAAAACCAAATTTCGGAGATTTCAATTACCTTGCCATATATAAAGTTTCTGCATTACGTATTGCTTTGGTCTATAAAAAAGGTGGAATAAAGTTTATTAATAACACTAACAGTTTTCCTGTAATCTGGCTTTGAAACGCCAATGTAATTTTTTTTAATTACATGTAATGATTGAAATCCGGATTTCTCTGCGATACCTTCTTATTTTTACATTTTTATAGGCATTCGGATAAATAATAATATATTCAAGTGTAGCTGCTGTTTCTGATCTTCTTATTCTAACATTATATAGATGTTAAGCTCTACCGTAAAAATATGAAGCTTGTCAGGACAGATCTTTTTCTTCGTGAATATTTACAAATACATAACTAAAAAATGAAGTTTGTTTATATAAGTAATTTCTGGCAGCTTATTCTGTTTCAGTTTCTTCGTCTTCTTTCTCGAATTGTTCTTGATTTTCGTATTGAATCATATTTTACAAAATTTAAAAAACATCGATATGTCGAATATGTATTAAATGAATCTTCCACATTGAGAAATTTCGTTACGCCAACCAACAAAATTGGCAAAGAATAAAATATTAAATTCGTTGAAATTTTGTAATCCATAAACATAATAAATTAAAAATAACAAGTAAAAAAGCTAGAATTGGTCTTAGACCAATTCTTATGATACTAGATGAATGAATTTCGTATGGTCACCCATCTGTGCAATTTTGATTTTTGAAGTGGTTTTCTGCATATATTTCTAGAACGGTTCGTCGGACAGAAAAAATGATTATAGCCAATTTTATAGGATTTCATATTATAAAGAAGTTAGTTTTTAGTACAATAAAAATGTCTAGGACTGATAGTTTTCATAGTATACGTAAAAATCATAAATAAATTTTTATACGGCAACACCAAGAAGGGGTTGCCCGATTTAGTCAATTTTTGAAATTTTATTTGCTATTACTATGAAAACACCATGTACCAAGTTTCACCTCTCTATGTCGACGTGCTCTCAGGTAGTGTCCAAATATATAGTGGAAAGCGAGATTTTTGTTTGGCAACCCCACGAAGGAGTTGCCCGATTGCCATTTTTGAACTTAATTTTACTTTTTTTTTTCTAAAGACCGTAAACAAAATTTCAGCTTTCTAAGTGAGCGCGTTGTCGAGTTATCGTACGCACAGACGGACGGACGGACGGACGGACAGACAGACAGACAGACATGCAAAAATCAAAATAACATTTAATATTATGCGTGAGTGTCCAATCCATTTTGCTCTACCGTCATTGTTTCTATGCGTTACAAACGGAATGAGAAACTTAGTATAGGGGAGCCCGGGGCATAATGACGAACGGGGCATAGTGACGAATGAATATTATCTGTAATCACCTTTATTCTAAAATCGCGCTATGATACCCAGAATGCGGGGTTAAGTATTGCCAACATATAGTCAACATTTTTGTCACATTAGTCCATGTTTGTTGTACGAAAAGAGCAGACGAATTTTGCAATTAGAACACCCTAAAGTTTTAACATTGCCAATGATTGTGTTTGAGGAAATATTTTAGGCGTTTTGATATGAATGGTGAGTAAGTTTAGTATATTTATGGTGTGCAGTTTGTCGGGGTAATGGTAGAATTCATATAAGTTTTCGATGAATTTTACAAAAGATGTTGGAAAAAAACTAATGTGTGGTGGGCATAATGACGAGTTGTTTCTGGGGCATAATGACTAGGTCACTTTTTACGGGGCATAATGATAAGCTTTTTACGGGGCATAATCATTTTTCGATTTTCAAATTCTGGTAGGCTTAACGAAGAGTGGACTCAAAAAACATAATTTTACATTAGAAGGAATTTCTTTGTCAAGGAAAATGACTCCAACATTTAGTGTGTCGAAAACTGTGAATTTTTCGGACGTTGGTTGCGCAAATACCGAGAAATCGGCATTTTGTAAAAACAATATTTTTTCGAGTTCTATTAATACAAAAGAAATTTTGAAATGTGAACCTATTTATTCTAAAACTTCCGAAATCCAGGAATTGTTTTAAAGGTAAAATATTATATGTTTTCAGGTTGCATTTTCGAACTCGAAACTCGAGGTGTTCCTGATTTTATAATTAATACATATTCCTGCAAGGCTCATTATGGTTATTAATTAGGTTATATTATATCACATTTTGTCCGTGATTGATCCTACTTGGTATTTGTAAATTCAAAGTTTCAAGAAATCGATTCAGGGATTAAAGAAAAATCTAGAGAAAAATCGTTCGTCATTATGCCCCGGGCTCCCCTTCCCTACAGATTTCAGCTAGGGTATAAAAATTGTGATAGATTTTGACCTTGGCGTGGAAGAGGTGAAAGAATCGAAATATTTGAAAACTTTTGGAAGAGTGGCAAATCGGACAGCTATTGCTCGAGAGTGAGAACCAATTGCAATGCTCTTGAGCATCTTATGAGCCGCGAGCTGCTAGGTAAGCTTAATTAACTCTTGTAGCTAGCTTTAGGTTATTGCACCTTCTAAATTAAACAATCGCCTATAGGTAGGATACCAACCTAATACTCAGCTGATAAAATCATACTAAGTTGTAAAGACAATTTTTAATCACCCTGTATAAGATCTGTTAACCATACGGAAAATCAAAGTAATAACAAAAACCTTGTCATTTTTTCCAATTAAGGTAAATTTTGTATTTTTAAGAATCAATATCAAAGCCTCTGTAGCACCCAATTATATACATACATACATATGTAGGTACGACATCATTCTTTATTTTACAAAATTCTGGAAATGCTTTTATAACCTAATTGGCTTTTATAGGCAATTATACTGTTACAATTTTGTAACCATACTTCCATACAAATTTATGTTTATGATAGCTGAGCAGTTCCCTTCCTACAATCTATATACTCATAACGCGTCAGTGACAACCAGATTTCTACGTAGTCAGTGGTTAATTGCTTTTAGTAATTGGTGTTTAATGAATTCATTTATGAGATGAATCGGTTTATGGTTTTCCATTTCAAGTCAGAATCTATCTATATCTACATATACTATATCACAGTGCAAATATTGATCTTTCGGATACGGCTCCTTTACACCCATTACATTGGGTAACCAGTTTTCGACTGACTGTGAAGTTTGCAAATTCAATTAAAAATATTTTTCCAGCTCTGTAATTGATGGGGATCTGAATGAAAACCACAAAAATGGAAAATTTCATGGATTAACGATTATAAGTGATGGCGAAATGGTGTAATAAATTTTAGTTTTCAATTTTATAAATGCGTTACCATTTTCTCTTCTAAATTGAGATTAATCGATGGATGCTAAAGAGTGCTTTGTGTACCAACTGATGTATTTATGTCTGTCTATATTGAATGTTATCAAATCTAAGGAAGTAAGATGGCTTTGGATGATTTAGGTATCGAGTATTTGTAAGGGGCGAGGAAAAGGTTCACGTGTTGTACCGTAGGTGCTTAAGAGTTATTTTCTGATTGAAATTTAATTTTACGTTTATAACTAGAAGCTTGTCCGTTCTTTGGGACTGTTTAATAACAACAACAAAAATTTAATCGCAATTGATTGATTTAAAAAATATGTGTGCACTATGTTTTATTTAAATCGAAGATGGTCCAAGGTGTTGCCGTTTTTATGTTCCAGGCCATGACACAAAGCAATTTTGCTACTTGCAAAAGTATTAGAGTAGTACGATTTCGTACTTGTTTTAGTATTTGTTCTTACGGAAAATGCATTAATTTCAACTTTCTGCATAATGCGTAAACAAGCCTCTGTACTAGAAAGTTGATTGAGGAATTTTGTTGCTTCATTCTTTGTGAAGTATAAAAATTTCAGGATTTTTTAATAAGATTGTTTATGTTTTTTCACTTAAACATTCTAAAAACATTTGTTAAAAGAGTGCCAACTAACGAATTTGGTATTTTTTAAACAAAAATAATAGTTAATTTTCTCATGAAAATATTAAACCAAAAAAATTGTTGCCGAACAATTAAAATGGTGACCCAATTGTATTTTTTTGTTATAGTAAACCAACTTGGACTTATTTCTGGGGTGGGCCAGGTCCCCGAACTTTCGAACATAAGTTTTGACAAAAAACCAGCACATGAATATTCCCAACTATTGATCGAAATTTGAGATAGGGCAGTCATTGTCGAGATTCCGATGTTAGAGACCAGACGAACAAAGAACAGTTTTCAATTGTTTTCCATTCTTTATTATAATTCTCGTTAATTGTTATTGAGCAACCGGAGAGAAAAAATCATGGTACATCACTTATCAGTTAGTATAAGTTATCAGGATTCAATCAATTTTTGGATAACTTATCAGTCAACATTCGACGATCGATATTTACTATTATATGATTATATTATCGAACCTAACGGTGTCGAGTATTTACGAAAAAGTTTTAATTTAGTTTAGTTTTAGTTTTAGTTTTACTTTAATCACAATGAACCGAAAGACAGAAGCTTTTGCTATTTTGATTTCTAATTTTGGAAGTTGTTCACACAGTGTTTGAGTTTGCGTTTAGCAAAACAAATGTCACATCAGATTATGATTGCTTTTATGTAGCATTTGCAAGTCCTGCAAATTGCCTTTCTATTTTACTGAAGGCGGTAAGATTTCTTGAAGCACTGTCGAGGTGCACATAACTTCTATTATTTGATGGCGTATTTAAATAATTTACAAGAGCTGAAGTACCTCGCGTTAGGGCGGTATTTGTAGTAAGTGCGGTAAGTACAAGTATCGGGACTTGTACTTAAGAATTTTTTGAGTACCAGTACCGGGATTTGTACTTAAAAAAATGTTAAGTCCAGGTCCTGATACTAGTACTAATACTAAAGTACAATTACTTACGGTTTTATTAAGCACTAATAAATAGATAGTCAAAGTCTTTGTACGCTTTAATTTACAGATGTTTTTCTGCAAACTTATTTAGCACCTGCTGCGCTCTTTGTTTGTTTTCTCATTTTCAATGTTTATGAGTGCCGTGTTCGAAAACCTCTCCTGAAGCAGTTGCTCTTAACCAAGTTTTAACTCGATGGAAAAGCTCCGATCACAACCGACCGAGCTGACAGCGAGACCCAGAGCTGCTTGCAGCTACTTGTATAAATTTGGGAAGAAGTCTTTATTAATTTCTATTTTCAGTCTTCCCAAATTTACTACAATGCTCTGGTTTTGAATCATATATTATTCATTATTTTTCTTTCAGTCTGTAGGGTGGAAATGTCTACATTGAAAACAATTGTATAATTTTCTACAAATGCCATCAAATCAAATCCATGTTTCAGGTAAAACTTTATAACTGAGTCAACTGACTGTACCAAAGGTAGATTCAAACCTATTTTTGAAGTTAGTGATAATGTTGTCCATCACTTGGTTGTAAATATGTATCTTCACAATATTCGGATGACCTGATGGAAAATCTACTGAATTACTTTTACTTTTATCAAAAAGTCTTTTGCTCTCCCCGGTTGCCTTCTCCTTTTCGGGACTCGAGTAGCTTCTAGACATATTTAATAGTTTAATAGTTAGTTCCATAATGTAACGTAATAAGAATATTATTGAATTTTTTAATTGCGCTAAATATTTCTTCTTTATAAAGATAATCAGCTTTATTACTGAATATTATAGTATGCATGCGATGTATGTGTATAGGTTTTTCTCAGAATTTGAGTTTGGTACCTTTGGGTGATCCAAAATCCCCGAGAAACACTTCCCAAGCCACGAAACAGACTCCCTCACTACCACATCAGAGCCTGAACTTAGTCCTAACTCTTAACATTCTAAAACATTTGCAGCATTCTTATATAAAACCACTGACATGTATAATATAGACTGACTACGTCCATAGAAATACACTGCAGAAAGTGGGCTCACTTCTATATAGCGTTCTCTTTCGGTCTAAGCACCAAGTACCAACTGAGAGAGAATTGTAAACAACAAATAAATAAGTGGGTTCATCGAAATAAATGTTTTTACATTAATTTTTTGGGTTAGATAGTGATAAAAAGTGTTTTACCAAAGGCAATATATTCATACATACTCAACAGAAATTCGAAAGGTTTTATTAAAATCATTTTTCATCTTCCTTGTTAGAATCGGCAAAAGATGAAGAATAGAAGAATTTTTAAGAACTTTTATTTTTAACAACTCTAAATCAAATCATAAATACAAGAGGAAAACCCAACCGCCTCGTCCGGGGTTTGAAACCAAGACTTTCCATTTGCCGGGTGACTGCTCTTACCACTGAGCTAACGAGACAGATGATTTTCCCTCTTGCATTTCATAATTTGAACTAGCCTACTAAGCCATGTTTTGCTTTCAGCTGGCATTAACCAGTAACGATGAAAGCACACAAATAAATTGTAAATTCAATTTTTTATTTATTTTCCCGCGGACGGGAATGGAGCCTACACTTGTTAGAATCGGTTTTTAAACCCTGGACGAGGCGGTTGTTTTTTCCTCTTGTATTTATGATTTGATTTAGAATCGTTAAAAATAAAAGTTCTTAAAAATTCTTCTATTCTTCATCTTTGGCCGATTCTAACAAGCGTAGGTTCGATTCCCGTCCACGGGAAAATAAATAAATAATAGAACTTAAAAACATTGTCTCCCACACTTATTTGATAAAAATTATTTACCGCAGAATGTAGACCGGTTTCAGATTTTCGGCTATCTTCAGTACACTAAAAATGTTTCTATTGCTGATGTAGTTTAATGCAATGCAGAATTTGAATTGAATAGAGCTCGAGATATTTCGAGTGATTCTAGCAAGTTTAACTTTGTACCTTTGTCACAAAAATGCAAAATTTCTGGTTCTAAGTCAGGAATGTGCTATTTTCTTAAAGGGTGCTTAGCGAATTTCGACTTGAAATTATTATTTCTTAGAGTACTGAAGTCCTCAGTTATTCTTTCTTTGGAAGGTCGTCCTATTTGCCCAATGTATACCCTCCGGCATGTTGTGGCAATAAACTCCATTTTCATTTAATTTATCGATTGTATCTTTAACACTTGGCAACAAGCTATTAAGATTTTTTACCGTTTTAAGACCTACGTGTATATCACGTTTCTTTAGTACCTTAGCTATTCTGTCCGGTATCTTTCCGTAATATTCCATTACCATATTACGGAGAGATATATCGCCCAAGTTTTTTCAGTTGGTACAATTCTGCTTAAACATTTCTTCCATAAGTTTATTTCATAATTTTCTTTTTAACATTCCAACTATTAACTCATCATTAAACCCGTTATTGCTTGCTATGTTCTTAATTGTTTTAATATCTTCTTCTCTATCATTTTTACTCACTGGAATAAATACTGCTCTATGACCGACAAGTTATCAAATGCTGTGTGTTTATATTTGAAATGTGTGAACGAATTTTTCTGTATAACTATGTCTACATACGTCACTAAGTTTGTCCTATTTTTTCATTATTGTAAGGTCTAAAAAATTAATATGTTCATCTTCTTCAATTTCCATTGTAAATTGGATTTTACTGTTGAAGGACTTCAGGAACTTTAAAAAATTATTGAGTTGTCTCAAACTACCTTTCCAAAAACATAGTAAGTCGTCTACATACCTATACCAGAGTTGTACATTTTCAAGCATCAGATTTTCCGAATTGAAGTCCTTCATTCTACGTTGTTCATGTACCGCCATTAACGGAGCTATAGGTGAGCCCATTGCCAATCCGTCAATTTGCTTATAAAATTCTTACTTAAAAACAAAATAATTCTGTTTTAAGACAAGTCAGTAGGATATAAAAGTTCTATTTGTTGGTTCGGGCTCAAGTGTGAATTCTCAACGATTCCCTTACAATGGAGAAAGAAGAACTTTAAGAACTTTTACTTTTAATGATTCTAAATCAAATTTACAAATGCAAGAAGAAAAAACAACCGCCTCGTCCGGGGTTTGAAACCGGAATGATTTTCCCCCTTGCATTTATCAATTTGTTATTTTTGTCACTAGCCTACTAAGCCTAGAATCTACTAGCCTAGAATCATTAAAAATAAAAGTTCTTAAAGTTTTCTTTCTCCATCATTGACCCATTCTAACAAGTGTAGGTTCGATTCCCGTCCGCAGGAAAAATAAATAAAGATTCCCTTACACATTGATGTACAACCTTCTATGGGAACATTTGTAAATAGTTTTACCACATCAAATGAAACTAATTTGGGATTTTTTAGTATTTTCTGATCTTTAATTTTATCCACAATATCTAAAGATTTTTTTATTGTGTAGTTAAACGGGGGTGTAACGTTTTTTAATATATTGTTCAACTCTTTAGTCAGCTTGCAATCTGGGCTATTTATACTAGATTCTACTGAACGAATGGATATACCTTTGGGGGGTACCCTAGGTATTGATACCTACGGGTTCACCAGATATCCTGTGTTGCGGTTGGGCAGCAAAACTGGAACGCGTCGTACGAAGCGTGAACTGGGAACATGAATTCGTGAATCTTAATATTCGATAGAAATCCTGATATATGTATAAGTTTTATTGATGTGCAGCGTAGATGCACTAGATCTTTTGAGGAGAGAGTCCCTATATGTTGGAGGCTCTTGACGTAACCAAAATAATAACGGTTTGATAGAACTGGATCGTTAGCACATCAGCGTCCTTGAGGTCACTAGTATATGTGACCAGTGCAACAGCATCAGAAAACTCTATAAGGAATTAAGATAAAAGAAAGAACAGTTCCATGCTATCTAGTGTTATAGATCAATATAGCTGTTTGTAGGTCCATTAAGAGGAGTCAGTACTCAGCAAAAATTTCAATTTAGATAGCAGCGAGCCTGTAGGCAATAAAACTTACTATACGTAGGTTTGTGTCCTGAAAGTATGAAAATTTATATAAAAATAGCCTAGACCTAGACCTAGACCACAAGTTACATTAGAGACATCTATCGTGAAAGACAGAAACCCAGCATGCGACAATTTAAGACGAAAATAAAAATTTGCAGTTCAAAGAAATTGAAAATTTTTTACGAGATTTAACTCTCCTAAATTTTATTTTGCACAAAATTGTTAATTATATTATTTTGCTTTATATTTCTACAACTTTCACCGAAATATTGCAATTTCTCGTCGGTGAAATATCGAGAGAAAAACCAAGTACTATTAGAGTTAAACAATTAAAAAAAGCGCCAGTAAAAATGAAAAAAACTCGACGTTACTTGCTAGATTAAGGCTTTATCTTTCTAAAATAGTCACAATCTACCTACTAACAGGAATTTGATTTGAAAAAAATCAATTTTTACCATTTTTTACAAGTTTCCGAGCTAATATCTCCACTCCAATACATTTTTTTTTTATTTTTCTCCACGCTTTTTACTAGACCTGTTCGTTACCTTTAATTTAAGATATAAGTCATTATTCTGGTAGAAATAGTTTGCCAGAAATTCGCATTGAAAAATGTATGAAACTTGCAAATCTTGGTACTGACTCCTCTTAATTGCTTAAATCAAAATCAAAAATTTCTAATTAATTGCTATCGTATAAACTCATTCAATCACAGCCAATAGTACATTTTATAAATTAGAACATAGTTCAAGCTGGTTATTGTGTAAACGCAACTTTTGTATGAATTTCGAATTCCATTCAACAAAAATTAGTAGTAGTAGTAATAGTAGTAGTAGTAGTAGTCGAAAATCGGTTCTAGAAATTGTAGAAGAACTTCAGCATACTTTCAACCTTAATAGTCGAATTTAATTTTTTTTATTCACCTCGTTCTCCAAGAGCAAAGAAGCTCCTTTCGTTGAAGGTATAACGACGTGCCTTGTCGAGTGTTTTTTGACATAATTGATGACACATAACACTTATATAGAGCGTAAACAATACCAGCCGACCCTATGATGGACTGGTCGAGCCGATTTCACTATTGCTGATGTTGCAACCCGACCAGCCAATACCACAATGCAGATGTGATGAGTTTCCATCTTCGTGATTATTCTTTAGTGTCTGTTGATTAGCTGAAGCACCACTGTAATATAGCTCACGTCAGCTGACCTAAAGGAAGCACCTAAAAAGAAAATCAACAGGACCGCTATTCGATTGGGCATAAATATAATCCTCGCAGAAACATGAGACATATTAAAAACTGTTGATGATTGAGATTTTATTCTCGCTTCCTTTATTGTCGTTTGCTTATTACGGCAAGAGTTTTATAAAATTTTATAATCCTTTTAGTATTAGCAAAAACAGCTTCGTCTTACAAAATCTGATATCAAAATAAATTTTCTTGTTTACAAAAATATTTTCTTCAAAAACGACTCCTACCTAACTACAGCTTTCTACACTCAGAAAAGTATTACTAGCTAAGCATTTAGACAAATATAATTGTACGATTTGCACGCTGATTGGTTACGCGTTTAGAAAAGTGGTGACAAGGCATCGCCGCGAAACCAGCGAAACCTTAGGTTTGGAGTTACCTGAAACGCTATGGTGGCCTATTAGCTCGTCCAGTCCGAGTGATTTGTGATGAGATTCGAGTTGAACCATTGGGTATAAACCATATATGCGTGTTGATGCACTCAACGGAGACGCTGTTTCAGTCTGTAAATTGTTCGGTGCATTGAAGTCTTTTGACACTGGTCGCAAACGTTCTTCCATGCACTCCTGTTGTACCAAGGAATTGCCAGACGCTGGCTGAGCAGATTCCTCCGATGCAAGAGTATCATGAGATGAAGTGTTCGATGGATCCAATTGGCCTTCGCTGACAATTTCAGAATTTGTGTAACTTAGTTTTAACCAATCAACTGAAACGTTAACCTCCCTATTCTTGACCTTGAGGGTGAAGTAATGCTAAGAGCGTTTGATGATTTTAGAAGGGTCCTCGTAAGGTGCTTGGAGTGACGTGCGTAATGCATCGGTTCTTGGGAACACATGTGAACACTTGTCAAGGTCCTTAAATCTAAAAGTAGCTCGACGAGAGTGGCTCGATGCCGGGACAGGTCTGATATCAGAGAAAAACTCGCGTAAAGAGATGACGAATTGATTTAGAGGCCGATACTGGGAATTTTGTAAAAAGTCGCCAGGTATGCGCAAGCCTTCGCCGTACACAGGGGTGGCTAGAAATTCCTCCCTAAAAGTACTTCGTAAGCCTAGCAGTACAAAGGGTAAGGCCTTTGTCCAAGTCTTTTCTTGATAAGCCATTAGACAAATAAAATTGTACGACTTACACGCTGATTGGCTACGCGTTCAGAAAAGTGGTGACAAGGCATCGACATACCTTCCTTATGGATTTTTGGCTAGCCTGATAACTTAGGTGTCATTGGGTTCATTGCTTTTAAATATGCTATTTTTCTATCTGTCACAAAGTGTTTACTATTGTCAAGACCTATTCTAATAATCACGATTAAACTTCTTCGTTGGATCACTGCTCAGTTTACATGCATGCATGTCTGTAGTCATTACTACGGAGGAATTTCCTTTGTCTGCTTTACTTATAACTAAATTCTTTTCTCGTATTTTTTTATTTAACGTTTAAGTGATATTGAAATCGTCTAAATTAAAAGTATAATTATTGTAGCTTCTAATAAGTTGTGCGCATTGTTCTTTTAACAAATTATTATCTTGGGTCTTTGGTAACTTATTTATGGCAACTTCAGTTTCTCCTGCTAAGTATTCTAAATCTCTTTTTGTTATCTTTTGATCGGAGGTATATTTTTTGCCTTTTTTCAATATATTGGTTTCTTTCACACTAAATTTCATATCTGCTAAATTAATTAATTTACTATAAAAATTATTGGGCTCGCTGTTTTCATATCTAACTGTTTTTGCATTATGATTATTTTCTTTAATCTCAATTAATTTAATCAATTTTTTCTCTGCTGTTTTTTTCTGCACATTATTTCTAGCTTATCTCTAATCTCACCGCCCAATCACTTGAATTCTAGGGCATGCATTTCCTTGGCTAAGTGCTTGTGTACTATATAAAGGTATAAGCTTAAGTAATCCCTAGCTGAATAACATCTCTTCATTTCCAATCTCAACCAAACATTTTCTGCTGTTTGTTGTCCTTTTTTTGCTGCAACTAAATCTAAACTAGACCAGACTTTCACATATTTTTGTATAACACCTTTCTACATGCATTCTTTGTTAAACCATAGATTTTTGTTCGCCAATGCAAACTTTTCTTTTAAAATGCAATACAATAAACAAGCTATCAAGTAGTTAAGTAATCACACGAATTGTTACAGAACCAATGAAAATAAAACTCACTTATCTAATTGTTTTTGTTAGTATTAAAGTAGTACTTTTACCGATTTATAGGTAATTGCACTTGTTTCTTTGTGAATAACCCAACATTTACACAAAATGCGATAAACGATAAATTTAGCGGAAAGCAAACGAGTCATTAAATCAGTAATAAATTTTATTTCTTTTTTTCTTTTTAATAAAAAAAAAAAAGTAACAGTAATTGCCTATACTATATGTTAATTACATAATACGATCTATAAATTTATAATACTGTTGGTCATGCACAAGTATACATAGCTTATATGGTACATATGTACATTATATAAGTAAAAGAACAGGAAAGTGCATTTACACAGAAAAAACTAAATTGCTTCATTAAATTAAAATTTTCGTTTCTATTTTTTTTTCTTTCTTAAAACATAAGTTTATTATAATCAAAAGTATTTCGGTCTCAAATATGTTTTATCGCGTGTGCATTTTATACTGGGCAGCTACGGTTGCTCGACTCATTAGAGGTAACATACATATATATATATGTAATATTTCGCGACAAACCAATAAGATCTAACTTTCAAGTAAAAATTGGGGCCGTATAGGCATCTATTTAGCTATTCCGAAACGTTTTCGCTCCCGCCACGGAGCTCATCAGCGGTATTCGTAATACATGAGGTTTTTTTTACCTTACTTTACAATTTTTCAAATATATGTATTTTATATATGTACATTGAAAAATCTTTTATTTTACAATTTTCGTCTCGAAGTATAAGTATATGCCGAGCCGTTATCCGCGACCAAAGAATCTACAGCAATAGGTGATGGTTCGAATTAGCGGATTTTGTTTTAGTTCCAAGACATTTACTCTATGCAGGGACCACCATTTAATTCTTGCAAAAACTTCTATCTGTATCACGCATCAGATCTAAATCGTCGTCTTCTTATATGGAAAAATCAAAAAAAAAAAATTTCAAACCTCTTTCTAGTAATAAATGATGAGCAAACTTAACCATATATTTAATTCCAACCGTCAACGCCAGGTTTTTTTCTAGAGTTTATGGAGTTTGTATAAATTTTGATTTTGATTCAAATATAAAACTCCACACATAATGAAGAGGACCTATTTTTTGTATAATTGTTGAAAATGAAATTTCGGTTTAAGAGTGTTTCAAAACAATTTTTTGTATTGGGCGTGAAGTTTGGATATTGTCGATTTTAAAATAGTGCATGTATTGTTATCAAACGCAGTTTTGAAAATCATATCCATCATTTCTGTCAGTAAACAAAGCAGCTTCCAGTACTTATTACTGTCTGGAACAAGGTTTCCTATTATCATAGGTAAAATATCCAAGTTTCTCTTGCAGACATATTTAACATACGCAGTTTACTAAATGAGTAAGTTTCAAAGGTGGAGATATGTTTTCTGTTTCGGTTTCCCTATAATTAAAGAGTTGTTTTCTTTCATTTAAAATGTCAATAGTGAAAAGTTTTTCATTCTCTATTAGGTTATATAAAATTTGTGTGATATCGTATTCACATACCCCTTCAAAGAGGTCATGCATAATATCGCAGGTATAGTTGTCTGTAACGTGAAAATTGCTCAAAGTGTTGAAAATTGATGTTTCTCTATTTCCTTAATCCCGGATAGTTTAGCTCGTTTGGCTGGAGTATATTCTTGTAAAAGATCTATGTCATAATAGATGAATTTCTAAACTTTTTGCTGTTCTCAACAATTCCAGAAGTAATACCTGCTCTATTGCATTTGCAAAGCCGGCAAAGAAAGTTAGCTCTAAAGCTTCTAGTATATCCTAACAAGGAATTCAACCCCAAGTTATTTCCCACTACTAACAAGAGTAAAAAATGTAGGGTTTGTTTCTGACCATTAATTTCTATTTCTACACCTTCCTTTTCAAGAGTTTTGATTTCATTTAAAATAATTCGTAAGGATGCATTGTTACCGTAGCATTTATGTTTAGATTTGAGAAACAGTGCTGGAAAAATATTTTCTAGTTTCGAAAGAAACTGTTGCGGTAGAGTAGGAAATTGGATATACATTGCCGCAGTGGATTGTTCTCCTGCATGTGAACCTAAAGCATTATTGATTTCAAAATCGTCAAAGTGTAAAATGAATGGAATCAAAACTTTACAATCTAACCGTGACACTTTGCTTTTCCACAAATCTCCATTAATTACATTCAAATACTTAGCAGTTTGCGTGGATAAAGTTTTCATATTTTGTATGGTATTTTCAAAAACAAATGGAAGTTAAAAAAATTTCTTAAAAATAAAATTACCCATTTGCTTCTCTTTTGGGAAAGCGGTGGCCTTTTTCCGACTATGTCTGCATTGTTTCATTATTAGTAGGTATCAAATGCAATAGGATTAGTATAAATATGCCTTGATTTCAAAGATTTTTGACGTACACAATACTTCCGAAATTTTTAACATTATGAGTACCTGAATCCAAACATTTGAAGCAAAATGACATATTTTATTTTAAATTTTTTTAGAAAGCTATTAGACCAGGATACAGATGAAAATTTTCAAATATTATGGCAAATTTTTAATTAAACAAAGAACTTTTGAAGATAGCTTATCAGTTGTAAGGTGCATGTTATAAAAATATAACTGAACAAAAGTCCCAAAGTTTTCACAAGAATTAAGATATTTCAAATCAAGTACGTTATAAATATACGTTACCAAGCTCAAAGCATACCCAGGTATGTAATACATTTTTATGGAATGGGGATTGAAAGCAATAAAAAAATAGAGTTAATTCTTAAAAAACTTTATAGAATTTATTATGACAAACATTTTTTACATCTGGGAAATTCTGTAGAATGCTCTGCACGTGCAGGCTTACAGCATGTTGTGCAACATTTTCGCGTGGGTCACCTCTTACCCTCCTCTTTGCAAATACTGCAGTTACCTTTGAGTTTCAGTCTGTCAGTTTGATCCCGTGCTGCTGGTCCACTTGACGTGGATGTAGATCGGATTGGTATTTAGTGTCCCATTATGCATTCGTTAGCATATCTGATCCCGAAGTTCCTCACAATGTGTTAATTCGCTGCTATGATTTGTACATGCTGGCATGGTGAGGGCTTAACCAAGATCTTGCAGAAACTCACGTCTCTTATTTGTCTTTTGGTTAGAAATGCAGGTATCGTATATAATGAAGGCTGCCAGAGTAACCACATCCAAAATATTATAAAAAAATGCTAGGGTCCATCGCAACCTACGTCTCTTGGTGGTGTAATGTCCTACCATCTTATCATATTTTCTCGTTCCCCCCCCCCCCCTGCATTTGTTGTAAAACAATATGATTTCAGGCTTTTGAAGGACACCACTAACACTTTTATCGTAATGCACTGTTGAAAGCAAAATTACAGATTTCCTATTTTTTGATACATAAGAGCAAATCCGGGTTTGTCACAAATCCGGACTCGGCAGAAAGCAGTGTACGCGAGGGTATAGCTTGAAATTCTGGAGAAAGTTCCAGTATGAGGTAGGCTTTGTGGTCGATACCTCAAAATGCAATTTATGATCTAATCACCCTTGACAGCGAGTAGAAAAAGAATGAAATTTACACTTATTATGAACAAATTCTCCTTGAAATACTCGAAAAAATGCATTTCTATCATTAACAATTATCCTACCTCCATGTTTTGTAAGCCATATGCAGCATACCCACATTTCGGAACAGGCCTAATCATAAAAATAAATTCTTAGGAACTGTAAATCCATACTGGAAGAACTCTGTAAAGAGTTACAAAGAAAATTATTAATGAAGGGGGAGAGAAAAAGAAATGGAAACGGGGTTTAATTACTTTAATTTCACTTCCAGGAAAGAAGCCAATTTCATAAGTTCGCTCTATTTTAATTGCATATTATTATTATTATTGAAATACCTCTCATCCAGCTGATTTTCCATAAATTTTTTTTCTAATGTGTTTCGATTAATATCAAGGCTTTTCTGAAATACATGTGAAATGACGTTTTGCATCTATGTATTACCTCCAAATATGTGATGATAGAAAGAAATTTTAAAACGTTCAACCATGTCAAAACAAACTATTAAACTCGAGCCTATATCAGAAAATTCATAATAAAATTATTATTCTAAACATTCTGTAACGCTTTCATGGATCCATTTAAATGTAAAGCAGGATATCTAGATAAAGTGCTAAATGGCAATTTCTCCAATAATAGCATATTTTCATATTCCAAGCAATTTAAAATCTCCCTCTTTTATTATATAAAACCGACCATCACCTATTTTCCAGCTCATTTCAAGTTATAGTCGACTCGTTTTCTGTATCCATTCTCAAAGAGGAAAAACGTTTTTATTTTATTATGTGCAACAAGAAAGACAGGAGAACGGAGACAATTTGTCACAATTAATGATACAAAGAGTTTGCTTTTAGCCTGTTATCTTGTATGGGTGACACTAAGAGATGTATACATTTAGTTTATATTCAGCTGCTACAAACAATTTAGTATCCTTTGAAATGCTTCAGATAATATGAAAATGACTACTCTAAAACTGGGACAGAGTTTTCATTAGGAATTCTACAACCTTTGCAATTTATGTACCTACATATGTATGTATAAAACAAACAGGAAATGTAGGTTCAGATGAATTATTTTATACACATGCCTACCTACCTAGTTCACTCACAGCAAATTCAATATTACAGTTCTGGTACACAACTCAATTATTATCCTGGAAGTTTTTCAGTTTAAGTCCTGAAGCGAATTTACAAATTTGAAATGGTTTTTTGACCAAAACTCTTTCTGTAGTCTTTTTTGTTTGTTTTTATATTCAAAGCCAAAAGCTCTGCGTTCATTGTTTCGCCCTTAAATGAAAAATTTTTCGTACAGAAAATAGCTGGTTTTTATTTCATATCCAAGAAGCCATGAACAAAATTTGTGGCCTTTTGCATTTTCAGGGCCATGCCACACGCGTGTGTATTTCGATCAAAGTAATATCAACGAATGAGCATTTACTGATGTTTTTGGCAAGGCTCTACATAGATACCCTTTCGGGCTTTCTGGTAAAGTTCAAAACTTTTCAATGAACAAAACAAAAAATAAAAATAAATAAAAAATAAAGGAGAATAACTTGTAGCTGTCATGTATAATGGATTCACAAATAAAATAAATATTCGCATTCAGGTCAATGAAATCATAAGTTCAACTCTGCGTATATTTCGAATATAACCTGTGTAAGTAATGTGTATGTATATGCATAAATGCAAAGCTCCTTATTGGAAGTCTTATAAAGTTTATCGCCTTTCCTAAGGCTAATTATTTATTTTATTCACAAAATTACATACATAGTAAGGTTTATTTTAAAGTAGTTATCTTCCTCCTGTCTCTATCAATCTAATGCGATTTTATATTTGTCCTGATTAGCCCTAGATGAATAATTGTAGACTTATATGGAATTGAGAAGCGATTAAGAACAAATACTTTTTTTCCACAATAAAACTTTTATTTAAATCTTACACGTGTTTCGATGCAACTGCATCATCTTCAGAGTGCTAATCGCTAAAGTAAGTAAGTATATATAAAACACTCTCTGACAGGTCGCATTTACATTGTGATATCCCTCAGGGATCAATACTTGGTCCTCTATTGTTCAGTCTTTATATAAACGTACTGACCAACGTAATTCATTACGCTGTAATAAATGGTTCTCAGAAAGCCAATTGGCTTAACGGAGGACAGTATATGATGGCTGAATAAAGATGTTCAGAATGATTATGATTGGTCTGGGCAAAACAGCTTACAACTGAATCCTGTCAAATCAAATTGCCTGGCGATCTATGGAAAAGTATTGAAGCTTATAATTTACCGTCAGTATTTATAAAGAATACAACACTTTCCTATGTATGGATTCTGCTAAAAGCCTAAGTTTTGAGTTTAATTCGAAACCATATCAGCGCTACACAGGAAAAATATATGGGTGTCTACGTTGGCGGTTGTGGCTGAGTTCTGGCTTGCTTTCGCTTCATTTAGGAAAAAAACTATTTAAAGCCTAGATGATATCTCATTTTACTTATGGTTGCATAATGCTCTCATTCCTGAACTCTGTTTGTCGTAGAAGACCCTTGGTTGCATACAATGATGTATTGTGGTATGTATTCAAGCGACCTCGAACTAGTCACATATCGCCCTATATATCGACCTTGCTTGGTTGTTCTCTAGAAGATTACCTAACCTAACGGAGAGTAAAAGTTCTACATAAACTGAAATCAATTAGACACAGGAAACTTTTTATCCCACATTGCAGATCGCGGCATGAACAACGTTCTTACTTTTTGAATCTTTTACCATATAATGTTCAATGCACGATTGTCGGCAGAAGTTTCTCAAAATTTATAAAGTTATCGCATATTTTTGTTAAGAATTACGCAATTTGAGTGTTTTCCAGGTTTCAGTATACATCACATATAAATATTGAACGCTCTATGTGAATTTTGAAAAATAGAAAAAATTGCTCATCGATATGTTATACAATACTTATATTAAAAGGCCTCAGTCCAACCAATATAAAAACGGAGCTAGATGCTACTCTGGGGGAGTCTGCTCCTTCATTTACAACTATAAAATATTGGGTGACAGAGTTTAAACGAGACCGTACGAGCTGCCAGGACGAACATCGCAATGGTCGACCAAAAGAAGTGATTATGCCAGAAATTGTGAAAAA
The DNA here is from genome assembly GCA_963924295.1 of Dioctria rufipes. NCBI lineage: Eukaryota > Metazoa > Arthropoda > Insecta > Diptera > Asilidae > Dioctria > Dioctria rufipes. The sequence continues at coordinate 177,979,327 of OZ002743.1, forward strand.
AACCACAAAATGATAATGGATGACCGTCGACAGAAAGTGCGCGAGCTTGCAGACATGATAAGTATTTCGAAAAGTGTTGTACATCGAATATTGACCGAAGATTTGGACATGACAAGGCTGTGCGCAAGATGGGTACCGCGATTACTCTCAATGGAATAAAAATAGCGTCGTGAGGATGTTTCAATAGAGTATTTGTCGAAGTTTCACAGGAATAGGGTTGGGGAATGAAGAGGGATGTTGGGCAGTCCAATATACTCCAGAAGATAGACTGTAGTTATTGCAGGAAAGAAACAGACTACCAAGTACCATACCTGACTTTTGGTGGGGGTATCAATGCAATGATGCCCACCAGGAGTGCCTGGGATGGGAAAGAGTTGGTCGTAGCATCCCATATTTCTATTTTTACGGATGGTTCCAAGACAAGTGCGGTCATAGAGGCTGGAGTGTATTTCAGTGATCTACAGTGGCACGAGTCTATTAGAATGCCTGACAAATTCAGTATTTTTCAGGCAGAACTCGCAGCGATTTATCAGGCGGCAACATTGATATTGTATGTGCAGAGCACCCTCACGGCACATATGCATATATACTGATGGCCAGGCAGCCATCAAGGCGCTGGATGCTGTGCTGGTAAAATCAAAATTGGTGCAGTTATTCAAGACTAGCCTTGAGGTATTGGCTACAAGGCACAGGGTGACCCTATGCTGGTTACATAGTCATAAGGATATCTCATGCAACCAGATGGCTGATGAGTTGGCCAAAAAAGGCTCTCAATTGGATAGCTCCGCAGCGGTAGCTTTTGTGAGGATCCAAACCAGAGCTATAAAAGAGGAAATCATCAGGGGCGCCTATCAAAAGGCAAGTCTTCGGTGGACCAACAGGGATACTTGCCGTATTGCGAGGCAATTGTGGCCTACATTTGACAGGAAAAGGACAAGGGAGCTGCTTGATGGGAGCAGAACAAACACCAGGAACCTAGTAGGGGTCCTTAGGGATCACACGTGCTTTGCGAATGCCCTGCTCTGATGAATAAAAGAAGTAGGCTACTGGGTAGCTACTTCTTTTCAAGTCTGTGGGAGCTGCAAAACAAGGAATTTAGATATATCCTGAGTTTTCTGAGAGAAGCAGAATGGATCTAGGAAACAGTCTTGGAGATATCTTGAGATCCCTAAGGGAAGCAGGATTTATCTGGAATGGCTTGAAAAGGTTATCCCATGGGGCCTAGGGGCACAATGGACCCACTAGAGGTCTAAGTGATGCAGGCTAGTTATCTTGCGTCACCACTCGTACCTAATCTAGCCGAGTTTTTCCGTCGATTCATAACCATGAATGAAATATGGGGAGAATCGACTCCAAAGAAGGCGAAGACAGTTCTATCTGCAGGCAAGGTCATGGCGTCATTTTTTTGGATGCACAAGGGATAGTTTCCATTGATTATCTTCAGAAAGGAAAGACAATCAACGGCGAGTATTATGCGAACTTATTGCAGGGTTTGAGTGACGAAATTAATCAAAAACGACCGTATTTGCCGAAAAAGAAAGTTTTGTTCCATCAAGATAATGCGTCAGTGCACAGTTGTGTAGTTTCCATGGCAAAAATCAATGATTTAAAGCTCGAATTGCTTCCTCACGCAACCTATTCGCTAGATTTAGCCCCCTCGCAGAGGTGGAGTCTTCGGTTGATGGCTATTTTGAAGAGCTCGACAATTTCCACTATAAACAGGGTATTGAACATCGCTTGGAGATTATATAGAGAAATAAAGATATTTTTTGCCAAATTTTTTGTGTCCTCTTTGTAAGGTCGGATACTTCGACCTTGCTTGGTTGTTCTCTAGAAGATTACCTAACCTAACGGAGAGTAAAAGTTCTACATAAACTGAAATCAATTAGACACAGGAAACTTTTTATCCCACATTGCAGATCGCGGCATGAACAACGTTCTTACTTTTTGAATCTTTTACCATATAATGTTCAATGCACGATTGTCGGCAGAAGTTTCTCAAAATTTATAAAGTTATCGCATATTTTTGTTAAGAATTACGCAATTTGAGTGTTTTCCAGGTTTCAGTATACATCACATATAAATATTGAACGCTCTATGTGAATTTTGAAAAATAGAAAAAATTGCTCATCGATATGTTATACAATACTTATATTAAAAGGCCTCAGTCCAACCAATATAAAAACGGAGCTAGATGCTACTCTGGGGGAGTCTGCTCCTTCATTTACAACTATAAAATATTGGGTGACAGAGTTTAAACGAGACCGTACGAGCTGCCAGGACGAACATCGCAATGGTCGACCAAAAGAAGTGATTATGCCAGAAATTGTGAAAAAAACCACAAAATGATAATGGATGACCGTCGACAGAAAGTGCGCGAGCTTGCAGACATGATAAGTATTTCGAAAAGTGTTGTACATCGAATATTGACCGAAGATTTGGACATGACAAGGCTGTGCGCAAGATGGGTACCGCGATTACTCTCAATGGAATAAAAATAGCGTCGTGAGGATGTTTCAATAGAGTATTTGTCGAAGTTTCACAGGAATAGGGTTGGGGAATGAAGAGGGATGTTGGGCAGTCCAATATACTCCAGAAGATAGACTGTAGTTATTGCAGGAAAGAAACAGACTACCAAGTACCATACCTGACTTTTGGTGGGGGTATCAATGCAATGATGCCCACCAGGAGTGCCTGGGATGGGAAAGAGTTGGTCGTAGCATCCCATATTTCTATTTTTACGGATGGTTCCAAGACAAGTGCGGTCATAGAGGCTGGAGTGTATTTCAGTGATCTACAGTGGCACGAGTCTATTAGAATGCCTGACAAATTCAGTATTTTTCAGGCAGAACTCGCAGCGATTTATCAGGCGGCAACATTGATATTGTATGTGCAGAGCACCCTCACGGCACATATGCATATATACTGATGGCCAGGCAGCCATCAAGGCGCTGGATGCTGTGCTGGTAAAATCAAAATTGGTGCAGTTATTCAAGACTAGCCTTGAGGTATTGGCTACAAGGCACAGGGTGACCCTATGCTGGTTACATAGTCATAAGGATATCTCATGCAACCAGATGGCTGATGAGTTGGCCAAAAAAGGCTCTCAATTGGATAGCTCCGCAGCGGTAGCTTTTGTGAGGATCCAAACCAGAGCTATAAAAGAGGAAATCATCAGGGGCGCCTATCAAAAGGCAAGTCTTCGGTGGACCAACAGGGATACTTGCCGTATTGCGAGGCAATTGTGGCCTACATTTGACAGGAAAAGGACAAGGGAGCTGCTTGATGGGAGCAGAACAAACACCAGGAACCTAGTAGGGGTCCTTAGGGATCACACGTGCTTTGCGAATGCCCTGCTCTGATGAATAAAAGAAGTAGGCTACTGGGTAGCTACTTCTTTTCAAGTCTGTGGGAGCTGCAAAACAAGGAATTTAGATATATCCTGAGTTTTCTGAGAGAAGCAGAATGGATCTAGGAAACAGTCTTGGAGATATCTTGAGATCCCTAAGGGAAGCAGGATTTATCTGGAATGGCTTGAAAAGGTTATCCCATGGGGCCTAGGGGCACAATGGACCCACTAGAGGTCTAAGTGATGCAGGCTAGTTATCTTGCGTCACCACTCGTACCTAATCTAGCCGAGTTTTTCCGTCGATTCATAACCATGAATGAAATATGGGGAGAATCGACTCCAAAGAAGGCGAAGACAGTTCTATCTGCAGGCAAGGTCATGGCGTCATTTTTTTGGATGCACAAGGGATAGTTTCCATTGATTATCTTCAGAAAGGAAAGACAATCAACGGCGAGTATTATGCGAACTTATTGCAGGGTTTGAGTGACGAAATTAATCAAAAACGACCGTATTTGCCGAAAAAGAAAGTTTTGTTCCATCAAGATAATGCGTCAGTGCACAGTTGTGTAGTTTCCATGGCAAAAATCAATGATTTAAAGCTCGAATTGCTTCCTCACGCAACCTATTCGCTAGATTTAGCCCCCTCGCAGAGGTGGAGTCTTCGGTTGATGGCTATTTTGAAGAGCTCGACAATTTCCACTATAAACAGGGTATTGAACATCGCTTGGAGATTATATAGAGAAATAAAGATATTTTTTGCCAAATTTTTTGTGTCCTCTTTGTAAGGTCGGATACTTCTAGGACCACCATCTCAATCTTCTCTTTCTTCAACAAAGGCAGTAATCTTTCTACTTTTCTCATTTTATGAATTTAGTGTAATTTATTTTATTTTTGTATTATTCATTTTTTTTTATTGACTAATTTATTTTTTATCTCAGTTTTATTTTTCGTTATATAAGTTTTTCCAACCCACTTTTTACAAAATTAGATTTTTTAATCTTTGTATACTTTAAATAATTCTTTTGCACCTGTTAACAATGAAAATAAATTGTAATTCCTTAAAATTTAGTTTGTATAGAGCTGATTTGGTATGAATATTTAGAAGAAATTAATTGGTGCAATATTTTCCGCAGGTTACATTTTATCAGATAGCATTTTAAAATTCTTAGACATACTTTATGAAGCTTGTGATTCTTTTGTTCCTAGGGTTAAACAGTTCAATCATAGACATTCCTGATGGTTCTCTAAAACCATGATAAGGCTAAAAAATGCCAAAAACAAAGCATAAAAAAATTATAAAAAAAGTAATGTGGAAGCAGAATATGAATTTCAAGCGGATGCGTAGAGAATTTGAATTCCTTCATCGTTTGCTTTTTAAACAATACATAAATTCCTTCAAAAATTCCTTGGAAACCAGCGAGGTATTGATCGTTTCTCAATAGTAAAAAATCAAAAACAGGTTTCCCTAGGATAATGCGTTATAATGACATTGTTGCTGCGGACACATAATCCACACATGTGCTTTTTGCATGTTTCTTTGAAAACCTATTTGATAACTCAGTGGAGCTGTTAAATTCAATTCGACATTGCACTTTGGATCGTATGTTGTGGACGGCGATGATGTATTACGTTACATATCAGAGCTGTATAACTCGTACTGCTGTGACACTTTCTCAGTTTTCCCTATTCTGTTAAACAGTTGCAGTCATTCCTTATTGTTTCCATTGCGTTACATTTTACATTTATCCTTATCGACTGTCAATTTCCCTGAATGTTTGAAATGCTATTATATAACTCCAATCTTTAAATCTGGGGATAAGCATGCTGTTAAGAATTATTGAGCCATCGCTAAACTATGCAATATTCCTAAATTTTTGATGCCGTACTTAGTCAAATATAAAATTTTTCCTCTTATGAGAAATTTAATATCCGAACATCAGCATGGCTTTATGAATAAAAGATCTATCGTAACTAATTTAATAAGTTTTACTAACGTCACTTTAAACTCAATAAAAAATGGTACCCAAATTGATGTAGTGCATACTTATTTCTCGAAGGCATTCGATAGAGTCAACCATATGATATTAATAAAAAAAACTAGATGCTCTAAGCTTTCACTCTCTCTTATGGTGTATCAATCATTTTTAACAAATCGCAAGTTAATGGTGAGAATAGATGGACATTCTTCACATATTATAGGACCTAAGTCAGGTGTACCTCAAGGTAGCCATTTGGGTCCACTTCTATTCTATTTTATATATCAGTGGTATTGTCAAAAGCTTCTTTGCATGCAAATATCTTCTGCTTGCAGATGATATGTCTAGATATTCTGATCTAAATGCATTTCTAATTGGTGCAGGGAAAATTATTTTAGCCTGAATGCTTCCAAATGTAGTAAAATTATGTCATTTGGTCACTCACGTCAGCCTGTACTTATGAAATATGAAATAGATGGCAATGAGGTTATGAGAATCTTTGAGGTGCCGGAATTTGAGGTAATATTTGATAAGGAGCTTTTGGCGTAGAGGTCAGTTGCTGCTAGCAGGCGTATCAGTGGGAGCGGGACTCTTTTTGTCTTGTCAGCTAAAATTTGTCACACTTACAATTCTTGGATGCACTTTATATAAAGTCAATACGATGGCTTCAAAATGGTAGACAAATTTTATCACTTATGGTCAGATTCGACTAAACATCGATAGGGGGGATTTTACGGATTGCAGATTACGAATTTGCTTGGTCTTAACTTCATTTCATAGTTACGATCAAATTATAAACTTGCAAGATTTAACTGTTGCTTGGTTATATGAATAGTTTCCAGATTTGACCCAAACAGCTTTTATTTTTTAATTTGACAAAAGATCATAGGTACAATATATCATTTTTTTTTAAACAAGCTCAGTTGATATGATATGGACCACGGTGGTAGTGGATAAGTTGCCTTACATAAATTCCTGTTGGGGAGCGGGGAGGAGGATCTCAGAATAATACGCCGTGACTCTAACCGCTGTCATTGCATCAGATCATGGTAGGTATATTTGTACTCATATGAATAAAAATAAATTAGATCACCAAAGCATTGAACCCATATCGAAAAAATGAAAGTATTTCAGCAAGGAAGTTGTAAAAATGGGATATACGTATCAGGCATAATTTAAAAAAGGGCTAGAGGGAATAAAGAACTGTAATTCATGAAGTCCAATAACAAAAATGTTGGTCGTTAAATATATCTATAAGAACGCAACAACAAATTAATTCTTAACATTAAAAAAATAAAACAAAAAGAAAGGACTCGTAATTTTTTAAAAAAAATCATTATTTTGAAATTAAAGGACATTTGCCAATATATTTTTCGACGACAAACAGTTACTTTGTTGGTAGCGCCCGCTGCAGAAAATACCCTTTCTGATGCTACAGAAATTGCGGTAATACACAAGTACTTCTTTGCTAGCTGTGCTAACTAGTAGAGCTTCTCTTCCCGAGGCTTCCACCACTGAAGAGGGTCCATATTAATTTCAATTTTAGGATCAGCGAGGTAGTGCTCATGTTAAAAGATTGCGTTGGGAGTGCGTGTTCATCATGAGGTTTCTTGAAAAGAAAATTCAGCGCACTTTTAAACGGGATTTAAAAGTCGGTAGTGTTTGAAGAGGAGAACATGGTTTCTTCTTTATATAATCTGAGAAATCCGCCCTGAGCTCCAGATCTAAAAATTTAGACTTCTGAGCTTTCGAAGCTTCGATGCTTCGAATATGCTTTCGAAGCTTCGATGCTTCGAATAAGATTCGAAGCTTCAAATATCAATAGCCCTACTTTAGAAAGCCGCTTGCAAGGTCAATTATTAAATTCAACCAGCAACTACGAGTCCTTAGATCTAAGTAACAATAGGGTTATTTTTAATCCAAAACTTAAGGAACTTTTGAAATTAAAGTTTGTAGTTTAACTAACATAATACAATGTGTTACAAATTATTCTTTGTTGTTGTTCATTTGGTGCTTAAAAAGGGGGTTGCCTGGAAAGTTTTCCGGAGTTTTGAAAATTTCTATTTTTATAGATTTCAACGTGCTCTTTCCAAATTTTCATTTTCTCACCTGGTATATTTGCCACTCGCGCCGCTATTTTGAAAAAATGGCGCCCGAAAACCATTTTTTCGGACTTTTACTTATGATGAAAATATTTATATAATAAATTAAACTAGAGAAAATTTCCTATAATTTATATCTTAATCTCTTTTGTAAAATAAATGTTTTCAGCGTACGAGCGCCGCAAAGTCTACCCCAACACAAGTATTGACAATAGGGTGGCTTTTCAACTAGTAGTAAAATATTTTTCGTTAATATACGAAATACTCATGTTGGACTTTGCGGCACTCGTACTCTGAAACTATTCATTTTACCATAAAAAAGTTACTACATCTTCTTAATACATAAAAATCACGTGTTACTGTGTTTGTACACGCTAATCTCCGAAACCGCCCAACTAATTTCAATGAAATTTTACGAATGTGTTTGGTTGGCTCCAGCTTGAAAGATAGGATAGTTTTGGACACAAAATATGGCGCTTTGGCGAGACCTAAAAAACTGCCTCAGAACACGTCGACGTGGAAAGCTAAAATTTTGTACACGGCGTTTTCATGAAAATTACAAAGACAAGTTCAAAAATGTTGTTCACGGGCCTTTTGTAAAAAGCATGTAAATTAAGTTCAAAAATGGGAGCGATCGGTCAACTCCTTCGTAGGGATGCCATACAAAAATTTAATTTTTAACTATATACTTTGACACTGTCTGAGAACGCGTCGGCGTCGAGAACTAAAATTTGGTACATGGTGTTTTCATAGCAGTAGTAAACCAAATTACAATTATGGTCTTAATCAGGCAACCCCTTCTTGATGTTGCCATACAAAACTTTTGTTTTTCATTATATATTTGGAAACTGTCTGAAAGCGCGTCGACGTGAATAGCTCAAATTTTGTGCACGGCGTTTTCATGAAAATTGCAAATACATGTTCAAAAATGGACGAAATCGGGCGACCTATTTTTGGTATTAGGTTTACACTATATATTTGGACACTGCCTCATACGTCGACGTGGAGAGCTGAAATTTTGTACACGGGCCTTTTAAAAAAAAATGTAAATTAAGTTCAAGAATGGGAGCAATCGGGCAACTCCTTCGCAGGGTTGCCATACAAAAAGTTTTTTACATGGTGTTTTCATAACAATGGTAAATAAAATTTCAAAAGTGGACTAAATCGGGTTACCCCTTCTTGGTGTTACATACAATGCTTTTGTTTTTCACTATATACTTGGTAGCTGCCTGAGAAGGCGTCGATATGGAGAGCTCATATTTTGTACACACCGTTTTCATAAAAATTGCAAATACAGTTCGAAAATGGGATCAATCGGGGAACTGCTTCGTTGGGTTGCCATACAAAAATTTCATGTTTTACTTTATATTTAAGCACTGCCTAACAACGCGTCTACGTAGAGAGCTACACTTTGACTCACATATGAGTATATGCACGCCCACTCATACACGCTCTCACACACACACACACACACACACACACACACACACACACACATACAGACACGGAGTTTAATTAAATTTTGTTCTATCTAGTCTGTAAAAGAGATTCCTATGAAGACTATAATAATAATATTTTATTTTTTGTTATTGTTACTTAACAGAACTCCCCACCATTCTGATTTCTTCTATTCTTCCAAAAATCGAAAGAAAAAAGACCTCTGAAATGATCTTTAGAGCTCTTTTGTTCGTACTTTTTTTTATGCTAGAAAAGAAAAGCCGATTATGATTACGAAATAACAAAATATATTTTCAAAAGATAAATGTAAAGACTTCAACATCTCCAAAACTCACTGTCTTTACAGTATTCCGCGGTATTGTTTCTATATCCTAATATAATTCCCATCTGGTTTAGTTCTAGCAAATTTTCATATTCATCACTTAAGTTCAATTCATCGTAAAAGGATTACGTCTATAACCATTATGAAAATTTATAAAAACAAAATTTATGGAAATCCTCTATCTCTATAAGTTATGGCCAAGTCTAGGTGTATAATAAAACTTTTTTACGTTTCTGTAATCTGATCTCTTTTTATCTCTCCTATTTGAAAATTGCTAACCGAGCTGTTAAATTGACTCCGGAAATTGAATCTATTGGTCCTTAACTATAACTGAACACAGCGTCAGATTTCACTAAATCTTCTGACAGTAAAAGGCCAAAGTGTTAGTAATAACTATAAGGTTGGATACATACCTAAACTCGATAATCTACATACATACATATAATAACCAACTAACTACCGCACATATATTTATATGTATATATAATCATCACTCCTGTGGTTTTGACGGCTATCCTTTTGGTCTGCCTTGCGTGCTGATAGCAATTTAAGTTATTACCTGGAAAACTGATTGCCTCTTACCTTCACCGTTGGTATAATTAACGAATTCACTAAAATCACGGTCATAAGGAGAAACTTTCATTTTGGAGACTGGTCTACTAAATGCTGACTACCTAACACAAATAGGCTGAAGTTTGCTAAAATTTTATTAAATAATTTCATGATTTGGTGAGGGTGTTCGTGGATGGGTGGTTGGTATAAAAGTTTTAATGTTTACTGAAATTACGACCTTGAGAAATTTCTGGAAGGATAATAATTATGTAAATTTTCATATTTCAGTGAATATAGATTTAGAAAGGTATAATTTAATAACGGAGGACATTTTGCATCTTTCATTCCTTATCCGTTATTCAACAAACATTTTAAACTTGAATAAATGAAATGAAATGATTTTTGATACACGTGCGGAATGCTCCATCGATCAATGTATGTAAAAAAGTCTACTGGGCTTGTCATACCTACTAGGTAGTACCCAAATTTATTTTATTCCTGCTATTCACACTCCATTACAAAAATCGTAACACAATCAAGAATTTGTTCAGACATTCAACTGGTTGCTCTCTGGTTTCTAAGGATGGAGAAGAAAAAGAAGAAGAAGAAAAATTGAAAAAGAAGAAGAAACATGGGCCTCATGTATTTTTGGGGTAAACGTGTCATTAAGCTCACTTATCTTCCACAAAAAAAAAAAAAAATGGTACTCAATTTGCCATTCTACAAACAAGGCTGAACTTCAACCGACGACGACCTAAGGCGGCGCGATACGGGTGGAAGATTTATCTTTTTGGTTAGGGGTTATGTGGAAAGGGAGTGTCGACCGGGGGGGGGGGGGGGAGGCGGTGGATAGAAAATCTAGAGGCAAAAGCAGCCCAACATTATGAATGACGTCCACTTTTGTCATTCGATGATTACTACACACGAAAAGACCTATTTTTGTTTGTGCCTGTAACGATGTGACATTCTCACCGATGGCTATAAATCTTCTATGCTTGTATCCTTTCTCTCTCTATGCTACTCTCAGAGTGTCAGCCACTTCAGTTATACAAAATATCTGTAGTAGAGGAGGAGGAGGAGGAGGAGCAATAGAGGGATAATACAACAAATCAACTGGAAGTGACGGATATACAAAAATTTCTCCCCGGGTGACAGTTGGGGCCCATGTTTATACATGGATAAAACTTTTCAATTTCGCAATTTGATTCCTTGACTTCACCAACATGGAATATTTATATCCAGTTCCAGGATATTGTATCTTATAATACAAAAGCTTAATAAATCTAGCTGCAGAATATATGTATGTATGTGAGTATTGTTTTATCCATATAGAAAAGGATTCTAGCTTTCATATCCAAATAATTTCTAGTCTACCTGTATGGCTAACTCCGATAGCATTTGCTACTTAGTGTTTCTATCTAATACTATAGATCTATTATAGAATTTTTTGATATCTTCTCTACCTATGTATACCTGCTATTTTACATTAGTATTGCTCTACAGGCACCAAGAAGTTTATCGAGATAGATTCTCCAAGCTTTTTGGATAACAACTAATATAGTATAGGTATATGCAGGTATATGGATAAAATGAGGGAAAAATCAATAAAATCCCTTCTTTCTGTATGGATGGAGGAGTGGGGGAGGAACCGCGGAGTTCATTGTGGTGATGAGAATCTTTCTACTGATTTTATTCCATTTGAATATTTTTAAAGAAGGTACAACGACATGATGTTGTTGCTATTGATAACGTCGACACTCTTCAGGGATATGTTATTTTACTCGGTGGCACGTAAATTTATTTGGGTGATGTACAGCAACCACGGAGTCAAAACACTTCCAAAATTCGTCCTTAAATGAACTACGTGATCAATAAAAATACAAGAATAAATAAAAAAAAAAACAACAAAATTAACATTACTTTTATGCTTTCAACGTAAATAATGTCGTGCGAAAAAATGTTTACTTCTGTTCTCTTCCTGTTTTTGTTTTTTGTTTTTTTTTTTTTCTGTTTTCGTTAAATACAATAGCAAACGTACACGAGCTAGGTCAATTTATGTAGGTAACTATACGATAAATAGTGGTAACTCTTTCTGGTTAAGTATTTTGTATCATGAGTTTTCGTGACTTTGTAGATGTAACTCATTATGTTAAGAAGAGAAGGACAAATCATCCTTTAACATGAAAATATTATATACACGTCTCTGGAAAGATGTCCTTAGAAGATCAAGATATTTTCAAGCACTATGGTACTGTTGGCCTCTCTATTTACGATTCTAGTTCCTATAATCACTTGTGGGAACATTTATAGCCTCAATGTGACATCTTCATTTTACTCTCTTCCGGGTGTCTGACTTTAGCTTTTTCCATGTGTGGTCTAGTTATCTGCATTCAGAAAACATTTAATTGTTAGTAAACAGCGAAAGTCTACGATGAACTGCTTCACCTCAAATGATTGATAAATGATGCCTATTTAGTTCTTCCTCAACATGTGATGAATCCCCTACCGCACTTGCGATTATGAACGATTATGCAACGTCTTAGACGATTTCCATTCAAGATGCAAATTCTTCACTGAATATGTAAGTTTCCAAAGACTTTTAGTGGGTGAAAAGAGTGTTAATCTATCATGTCTCTATTGACCAGTTTAACAGTCCAAGCTTACGCCATACATATAGCTTAGGGCAAGGCTTAAATTTTTCAACTGTTTCACAGTAAAGGCTTAAATTACATGACTTACTTAAGCCCTGCATCTTTAGCGCTTAAGCTTCAGTTATCTAGTTACCGGTAATTGACATTACACAGTTGTCAATTGTTACTATCTTTCAGGTGAACAAAGTTTGTTTTTAACTTCAAGATTTTAGGAAGAGAGTGACATAAAAAGGAATATTTATCTGATGCAGAAAATATGAGTGAAGAGAAAATGTACAATTTAACTAGAAAAAATTATAAGGCGCCCAAAGCATTTCTAATTCCAATAAAAAGTCGGTCTCTTCTGAACCGAAATTTGCACTTCTTTTGATGTTTAATTTTTTTTCTACTTTGCATATTTGATCGCAGTTTCATTTTAAAATTTTTCTTCTTCCGCTTAGTTTTTAATCCACAATGGCAATCTTCCTTTAAAAAAGTCTCAATTTCCGCAGTGCTGACAACTTAAATTTTTTTCATTTGAGGTTTAACTAAACCTGAGCTTATAGAGCACTGTGAAACGAGATAGACTTAAGCTCGGGGTTTAAGCAACTCCTGTAGCTTAGCTGGACTCTGGCTTAAGCCTAGACTGTGAAACCGGCCATAAGAATTTCCTATGCATTAGAAATATTTCACCACTTGAATTTTCATGTGACAAACAAAATGGCTTATTTTGAAGTAGCTTTGATGGATTATACCACTAAAAATATAGTTCATAGTCATTTCGAAAGAATTGTATGTCTTCTTCTTGAATTTTGTGAATCGGATTTCGAAAGCTGAATTCCACTTGTCTTGAAAGCTGAATGTTGCAGTTAACAGCTGCATTGGATTAGTCTGCAGTCAGCGTATCCCATCTTAGTTCTTCACTTCTTGGATGCTCATTGGTAACCTATGAAATGTAGAGCTCTATTGTTTCTCCATATATTCTGTCCCACTTATCTTCTGATCCTAATCGAACCTCTCCCTTCTACCAGAGATCTTAAGTTGCACATGAGTAGATTTCGATCATCAGTGCTTTAGTCTTCTTTTATTGTTCAAGAGATTCGTTCTTGGAATGTTCTGCTAGCTGACGTTTAGAGAGCGGGCTCGCCCTATGCATTCAGGATTCTTCTTGATGATTATCTTGGATTATCTTCCTAAGACTTTGTAGGTGATGGTTTTGTCAAATTTACCGATGTCTAATTTACCGATACTTATAAAATATGTGTAATCATGCTATATCTCATACCAAAATAAATCAATTTAATTGATAAAAATTAAAATTGAATTGAATCTCTGCCTGAAAAATCCATTCCTTTCTTGAATTCCATAAGTGGGGCAATTGAGTCTGCGAGAATTAACCAATGCTCGTCAGGTTAGAAGGCCTAGGATGTTTAATCGACAACAGTTCATATGAGGGAAAACATAAAAGAATCCTAGATGATCAGACTGAGGGAAGCTACTTATTTTCCATAGCTGTACGGTACGCGTTAAGAATATTTTCACTAATGGAAAGGCAGTATACCAACCCACTGTACAAGGCGCGGTTGTTTCTCCTTTCAAGCTTCTTGTGATATTATCACAGGTTTTTTTTTTCCAATATCGGAATGGAAATCTCAATTTAATGCATCGAGCTGTGCTCGAGCTCTTTTGGAAAGCTGTTAAATATTATCTTTAGTAGTTATCATAAACGTAGAGAGCTGCTCCGGACACTACACTTTAATCAAAGCTCAGGATTCAGAGTAGACTTTTTTGGGGTCAGTTCAATTCCCACCGACCTACATGTAGATACCTGCGAAAGTTTTTACTCAAGAGAGATTAGCTAGGGTATTTCTTTATAAGCTTTCTGAATTTACAGACAAAAGGGCTCTATAGCTCTCGATTATATATTCGTGTTGAGTACAGCTTTCTTATTTCTTTCTTTCCAAAAACAAGTATCTCTTGAAGCACTTCAAGAAGAGAAGTCCTATATGGAGTTAATATATGTAGGTTTACACATAGTAAGGCCCATTTAACTCTTCTTGAAGTTCTTGTTGTTGAAGATAAAACAGATTCAGTTTAAAATCCTTTCCTTAAGTATACCACAAATTGAACTATTATAGCGCCGATCACTCATAAGATAACCATAGATACTAACAGGGCTGCAATAACGATGATGACATCAATATTAACTATCCTAATTTTGGATTAGGTAGTCACCCCTGAGTCAGTGTGCGACTACACAGGCTCTGTTTACAGTATGGCATACTCTGTTCTATAAATTCGCTCAAAATGAAGAGTTTTAGAATCAAACGTATAGAGGTGATATCCCTGTACTAAAATGACAGGCAAAAACATAGCTCCTGCCTGTTTATTAATGGATCGTGTCCTTACGATTGCTGAAAACTTAGTATTTACTTTACACCATCTTCTACAGAAGATCAATTTTGTGAATCATTTTTGATTCTACCTACGGAACATGGATTACCTACTGAAATGGAGAAAGGAATGAGGCTTAAATGTGGCATTTAGGATACAACGGGATACAGTTAGTCCCATTCGGCTACGGTCAAATATTTTATTTGAGCGAGTGTGTGTGTGTTTACTATTGCAGTATTGAAGTTACTAAGTCGGCAACAAGGATTTTTGACTGACTATCTTGTGCCATTTCTAAGCCATCCTGGAAATGTAACACAGGTAAATTGAGTGTAGAGAGCCGGTTAGGTTAGATTAGGTAAAAAGAGTGCCGCTAGAAGGCCTAGCCTGCTTCATTTAGACCACTGGTGGGTCCATTGTGCCACTTGTCCTAATGGGATAACCTTTAAAGTCGCCCTAAATCCATCCTGCTTCCCTTAGGAAACTGAGAATGTTTCTGAGCTCTTTGCTTTGGAGCTTTCTCAGGCTTGAAAAGAAGTAGCTACCGAATAGCCAACCTCTTTTATTCATCAGAGCAGGACACTGCAGAGATGGGTGTAAGCCCGATTACCATTATGATTTCAAATTGTTAGTTAAATATCCTATATCCTTTATCTCCTTCATTCCGAAGAAATTTTAGAACGTTAAGTCAGGTTTTTTTTTTCATTTACCTACTATTTTTATTAAAAAATTCGTCCTCAGCACTAGTTTTTATTATCGAATGTTGTTTAAGAAGACCTAGCACTCTATGTACCAAACAGAGAATCTTATTTATTTTTTTATGATTTTTTGAACCGATAATCCTTGCACTATCCTTGAGCCAGTTGACTGGAGATAAATGTTAATGGTAATTTTTTGAGAGAGAGTTACATTTGAAGAATCTATCGGAATGAAAGTGGTTAGGCTTAGGACCCAAGTGAGAGACACTTCCAACAAGATATTTTAAATACTTGGCCTTTGTGCTAAGGAATTTTCTGAAGTGGAGTGGTCCGAAATTTTTTCCATAGTTTATAGTGCTCCGTCTCTGCAGATTGTACTTTCTAGCTAGCACGCGAGCCTTGCAGGTTACCTTAGTGGATCTTCTCTGCAATAGTTTTAAGCATACAGTTTTAGTTTTTTGGTAGAATGGAGTCCTGTATATTCATCAATATCTGATTTGAGTAGTTTGAGGATTACTCTCTTAGTTTGTCAACTCCACAATTATAACAATATAAATCTCTGCATTAATGATTCATAATAATTCGTTTCACTACGATATCGGGCTGTAATGCTGTCTAGCTTCAAGTTATCTTAAATGCAGATGAACGGACATGGAGAACTCCATTTTGTCATTCAGTAATGTTATAGATAACACGCATATATATGTAGCTGATGAGTTCGAGTTCCATCGTTGCCTATTTATGACTGGGGCATTCTATTGACAACAGGGCATTGCATTGATTAAAAAGATGTTGAGATGTTGTACTATTATTGATATTTCTCTCTGTGTTGGTTCAGAAACTATCTAAAGTTAATAGACCAGAATTCGTCAAAGAAAAGATGGAATGTCTGTATCTAGCCATATTTAGAGAGAATATCTGGTTAGGATAGAACTGAAGATATAAGTTAGTTATCTTGAAAAGAGGTTCATCCCGATGGGGTCCCTTGAACGTAGGCTAAAATAAGGCCCATTGTTCACCCTCCAGACTTATGAGCTGGTGCTCATGGTCCCAACTGGATGTTCTTACAAAGCTAAGTATTTCCCCCAGCTCTCCTTGTCGGCTTCGTGCTCATTCAGGAGGTATGAGCCGAGGAATCTGTATCGCTTTCCTAAGAAAATCGGACAATGAAGTGAGTTACCGTTTCGGACTCCCCTCCGCAACTCTTGCATATAGGATAATCAACAGGTCTCATCTTGTAAAGGTGATCCCTGAGAAAAGAGTGCTCATTGAGAAGAGACACTACAGTTCTTAGGGTTGGCTTGTTAAGTCCCAAGAGCTTATTCGTTTGGTTTACCCCACAGTTCCTTTGTAGTTCTACCGAAGGGTCGTCCAACCAAACGCGACTGTGTTGGTGGTCAGCCCAATCCGAAATAATTGAGACAATGTGTTTTGGTGCAATCCCGAGGAGGAAGATTCCTCTGAGGCTACACTAAGGCGAACAAGCTCGTCCGCCCTTTCGTTGCCGCTGATATTTTTATGCCCTAGCACAAACTGAACAAGCAACCTGTTATTCCGAGAGAGGGAGTTCAGGATGGTTTTTCACTCCAGTACAAGTTTGGAGGTTGTAAAGGGTTTAGATAAGGCCTTGACAGCTGCTTGACTGTCTGAGCAAATGGCGATCTCCTTGCTCTTAGTATCTGAGTTAAGGATATGCTTTTCCGCTTTATGATTATCCTTAACGTCTGTCTGATAAACCGTGGAATGGCTTTTAAGATGTATGGCAATTTCCGTATGGGGCTCTTCGCAGAAAACGCCTACTCCGGTGTTTTCTTCGGATTTGGAGCCATCAGTGTAGATAATAATAGGGTTTGTCAATAGTTGAACTACAAAATGTAATTCCCATTCTGCCCTAGATGAAATTCTATTCTTAAAACTGCTTTTCAGCATAGTTTTGAGGAGGTGTTGGCTGTCCCTGTCGACGCCAAGTACGATAGACAGCACGAATTCAAAGATGGATTCGTGTGGAAGTCTTGTTCCAGTGTGAATCCAGCTCTGATTAAAATTCAGCCTTAGCGCTAAAACTGACGCCCCTTCTTGATATGTATTTGCACAAGGTGTATGTTGAGATAACCTCAAGAGCCTGAGTGCTAGTTGACTTGAGAGCGCCGTTTGCACTGAGGAGGCACAATCTTTGAATCTCCCCCAATATCTTATGATGATTGGCGAAATTCATTACTTTCCACTACACCACAGAACCGCAGGTTAACTTGTGTCAGATGACGCTAGTATATGTAAATATATCCATAGGATTATCCACGGGCTGAGTCCACACTTTTTTCCACCACCTTGTGGGATGCCCCTATAAGCTCTTTTAACTCGGCTTACCCCGCACAGATCAGCAAAGACAACAAGTGTGCACTCCAATGTTTCAAGATCGATTCACTCCATGTTTTGTTAGTATTTCAATAAACTTATGTAGAAGAACTTTATTGAAGGTGCCTTCTACATCGATGAAAACAGTCAGCGTAGATTGTTTAAAGAGGAAACCCTTTTCTATTGAATAAATCACCTCGTGGAAGGCCGTCTAAACTAATCTGCCCTATAAATTTATATCCTGGTGGTGTAATAATCTGCTTCTGGGAATGGATAACCTCAGTTCCCACTCTCCGGTGCGCTCTAATGTTTTGAGTAAGAAAGAAATCAAGTTTATTGGCCTATATGCCTTGGCAGTTGAGTAATCTATCCAGCCTGCCTTGGGTATAAACACAACATCAGGGACTTGTTGTCACAAATTTAGTGTGTAACCCATTTTAATGCATTTCTTAAAGAGAAAGGATTCAAGATTGCTAATCAAGGAGTCACCCGAGTATTGAAGAAGGGCTGGGCCATCCTTGCCCCGCGACTTAAAAGGTTTGAACGAATCAACTGCCCATTTAACCGATTCATCCACGATGAAAGTCACATCTTTATCCTCGGAAACGGTTTCATTGCGAAAGGTTTCGGTTTGCAGAGACGAAGAGACCTCATCCGGCTATCAGGATAGTGTTCGTCTATCAAGATTTTCAAAGTTTTCCTAAAAGAAGAGGCCCGCACTCCGTCACTATTTGTGAGTTACTGAAGATACTATTTCCATGCTGTAGGGTGATAGACAACACCTTATAAATACTTGTAGAAATCTAAAAAATAAACATTCTCACCAACTAGATTCGAACCTCTATACTTTGTATAATATACTCTACCAACCCGGTCACCAACACTTTGTCCTATTCTCCGCTTTACTTGACATAGAGAAACTTTGATCGTACATACTTGCATGCATACTCGTATGTACACGTGCAACAAGCGTTGATAATTTTCTTATTTATGTATTGTGGAATCCTGCTGTTATAAAAATCATAACAAAAAAAATAATATATTTATTAGCGCTTTTCACAAATAGGAGTGGTTTGTGGTTTTTTTCCTCTTAAGAAAAATTACGACGATGGCAAAATGGAAATTTAATCTGAGCCTCTCAAGAAATTCATTAACGTTGCGGCTTATTGAAAAAGAATGGAATCAGTAAGAAATCGATGCTCATTATTACTTGCTTCATCCATTGATCCTGGTAATTTGTTTCCATGGAGCATTAAATTGGGTTTACTTCCAAAACATTGAAGGAAACAAATTTCCTTGAAAATCCCTCAAAGGATTGGTGGCTGTTGGGATTAAAAAAAAAACCAAAAAAAGCCTCTACCCACATAAAGGATGAAGCAATAAGCCGGTCTTTTTTTTTTTTTCTTCCAATTTTTCGTAAGCATTTCAACCATCCGCTGAACTGAAAAATATTATTTGCCATTTTATGCGCTACCAATCAGAGAGTTTTAAAGATTTTTTTTTTTATGTATATATATATATAAATGACAAAAACACATCCAACGTTTTATTCATTTTTACAAAGCTCATTGCTTAAGTATAGTGGATACTTTACAAAGGAGCACTCTATGAAATTGAAATCTCCATGGAGTGTTCCTTTTATTTTTCCCAAATGAAGGAGATTTATTTTTACCAAAAACGAATTTTAATGAAAATTAAATAATGTCGCTCCGAGTGGAGGTCACTCACCAACTTAATGAAATCGGGACCACACAATTTCCAATTTAACCGAAATATATGTAATTAAACTTTGGACCCGTGTGCTTTGTGAAAAGGGATTAATATTGAAATGAAGTGTAACTAAACGAGTTCCCATGTAGAAAGATAAGCTGGGACATAAATCCTTAATTTTAATTAAATCAAAAAAAAGTTTCTGTTGCAACCGAGCTAACTTATGTGTATGCTTTGATATAATCCCTTGAGTCTGCAATCATCCTCTTATTCCAATTAACTTATGTATGTACGTACGTACGTACGTACATCGTTCAGCTGAACTAGAAGAAGTCTATTCTAAAGGATTCTAGAGTGCTCTTTTGTTAAAGTGAAACATCCATCCATCCATCCTAAGAAATATTTGAACTGAAATTATTTGCTCAGAAGTTTTCACAACTTCCTTCACTTGGGGATCAAGTGCTTGGTATCCTTTTTAGTGAGGGTATACAGTACAGAGACTAACAAGGTAAGCTCAGTAATGTTTTTTTTAGAGGTATATAAATTATGACGTCACAATAGACAATTTTATTTGATTGCATTTGTAAAGTATGCAAATTCATTTTCCGAAAAAATGTTGCCTGTTTCGACGTCATAATGGCGGAAAATTTTTGAATTGAACATAAATTGTTTTCTGTATATCTCGCACTTCTTTGGCTCTAGAACTGCAGCAGTTCTATGGAAGAAGTTCATCTAATCAACCGTTAAAAAATATAGTGGGTAATGGCAAAAAGATACAACAACACTTATAAAAATTGCTTAAGATTGTAGAGTGGATTGTAGAGTGGATTTTTTTTCTTGCATATGTATGTACAAGTGCAGTATTTCTCAAAGAGTTCCAGGTTCAATAGGTTCAAATTTTTCGATTTCTGTCTCTAGGGGTATTTGTAAAACGGATAATAATTTTTCTTTTAAGGGTTGTGAGAAGAAATTTTCGCAAGATATTTTAGCAAGAAAGACGTTTTAAGTACCTACTTAAAAAAAAAAGATCTTGGATCCATTCCCATGAGTGCAACGCACCTGCTCTCATATTCTACTCATTAATGATGAAATCAAAATGAGTCTGGTTTGACCTATGCACACCACATCAATGGGGGTGGGTTTATATTATTTATTCATCGGCATCAGTGTTGTACACAATAAATATTAAGACCATAATTTCGGTCATTTTTATAAAATTTCTTATTTTGTTGTATCGTTCTTCGATCAGTTTTATTTACTCCATTTTTAATGGTCTCAGGCACATCAGTACTAATTCAGTACATATAGAAGGTATGATAACCTGCCGTATAATGCCATTCATATATATACATCATTTTAGGTCTTGTACGTTTCGCAGTACCCTTGAGATTTCCTGACTCGATATATCAAAAAACCTTTATCAATGTGTTCTAAGATGTTTGCTGGAATTATAACTCTCAAAGCTACAATCATTCACTGTAAGATATTGTCTGTCCTCTTGTCTATAATTGAAGTTGTCAGGTACTTCAAGAAATCTTCGTTGATTTGATTATCCTTAGAG
The DNA here is from genome assembly GCA_963924295.1 of Dioctria rufipes. NCBI lineage: Eukaryota > Metazoa > Arthropoda > Insecta > Diptera > Asilidae > Dioctria > Dioctria rufipes. The sequence continues at coordinate 178,000,431 of OZ002743.1, forward strand.
TGAGCATAGATGTCAAGTTTTACTATAATTTTTATGACGTAATTAACGTAGGATCAAAGGGCTTCAGTTTATTGAATTTTGGTTTTTGATGATAATATCCTCCCCGAAGGCAAAGTATAATTGCTTTTAATGGTATTACCATAATGTCAAGAGCTGTCATTGATAATAAAATCAAGAAATAATTGTAATAAATTAGGGTGGGGGATAAAGGAAGCTTTTTTCTATGGGTTGTACATTTATATGTATGGGAAAACAGCAGATGATAAATGAATTAAGTAAGAACCATGATAGTTTGTAGCAAAATTGTTTTAGAGTGTGCACTTAAAAGTTGAGAGCCACTACACTACTACAAGGAATTCACATAATACATATATTCTGTCGCAGAAGTTTCAATATACATACTAGATAAATATTCAAAATTAGTTAAAATCAAAGTCCAGGCTGTCCATAGTTGAAGTATGTATGAATTCAAAAATGTTAAGATGTGTGAATGGAAAATTTTCAGATGTTTCTGCGATGAACAATTTTTTGTTTTTTTTTTATATATATTATAAGAAACAAAATTATTTTTTAAATTTTCAAATAAAACTTCTTAAAAAATATTTTTTTATATAATTTTATTTAAGAATAGTTTTAAAGAAAAATTATACTGAAGAAAATGCTCTAAGACTGCAATAGCCAGCTTGCTTGGTGGGTAACTTTTGCAGACCTTATGGTGACCTATTGTGAGAATTGTACATATATCTGACCACGGATTAGACTGTTCGACAGGTTAATTTCAGTAAAGGATACTCTACTAGAATTCCTATGAGAATTGAAGTTGAATCATGTAATTTCACAAATTTATGAAAAATAAATATTTTAGTATTTAAAAGTCTTACAGTTTGCTGTGTTATTGGATAAGTGCTTCTCAAATCATTATTTTCGGTTATGGTTAGTTTTGTAGTTACAGTTTTAGTGGAACTAGCGTTGTGTTATTTATGAAATATGTGTAAACTGTGCTGGTCTTCTCCGATCACAGTGCTACCAAAATCCGGTGATCAACACGACATCACTAATATTGTTGTATAACGAGCCGTATATCTGTTGACTCAAACAGAGATATGATGTGCAGCGTATGCCGGACCCCAAGACTATCTATCCCGGTAGGAACAATATTGATAAACTCTTCGTTTGAGATCTCCAGTAAAGAAATAAAACTGATCTCCGCAGTTACAGTACCGGAGGCTATTCTGGCATCCCAAATAGTTCTGACTTCTGTTAACCCTACAATATTTTAAGTTAATTATGCGTCCCGGTCAGAGACGTTGTCGACGTACTTCTTTGACTTATGAATTAAGACTGCCTTTTCTAGTAATAATGACAGATAATGACTAATAATTGCTAAGGAACTGCATCAACGTCTCTATACGTTCACTACCACAACAACAGTTCCAAAGCAATCTTTGTCAGGATATTTCTTAGATTTAGATTGGGGGCTTAATTTAACGGCTTTCTTTTCTTAGATAAAAGCTATCACTGATAGCTATAGTTGCAGGTACCACAGACTATGTGCCAAAGGGGCCAGTCATCTCGGTCGGTTCGGAGATATACCCTCGAGAACTTGAAGATAATTTTCTGTAACCGGAAGAGTGAGTCTGCAGTAATATAATACAAATTGTATTATAGCACTATAGTACACCTCAGAGTTTGACTCTGAATTGCTAAGAATCAGAGATGTAAAAGGTTTGGTGTTTGAAAGTAAGGATTATGCATACAAAGAGGCATCCAAAGTTAGTTCTTCTGATTGATTTGTGAAGGTAGTATTAAATAATTAATTATTTTGTACTTATTTGCTCAGCCGTTCACACAATATATCACAATATAGCCTTTCTGAGATCAGCAAAGTGTTCCCAGACGATAATTTCGTATTTAATGCTGCTAAGTTTATAGCGTAGTATTCGGTACTGTTATGGAAGTAGAGGAGCGCTTGGTTTGGACGGTGAAGTCCAGACTGCCAGCATGAGCTGACAGATCACTCAGTGAAAACGTTGCTATATGGCGGCACGCTAGTTCGTGTCGACTAATGGCGGCGAGTGGGGGGGGGGGGGGGAGGGTTTCACGAAAACTTGCCGCTGTCACATCACCATTAACAAAAAGATATCGTGCCTGCTCACACAAAAAAAAAACGAAGCATACCTTGTGATGAAGGCGCAGATGACCTGCCTTCAATCCCATTGCCCCAATCGACCCTTTGACACTGCGGGCAAGAGTTAGCAACCGCTGCCACGAGAGAGGGCTCCGGGACAATGAAGGGAAAGAAAAAGCTTTAGCGCTTCATTTCGTTATAAACGGTAAGTATATTCATGTATCTACATTGCTCTGTTTAGCCTTAATTTCAGCACTTATTAGGTAGTCGTATGAGCCATTAAACAATTCTAGCTATAAGTGGTTAAACTATTTTCTGAGTAGACCATAAACAATTCTAGCGATAAGCAACTACACAATCCTATACAGGCATTTAAATTATTCTAGGCGAGAGCCGACCCAATGGGAGTTCCTCTATATTAAATTGTTAACTCATACATATCTTACTTGACGTACGTTTCGCAAATTCCGTCTCAAGAAGACCTTCTGGAGCGCTATGGCAGCCACGCCTAATTTAAATTAAGACACGAACTCAATCTACTCCCCATGGATGGGGCTCCTGACAATCTTAATATTAGCCGGTACGAAAATTAAAATATTCTTATCTTCATGGATATGCAAGTAACCTACCTACCTACTACTATATCCCAAATGTATTTAATTCAATCCTACCTTGTAGCTGACTGTTTTAATAAATTTTAAATGTAATAAGCGTATCTATACCTAAGGAATATAAAAAATATAGAGAAATTAAAAATTCCTACACGATTAACGCATCTATACTTACTACATACAAAAAAGGAATTATCAATAAATAGTCAGATATGATATGATTAGCGTGTCGATACTTAAATATGTAACTATGAATTTGACTTTAGTGAGTAATGCAGAAAAATTATCATTGAAAGTTCATATGTGATTGGCGTATCTGTACGTAAATGTGCAAATATATGGACGTAAACATAATAATAATATAAAAGAATGATCAACATGCAATTTCAAATAATTTTATCGCCATCAGCCGAATGGAAAGGACGAGCATCTTATCAGTGGGCCTCATATGCCCAACATAAACATATTTAATAAGCAAAAACTCGATAATAGTCGACAAGCTTGATTTGGATTCCCCTCGATTCTTAACATCTCTAACTTGTATGAGGGAAGTGATCTCAGAGCCTTAGAGATTTTATTTATAGTCCTTAGGTATTCGTAGGATAGTCAGCTGCTGCCGTTTGCTAACAACAGTGTGTACTAGCCACTTGTAGGTGAATTGATTGTACCCTAGTTGAGTTCTTTGTTGTTTCTAATGTACTTGTTTCTCTATACGATGACTAACAAATATTAGCACCCGAGCATACTGTCTCTGGGATCGAAATTATATGCTGATGTCAACTCCAGAAAATGTTCATTTTTGTTTTTTTGTAAAGGCGATTTGTGTCCAAACGGTTATCCTTGCCTCGTGATTGCTCCGTTATACCCCGCATATCGTATATAATGATTAACTAAAGTACTCTTACCGTAACACATATATAATGTCTATGTAAACCAAATCTTACTGCCTGTAACCAGTGAACGCTGTTTTCCGACAAAAATCACATTCCAATTTCCACATGAAAGTGATTGGTGTCTGTCTGATGGCAACGTTAATATGCTCGATTCACCGACATAATAATTCTCTTTTTCATTGGAAAAAATGTTCTCCGCTTAAATACCTGTTTCGTTCAATATACTGCTTTTTTCTCACCTTTTGTATTAACTTTTTAAATCTGTTTATTCGTCCAAAACCAGCAGTCCGTTCGCTTCTCTCTCTCTCTCGATTACCGTAAAAAAAAAATCTCCTTGCCGGATGCTTCTTCTTCCTCAGCCAGAAATTTTCGGGTGTGCTGTTACAGCCAGGATTTGTTCGCACAGGTGTGTACATTGGCAGCACAATCGCATTTCAGCACAATATAGGTGCTGCTGCTGGCGGTCGGTGTACCAGTGAAGCGTACTGCTGCACGCTGCGACCATAACATTACAGACATGCCGCCACACATTGATTCGAACTTTACGGAAGAATTCATTATGGCTGGAACAGAATGAACGGATCAATGCCGAAGTAAACACGCAGTTATCTGTCAAAAAACGCAAGAAATAAAGTGCTGCCCGGAACGAAATTGCCGCGACTGCGTTTAATGACAATTCAATGCAATTTTCATATTTTCAATATTGTGCTTGTGGATATTTTTATATTGTTAAAACTTGTGCGAATAATAAGAGTAACATTTGAAATATACCGCAGTTCAATTAATTTTACATTATAAATTTCATTCAAAACAAACGTTTTCTTCAGCTGTCAAAAATTTTCAATCCGGCACTTGCGTAAAAGTTGAAAGTTGGCCAACTTTCTTGCGGCAAATGCTGTAAGTGCGTTCACTGTGTGCGCATTAATATATTTCAAATGCATTCAACTTATGTGTGACATTTCCATCCGGCATTGATCCGTTCATTCTGTTCCAGCGGTTAACATTACAGGTTTGTAGACTGGCTAACGGTATATGGGAGGAACTAACGACAGTAACAGCCTAAAATATGTATGTCCTAGAAAACAGCTGTTCTTTTGAGGTATAGTCGTACAAGCTTGAGTAATATAACGGTAATAATCATTAGTGATTGCCTCTTTGGAAAACATGCGGAACGTGAATAATATTAGACAAAATGATAGGAACACTAGTAAACTCTTTGTGTCTGCCTTTTTTGGCTCATGCTTCCAACAATTTTTACGGACAGTCTCCCAACGGACCATTGTGAGGTCTAAGTGTGGCTGATTAGTAGTAGCTATTTTAACATAACCTAACTTAACCTAATTGTAATCAAATTACGTATCAATATCAGTTCACGGACTCGATGTTTCAGACATTAGAAATAGATCCAGATTAGATAAAGAATAACAAGTAAAATATTCCCCGAACTTCAAAGGTAGTAGGTAAGTTGTGTTGGGTGAAGTAAAAGTGCCGGCGGTAAGAAGTGTCACCTAAAATATTTAGAAGTATAAAAGGGCAACAAAAAAGAACGTATATGCAAGGAATGCACATTTTAGTTTCTTGCTGAATTTGCTCATCATGGTTAAGTAAAGTAAGGACCTTTATATTGCTATTTTCTTTGTGAGCAATCTGATACTATTTAAAACTATAAATGTTTTGTTGTCATTGGTTTTTATGTAAACACATGTTCTTGTACTGTTTGGAGTAAAAAGTGCTGCGGTGGCCTAAAAGATAACAAAGACTAAAGCTTATAACTACCTATTTAAATATTAATAACAACCTCAACTGCAATGCGGCTACAAAGATTTTTCTAAAAAGTAAATATAAAAATAACATTCATTTTAAAGTGATGCAACTAAAATACGGTTAGACTATCATAATTAGAATACCCATCTGTGTTGAATATTTATGATTATTTTTTAAGTTATGACTAAATATATACATACATATAACAACGTTATAGATTCCGATCAGATTGCAACAGGTGGAACTTTTTATCCGCAAGAGGGGTAAAATCATTTAAAATCAATTAATAACGTAAAATAATTAATTTTTTTACATATATTTTATTTGTTATTGGTATACATGAAACCCTAAAGATTTTTTGTTTAAATTATCATATAATTTAACCAAAATTTGAGACTTCTCATTATCATTTCGTATTCAGACAAAAGTCACATGCACAAAGATTATCTATGTAAATCTAACTAAAAGGCAAGCCACTAGCCAAAGCTAATCCAATTAACTACTTAAAACGTTTTTCAACAGACAAAAACATCTCCACATCAATTCTACACCTCGTCTATATTACACTTGTTATCCATTGAATAGTGAGTTTTGTAATCCGCAGTAATCTCAATTTATTACCTGAAAATTTTTACCTTTCAACACTTGCACGCGTCCATTCGAAACTTCGAAACATAAAACGTACACGACATAGAGTAAAAAAAAAAAAAAAAACTACCTTGGCTGGCATGGCATGTTCCATCATTCAATTTACCAGCAACAACTTTCTATGACACACGTCGCTGACACCTGTTTTTTGTTATATTCTCTTCCGTAATAGGATTAACATGAAATTTATTTTCTTCCTGCCAGGATTCTACAATTCCTTTACAGTAGCCCTCGCGCCGCCATTTAAGTCAGCATACTATGTACATAAGAAGACGGTGAAAGATACCATAAGACGTCGGATGTTTAGCATCCTTCCTCAAAAAGAACTTATTTTGGTGATTCTAAAATTCAGAAAATTACTTCCGGATGAACATGAAGGCTTCATATATAGATGTACGTGACATACGAACTGTAGTTGTTCCTCATCACGTTAGGCGCTCAAGTGTGACACTGCGACAATATGTACAAAAGCCTATTGAAACGTTGATCGCTTTTCATCCTGCAAATAGGATTAAATTGTATACATCCTCCACCTCCTCCCGTATATTGAGCAGTTTAAATTCGGGTTTAATACTGTGATGCCGTTCGCATATCCAGGAGGATTAGATAATGAGTTTTGTACATATGATGGTAATGAGATATGTACTAAATACCTGCTGAGAATGAAAGCAAAAGCCTTATGAAAATGCAACACCGCAGTTCCACTAATTAAAGAAGTTTCATAAACAAGAACTATGGGCGTGTGTATGTATACCCTATCGCTTATATGCAGCCGTAGATATAGATTCTAGTAAAATCACAATAAAGGACGAAGGTCTAGAGAAAAGTAGGTACAACAACGTTCATTAGTGCACGGCAGTGGGTTTATTACTAATTAACCTTGACTTTCAGGTATTACCATTGAATGGGTACAACTGAAATTGCATCGGGATGATATTCTGCATTAAGTCGATTTTAATTGGGTCGCGAATCTTTTGATATTATGATTTTTTCTTCAATAATTGGTGCAGATGTACTGTGTACATTATGTACATGGGATTATAACAAAAATCTTTGTTGCTATGCTGTTTTATACACGGTACCTTTTGTATCTTTTTTATTGGAATTTAGGTAGTTAATTGGAAGACAAATTAAAAATGTTTACACATTTTTTATATTTAACGCACATGAGCGCTGGGAGGGAGGTTCAAGGGAGTGTACTTGCACTCCCATGACTTGGAAGATAGAATACACACAAAAAAATGTATTAAGTATTTTTTTAATTAATTTTTTATTCAGTAATAAAAAAATACGGAACTTCACTGATTGAATAAATACTTGAGGCGTCTAGGTTGCTGACGAAAATTGTTCAACACCTTATCAATGAATTCAGTATCGTCCTTTATCCGTTTTCTGTGAATACTGAGCATGAACTGATCATTTAGCATTGCATCTCCCATCTGTGATCGATTCCATGTCTTGACATAACGTAACGTACTAAATGAACGTTCAATACTACGTGTTGTTACTAGAATAGTCAAGGCGATCTTGATTGCCTCGCATGAAGCTGGGTAAAATCTGCGAGCATATACTAACAAGAGATATCTCTTGAACAGCTGTTCAATACACACAACAGTGACCCACTACACCCTTATTCGACAGTGTGTAAAAAACAAACCGCTTGGTTATTGAAAAATGTAAACATTTCTTCTTCAGAAATAAAAAACAAGTATATTTTTCTTTGTCACACACATGCTCAATTTCCTTACATTACAATTTCCTACATACAATTCTTTCTTTCAAAATTTGCATTCATTTTGTATTTTTTTTTCTTCTTTCAAATGACACCTACTTTGATGGGTAATCTCTTTCTATTGAACAGCTGTTCAAGGGATTTCTCTTTAAGTATACGATCGCCGGGTAAAACGGGGTTGCTTGAGCAATCTAATCTGCGTACTCAAGGGATTCTTTTAAGGTCGAATTGCTCGCATAATTTGCGTTACACATCTCGTACCACGTGGTAGCCTCGGCAATAAATATTCGGTAGATTACCTACGTAATGGTTTTGTATATCTCCAGCAATGGCTAAAAATGAGGATTTGTCAAAGTTTCTTATATTTTCATGGTGGAGTTGCATAAGTGAAAATGCTTTTTTGTGCATAGAAGAAAATCGATGTTTTATAGATAAAATCAGAGAGTCTAAGTATAGAACAAGATGGATATTCTGAAGAATTCTTTAACATTTTCAGACTGATGATTTGATCCGTGGGTAAGCCTTGCCTGGCAATCCGCAAAGGCAGCAAAGATTTCTGGTCTCTGATCAAAACCATCAGGAACAACTTCAGCAGTTTTTCTACACCTTTACTACTTATTAATGGTGAAGTGGTTGTTGACTCCCTGAATCAAGCTAATATTTTTACTGCAAGATTCGCTTCAAATTCTCTATATAGAGCCAATACAAATCCGTAAAGCCGTAAAGAAGTTGTCCTGATGGTTTCTCACCCCTGTTAATTAAAAGCTCTGCCTCATCGTTGATCAATGATCGCCATTATGGCTTTCGGACTGGGCGCTCATCTCGAGACTTGTTGACTTTTCTTACGGAAAATTCGAACCGTAGTCTTCACAATTTTGATGAATAAAAAATCGTTGCTCTAGATATTTAAAAGATCTTTAATAGAGTCTGGATTCCAGCCCTTTTAAAGCATTTGATCTCTCCCCCCCTCTTCTATTATAGATTGCAAGTTTTTTACCTGATCGCATAATACCGGTTGTACTAGATGGGGTTTCACCAGAACCTTATCCTATTAATGACGATATGCCCCACGGGTCTTTTATCTTTCCATTTATCTTCTGAATTGTCATTAATGATCTACTTTCCCTTACTGATAATCCCATCCATAGTTTCGTCTATGACAGTAGCCTTGATTTCGCTTACTCCTTTGACACTCTTGAGGAGTCCAGAGAGAATCACATATCTGTCAAAAGAGATTGCATGATTAGATCATATCCTCGCTTAGAATAAAGCGATTCGCATCGAGCTCAAGTCATCTAAGTTCGAAAGCTGTCTCATCTCTTTGAAGCAAGATCATAACTTTTCACTACCATTTCTTCTGATGGAGCACTGATTTACGATACACCATCATTATCCATTCTTGGCATTAAAATTAACAATAAGTTAATCTTCTCTATTGCCAAAGAAACATCGATGTGTCTTGGATTTCTGAAAAGGTGTAAGAAATATTTCAGCCCATCAAATTTAGCGTTTCTCTATCAGTTCTACACCAGACCTAGAGTTTAATACAATGTCCATATCTGGGTTGGGGCTGGTCGTGCCGTCTTACCTTCATTGGATATTGTCCAAAAAGGAGCTTTCAAGCTCACTGGCGATGTGGCATTGAGTTGTAATATTGACTCACTCGAACAGCATCGCAATGATGGATGCCTTTCACTCCTTTATCGCTACATGCATCAATGTTCCGATGAAATATCTACTCTGATCCCTTGTACAATGATTCCTACACACACTTTCGACCGTACAGTAAAATTCCGTGATGCTTTTTTATCCCGAACTGTGCGAATATTGAACACTCTACCATCTTCTTTCTTTCCTCCTGCATACAATTTACGAAAGTTTAATGGTGACATACACATCTCCACCACTCTCCTCACATTTCTTAATACATTTCCCTATCATCTTCCTGTCATGCTATGATTTGCATCATAAAGTATCCCTGAACTTGCCTTAATAATATAACAAAAAAAAAAATAAACTTCGGTTTTTATATTATCAATGCATACCTACCATGGTAGAGTAGATTAAGGCATCATCTGTAAGCAATATCAATTTATCTACTATGTTCCAAGGAATCTTTCATAGCATTTATATAAATGAGGAGAAGAAGTGTGCCCATTACTAAGCCCTGTGGTAATTGTAAATTAATTTTGACATTAGATATAACTTTATTTACTTTATAATACGGTGTTCTGTTCTTCAGATGAGATTTAAATGAGTTTAACTCTTTATTTTTGCCTATCCCACACCTCTACAGTTTAAGAAGTAAAATGTCGCGATCCACCAAATCGAAGGCTCTTGGTAGATGCAATTCATATATTAGACCGCTTTTTTTTTTTAATATTCTGCAAGCTGTATTCTTGTACTTCTTTCTCTAAATTATTTCATGGTATAGGAAACAGGTTGAAGGGTCTAAACTCCTCACAATTCAATATGTTTTTTACTTTTGGTACAAGGATTACCATAGATTCCTTCCAAAATACTCAAGAAAAAATACCCTGTCTCACTGATACGTTGATGATTTTCACTAATACAGGAACAATTATGACTTGACATTTAATAATTATTTAAAACTCATAATTAATTAATTACTTAATTACTGCTCATAAAATTAAAGTATACTAGTTTTTCTTTATCTTTTTTAATTTCAACAATGCTTTTCACAAAATATTCATTTAATTTATTAGCTATACCAAACAACAATTTAAATGCTATTTAGCCTTACTCAGCTTCTATAATTGTTGTATTAAGGCTTTGAGCTTGCTAAATGATTTTATTGTGATTGTATGTCATGCCAATTGGTAGACCAATTATAGAACCTGAGTATGGCTAAACAAAGAGTTGTTGGGTTCCTTTAAAAACTGACTAGGGATTAGTAATAAAATAATATAGCATTTAAGTATATTTGTACTTATAGAAATTTTATCGCTATTATCAATTCAACTAGCATAATAGTAATTAAATATCGCTTGATCTTATTATGGTTTTATTGCATCCTCCAAAACTATTCTATTAAACTTTAATAAAACTAAAAACATAATTTGACTCATAAAGGTTATATTAAAAAGCACAGAGAGCTACTTTAAATCCAATTTATGGGACAATTTAGTCCTAGAGAGCTCAAATGTAGACATCAGTTATCATAAAACTTTTATGCGAAGATAATTTAAGAATGCATTTCAAAATTCTTTCAAAAAATCATTTTAAGAGGTTTAGTCAAATGTTGAAATATTCCCTATAAACCTAGTATAGGTCTTTCCAAATGCCTTCGTAAAAATTGTTGCCATATTTACATATTTGCAAAATTAATTGTTCATGTGTGGACACTAAAATACATTTGACAGTAAAGTAAAGATGAAATGATTTTGTTGTATATAAATGGAATAAAGAAGAAGCATTTAATTTTTATCAAAAATGTTTAAAGTATTTCATTATGTAACATTCAAGAATATTGTAATCATTCCCGTTCTAGGTCTGATATAAGATTTCTAGAAAGGGGAAAGCCCATTTTTCATACAACTTTAAGCCCGACACATCCAAACATGAGAGATATCTTAAACGTTGCATTATGATACTCTGAACATATCTTATTAACAATATTTATTTCTATCTAGCAGGAGAAAGTTTTGGCGATCGAATATATTAGCTTGAGTGACTTTCTTGGGTGAAAAAGTGGGCTTTTCTACTTCTTGTAATTGCGCGGCATTGGTGCATCGTGGAAAATGACTTCCTGTGAGAAAACTGCTCACAACAGAGCACTAAAAACCATGGAAGAAAGAATTGCAAAAATATATTCGAAATGTAGTAGATGGGGTGTATGGGACCCAAGTGCATGAAAATTGGCTTTCCGACGGCAAAAACGTTCCGAGAAAGTTTTTTGAATAGAGAAAAATATTCACCACCCGATAGTACTCGGCAAGACCTTTAATTCGGTATACAACATACGATATTCGAACCACCTCCCCCCGCCTGGGGTTCCTTCCTCCTACCTTAAAACAATGCGGAAAAAAAATGTCTTCGACGAATTGTAGCTGGTAATGAGCTGAGGCGAACAGTGAAACCCGTTTTCCGATCGGACATAGCTCTACCGAGTTGGAGCCGATCTAAGGTGGGAAAAATCTAATACCTACCTCAGTTCGAATAAAAACTAGGGAAATACTAAAAAAGTGAGTATTGGGATGGCTATAAATAGCTATTTAAGCCTCCGAGTATATCAGTATAGGTACTCAAAGTTCTTCTGAGGACCTAAGGAATTCGGTTCCGTACTACACGGCTAGAAATCTTGGTGTAAAAGATAAAAATAATGTATATGCTTTTTAATATTAAGTCTTTCTATACCAAATTACATATAGAAAACGATAAAGTCGAATATATACATCATTTGTATACAATCTCAGTCTAACGTTAATACGAAATTTCCTATAAAAACCGTTTCTATACGCATATAAGATAAACTGTATTCGAAAATGTTATAGAATTTATATTCGAAACTATAAACTCTATCAAATACGCATATAACTTACTTTATTTATATTTTGATGGTATATACTTTATATGATTTTGGTACAAATATCATATTCAGGTAGGATTTCGATGTGTTCTTTATATGCCTTTGGAATAAATTTCATACTACCTGGGGTATATATCTGGCAAAAATTCTCAGAATTTACAAGTGTGTACAATTTCTTTGAAAGAAATAACGGTTCTCTCTTTGGAAGTATATTCTTTATGCTATTTCGCTGTGAACTCATCAGTCATATCAAAGTCTTTGGCAATGCGGCATCAACAAAAATTTGCAACCACTTGGGAAAGATTTAATTCCAATGCATTAATAAAAATGGGTAAAATTATGGATCTTTCAACTGCTTTCATTAACGAACACTATCAGTACTTGAAAAACATATGTATAAGACCATAGGAAATTAAAACAGTTTCTTGGACTGAACAATTTGGTCATTATCGTCCTGGACTATTTATTACTTCTCCAGGCGACCCAAGTTTAATAAGATTTTTTCAAATTAAGTGCATTCTAATTCTACTTAGCGAATTTCACAACGCGTATGAAGTAGTGAAGAGCTCAGATGAAAATAATTTAGTTTTGTTGGAATTGTCAGAATTTAGCAATACAAGATCATATGACTAGCCGATTTCGAGGAAAACAAACAAAACATATGTGGTTGTTAAATAATACCTTACTGTTAGTATCACTAATTGATATTTAAGTTTTCTTTTTACATTTATACAGAAATAAATATATAGGTATTCAAAATAAATTAAAAGAAAAATTTCACTAAAATATGATATTTTATTCATTTATACATAAAATTTATATAAATTCACTATATACAATATATAGTATAAACTTTATATACGAAATATATAATTTATTTCAATCCCAGTTATTATAAAATTTATATGAAACATAATATAAATGAAGATAATATGGAATTACATATAAAAGTAATACATATAATGTATTAGTTCCGCCTATAATTCATGGTATCAATTTTATACTCTATTGATATAGAAATCTATAACAAGCTAAAGTATAAAGTTTATATTAACTTTTGTAAGGATTTATATATATATTATTCATGTATAGTATTTACACCAATATTTCTAACCGTGTAGATTTTCCGAAATGTACTAGATCTAGCTTTGACCCCCCCCCCTTCCCCCAGCTTTTCCCTGCTAGATAGAAATAAATATTGTTAAGCCTAAAATGGGCATTCCATTTTCAAAAATCCATGATATTTCGATGCTTCTTTGGCAACAGAGAAGATGTGGTCTCAAAAGTGGGTCCTCAAGGCTTATTATAGCGTGAGCACTTTCAGTTTTATAAGAGCCATTTTATGGTCTTATTACTGTTGGTTTGTCTAAATTGCTTTATTACAAGTTTTATGAAATTGTATAGGAAATGTTATGTGGACTATGTTAAAACTAAAATTTTTACTTGGGAATATCACTGTCCTTTTTATAGTTAACTTCATTATACCTAATTTGCATTATACTTTGTTTGCTTTCTTTTTGTTTTCTACCGATCTATATACCTCCCACTTCATCTCACTATTAGTTGACCTCATCTTTGCATTCTTCTTTTTTATATAGTATTTCTTTGTATTCTATTTTATTAGCAAAAGTCCTATACTTAGATAGAATTAAACGACTTAAGTAGGTGGTAACAACTCTTGTTTTAAAGTAACAAGCACATTTCCACAAATCATAATATAAACATATTCATCCAATTACTCTTTTAAATGTTTAAAATTAAAATGTTTTATTATTGAACATTTTCAACCTGGATGAGCTAAGCAAATAATTTCATACACCTAAAGAAAGAAGAAGGCAATAATTGAAATTTTCCGTGTGGCTGCATTGCACAGATTTTACGCTACATTTCTTAACTGTTTGATCTGCGAGCTATCAGATAGAACCATGATAGCTCCCCGCTATGCTTACACATTAATTTAGGGATAAGCCTATTTTGACTCGCACCACATGATCTTGTTGCTAAATAAATCAATTTTTGATTTATGTATTGCCTTCGATCCTTAGCAAATTTTTTTGAGAAACAGTCAATACAAAACAAAAACAAAAAATCATCAAAAAATTTAACAATTGAATTTCTTTAGGCTACAATAACAAAACCATTAAAGAGTTTAATCCTATTTACGATCAATGATCTTCGAAGAAAAGGATCAGGCCTTCTGAGGACTAAAAATAAAACTTGATTGCCCTTCCCATCAATTGATATAATTGTTAACATGTCTATTTGAAGGGCATATAAAATACAAAACGCAAATTTTTTACTTTGAAGTTTGCTTTCCTTGCGATCGAAATAAAATAGCAAAAACGAGAGTCCTTAAAAAAAGGGTTGACAGAATCTTTTGATTTTACGAATTCAAGGATGATGCTATTTGCTTCTTTGATTTTCTGGCAATGTTTGCCGTTTTTATTTTTCATATGATCTTAAATGCAAACAAAGATTTCCAAGGATGCTTGAATGTGAATGGCGGCATTATTTGTAAACTGAAATACTTTTGTTATTATGATCATTATTGGTATGTTTTTGTACAACTGTAATATTGTGAGAAACCAATGTTTATATGATCAGGCTTTTATCCTTGCTGATTCTTTTATGTTTATATCAATCGAAGAAATAATAAAATAACGAACTGTAGTCTACATGTAGGTGGTTATTTGTGTGAATGATTTTTATCTGTTTTTTTTTCTCATATTTTCTACGCCTTGTTACATATTTGAATTCTAAATTTTTGGTATTGCCATTATAAAGTAAGAAATAATTTTCATTTAATTTTAGCATATATATTTTTGTTGCATACATGTAGAAATTAGTTTGTGGCTCGTGATAGTAAGTAGGCCTTTTTTACCAATTTTCAGTCATCCCAAGTCCCGACATCCACTTGAGATTTTTTCATTTATAAAACGCTGGCAGCAGGCATCCGTTGATTTGCATTGCAGTGACTTACTTGGGTTACTTTATGTTTTTCAGGCTATCGGATGATTACTGGATATTTACCTACAACGGCGAATTTCTGTCTAGGCAAATTAAGCAAATTAAGTTACCTAGGGGCCCAGCATTGCAGGGGGCCCGCTAATAGCCGAAATGGTATACATGGAGGACATGCGAAACCGGACATTAAAAAGAATGTAATTCACTTTATTGTTCCTGCAAGCACGGCAAGTACTATATTAATGAAGTAAAAGGAAACGAGGTCAAAGTCGCACTATCCGGTAGGAACGGACTCAATGTTACCGGTTTCAACGTCATGATCGACAGGTTGATTGCAGTACTACAAAGACGTGGTTCTACTTACAGGAACTTAAGTAGAAAGTTTGACTTTCTCATGAGCAATAGGTATATAGATTGGGATCTTAATCTCTCCGCCAAGGCGCAGGGAACTTGAAAGATTTGTATCTAGGAAATTGCGATGGGACTTTTGAAAATGAGCGTCTGCACTTGCGAGCTCATTTGTCGTCCGCTGAGGCTACACGGGGAAAACAATTATCGGCCTTGGGGTCGGATTCTATAACACGGAGTGGAAATTGTCAGATGACAGTTGATTTGACAGTTAATTCTCCACTTCGAATTCTGTAACTTGGCGAATTTGTTTTGAGATTTACGAAATTTTCTGCTCCACTTGTTAAAATTTTCCGATGTGTTGCAAGTGGAAAAGTAAGAAGAAGAATTCCCAACCGAGAGTATTGTCTATTTTTGTTGTATTTTGAGAAAGTAGGTAACCTAGGTAACCTACGGATTTTCAAATTAACCGGTGGGAATTGCAGTCTCTCTATTCGAATTTCTCTCACTTTTTCCATAATTCTCGAAACCTGTTAGTGAAAACGAAGATTCTCATTTCCCAAATTTCCAAATTCTTCGTGTTACAGAATTTGGCCCCTGGTGTCATACAAGTACATCCAAAGCAAAGGCGTTTTCGACATTTATCCGAATGTGGAAATAGCGCTCCGGATGTTGTTGTGTACACCAAGGTCAAACTGCTCGGCAGAACGGTCGTTTTCAGCGCGAAAACGAGTGCACAACTATTTAAGATCCACCAAAGAGGAGATTAGGCTCAGTTCACTCTCTGTACTGTACGAGTCAGAAATAATGCTGTCTGTGGACTATAGTGAGGTAAACCGTTCCTTTGCAGAGAAGAAAGTTCGTCGCATAGCAATATAAGCGTATGCTTCCACGCAACGAACTTTCTTTGCATATAATTTCGTACTTATTTGTGGTGTAGCTAAGTCTACTTGTTTATTTTCTAAAGTCGATGTACGTTAAATAATTGAAAAATAACGGTAACATTTTTGTTTTATTTAATTATTTAAAAAAATGAGCCCTGACTCTTTTATCCGCATAGGGGCATTAGGTCTTCATGTCCGGAACTGCCTACCTATCAACAAAAATTAGTGAATACTTGTAGCAAAAACAAAAAACTGGTGTCCTAGTTCGATTTAAACGGCAGAGTTTAGACACATTTCGAGTTAAAGAAGTCAAGAGTGGACAACAAAATACAAGAAATGTGCGATTATTTCATGAACTCCATTCTGACAGGATTATCAACGATAAAAAGATAAATTTGATGTCTACTGTAACCAAAGCCTAACAAGGCAAACAGTCACCATGGTCAATCGAGGAAGAGAAGATTTGTTCACCTCCCTAGCAATTTAAAAGCTATCCTAAGATTATTTCGAGCCATTAGAAGGTATATCAGAGGATAACAATATACGTCTTCTAATATTCATACCAAGTGCTAGTTTTGCTATAATTATAATAGGAAAAACCTTAGACTGAAAGATAGTGGTATGCATTCCAAGCGAGTACACCGTATTAATAGTAGCCTAAAGAGAAAAAAAACATCGGTTCCCTTTATCGGTGACGGTGTCAACCATAAAAATCAGGACCTATCCACAATATCCATAGCCATACCCAATCATACTCCTCCCAACCAATATAATCATCCTAAAAACACATTACGTTTGACCTCCGCCTGGATGACCTGTAAAGTTTACTTTTTTATTGTTTGTTGGTGTTAACCCCGATTTTCAGCATTGAAGAAGGTCAAGCCACAGCATGATTGCGTGGAAATCAAAAAATTTAAATAGAATTGGATTTTCCGCACAATTCGACATGATAACTTCAAAGTCGTAAGACAAGCTTTAGATAAAAACCACCAATGAACACAATTTAAATAGAGACCCAGAACTGTTAGAAAAAAGCTGCATGAAACGGAAGAATATCATACTATGAGCTGCTGATAACTTGTCCAGCACTTAAACAGGGCTACGGAATGGGAAGCTTCTATTTCAAACATTTATGTCCTTCGAGGTACGTAAACAACCAAATGTTAAACATACAATTTTCTAATTATCCAAAACTTTTTATTGTTTCTAAAACATAACATAAATCTAAAAAAATTAAAGAAAATTAGCGATGGAAAAATTCTTCAAGCCCATTTCTGTATCTGGTAGACTGGTCATTTTTGTTGTGATTATAATCAAAAAAAGACCTATTAACCTGTCTTTAACTCCAAGTAGACTATATGTCGTATGTCGTGTACTGAATTCCCGACTAGACTATGTTTACGTCTCGTCTCAGTGAAATGCAATATCCTGTACGAATATGTTCACCTGAGGTAGATGCATTACATATGTAATATGTACATAGGCTGCTAAGAAATTCATAAACAGTGTCACACACTATAGTCTTCCACCATGTGCAGAGCAAGAAAAATATTTGTTTCTTTGTTTCCAGGCACATAGATATCCTCACATGAATTATTTGAGTCGGATAATAAAATTTAAGAAAATCATATCCTCATGATGCTGCTACTTTTAGAATACCACACGAGACTCGTTGCTTGTTTCAGGGTCATAGTGAAGCATTTTCTAAGATGGCATGTTCACCTGGAATAGCAGTGGGGGATGAGAAAAAGGTCACGAATTTATAGTATACATAGAAGTATGTATTTTCTCCTTTGTTCAATAAGGATATATTCGTACGTCATGGAGAGCTTGTGTACATTATTCAACAGAAAAGCACATCCATTTAATCTCTATCTCACGTTTCCGAAAAAGATATAACCCAAAAGTTGCACCGATGAGGACCTATAGTTTTATACTTTTACATACTAAATTCTATACTTTATAAATGGAAGAACTTTTGTACAAAATTGAAATGATTTCAAGCATTATGATGATGTGATGCGTCTATTTAAAAGTCAAGCCCATAATTTCCCTGCCTTTTCCACCCATGCCCTAGTATTAAATGGAATAGGACTTTCATCTCTATAGAGAATTGCTCTTAATGCTGTGTAAAAACACTTAAGGCGAGCATTGAAAATGAAATAAAAGAAAATTGAAATTTTTGTTAACGACTCCGAAACGACAGCTTCACTCAAATTCTTATTATTGTTCGAAGAATTTTTCAGTAATAACCTCGTTGATGTGCTTGGTTCATAGCAGTGATTAAGAAAAGATATTAAAAAATTCACAAGAAGTAAAAAGTTGATTTCGAAACTTGAGGATCTTAGATGATCCACAAATTTAATTATTGGTCATATATTTTTGGTATTTTTATAGCCTAGACTAGATGAAATAATAAGTCCAAGTTTGTTAATACTATAGAGCTACTAGGCGTGTGTTGAACTACACAGGCCGAACTATGCCAAGTTTTCTTTTTGAAATTCAAATCCGAACTGCACATGTATCTAATACACGAATTACATTCATATTTAGTTCATTGGCACGAACCCTAATAGTTCGATATGAGGGAAATTTTTTCTAAAATAATGAGCTTGCGGCGGTGGGTGGTGACATGTGATAAGCGGTGGAGTATTGTAGAAAGCGAGGACGGGGGGGGGGGGGGGAGGTTCGAGCATACTCTACACGGTGGTGATGTTAGAAAATTCAGTGAGCATTCTATAACTCGATATGGTACCGAGGGTCATATAGACCCTTAAGATATCATCGAATAGAACCTACTGATAATTCTACAATCTGGTCAGATTTGAACGAATTCTTTTCTGCGAACACGGTGTAACCACCACCACGGAATCTGTCATTTCCCCGGCTCTTTTCTTCCCATCACACCAGTAGGGAAGAAAAGACCCCGAAAATGGCAGATTCGGTGGCAGTGTTAACACTGAGTCACAGAAAAGAATTCACTAATAGCCTTCTATTTTGAAGTGCTGAATTAATGTGAACACGACATTTTAAGAAACAATTAAACAGTTTTGAAGTAAAATTGTTTACGATACTTATAAATTCAGGACATTATTGTCACAGAATACTGGGGATAAGCAGAGCAGAAGGACCTGGTAAAAAAACTTGTTTTGGACTCTTAATATGATTGAGTATGAGGCGGCTCTTCAATATTCAACCTAAAATGTCATCATTTGTGCTAAAAAAAAAAACATTCTTCACACTCGAACTGATTTTATGACGTTAATCATTGAACTCTAGAAATGTTTCTCTTTCTGAAGTATCAGTCCACACAAACTGCATGCTTGGTTCTCTCGCTATCATCTCTGCTATTCTTTGGATCCCGGCACCGAGTTGTTTAAACGCAACCGCACGCCTACCCTAGCCTTGTAAGAAGATGCCAGCGATCATTCACTTTCATGGTTGAATCATCCCATACTCTCTACAGTTTTACACCCTGCCTGCATTTGGGTTGTTAACCATAGCCACTAGTTACTCCGTGAGGGACCTCACCAATATCGAAATGGAACAAGTTCCATGGACACCCGACTCCATGGTACCTTCGATTAGGTTTTGTAGGCAAGGCTACTTCAGTTGGATTTCATGCAAATCCAGGACTGATGACTGGCTAACTTCGATCTTCGTCTAGTTCTCTACGCAGAACGTATGCCAGGCTTCTCCTGTCTAGCATACCTTCTCTGTTTAAAAATCTCGCTTGTATATTCTTTCATGCACTGATGTTGCTTCCTACGGCTCATTACCTTACTAACATCATACCCACCACCCACTTATTCTATTCCTGTACCTCTTAAAACCTTAATTTCATCATGTATCGAGTATACACACAAAACATGCACCCAGTCCTTGTAACTGTCTCCGCATAAATATTCCTGACTTTTACACAGACCCCTTCTTATACGAGAATGCATTGAGCGAGCCATGACCTGTGAAAATGAATCGCATGCTAAAATACTCTGCCCTTTTCCCTCTCTCTCTTTCCATCTAGCCTCCCATCTATCACTGTTGTAATGCCTTGCCCCCTCTTCCTTACGAAGATCTTTTGATCTTGAAGGATATGCTCTTACTTATCGCTACCAGATAAAGAGGGGCTGCATCCAATAGGATTTGCATGGCTTCTGTCGACACCGTGCGGCACACCAGTAACATAATTCTCTAACACGAGAGAATTTTTGTTCTCCTTGACGCAGACATGACAACCTCATACCAGACTATAGCAGGAAAGTTATTAATATACAAATGGAGGAATAAGAAGGGCCAGAGAGCTGATTCTTGTGGAACCACGTTGTATGAATACTTAAGTCAAGACTGCTGCCAATTAGACCAATAGAAGATGTCGTCAGGGCAAAGTAGTATCAAATGATTAAAACTGTCAAAATCCTTAGGGAAATCGATTAAAACCAATTTACGTCCAGCGCCATCCACAAATCAGAAATTATTTTAATTAGTTACGTAATTCTTTACAGTAATTTATTTAGTTTAATATTGTTATCAACTTATTTCGTAAGCCTATTCAAAATAAGATTCCGTCAATGTTATTACACAATACGACAAATTTTTTTCCCACGTAGTTACCAAAATGTTTTCACAGTGTTAAAAAAGATAAATCATAATAGTCAAAATTTCCATAACAACATTGACTAAATTGTTACATATTTTGTTACACAAATATGTTTTAATACAATGTTTTGTATTTGTTATCAAATTTTTAAAATTTATTTATATCTATTTAATTTATAATGTTTGTGTGTATACACTGTAGGTATAGCAATTTATTATGAATGTTATAAACAGCAAAACAAATCAGAAATATTTTTGTTACCTTGAATGTGCTTGGTTTTTCGAACACAGATTAAATAAGCTTAAAATATTTTATTGCGGAGGAGGAGTTGGTAATTTGGAGTTGGGCTACCCACACAGTACTTACTCAATAAATAAAACACATTTTATGAATTAACAGCCATGAAATATTCCCGAAAAATAAATAAATATTAAAGCGAGCAAAAGATAGACAAATATTTTACGAAAACCTTTATATTTCGTTTAAAAGAAAAAAATCGATTATAATAAACTTGGGGCGTTTTGAAATATTCAAACTCAAAGCGAACTTAAGTAAATAATAAAAAAGTTGATTTTTTTTTCAACTTTCAACATTTCGCTTTGATTATAAAGCTGCTGTTTTTGCTTATAAACAAATGTGTTTATAATTGAATGGACACAGGAAATATATAGCCTGCAGCCATTTGTAATTTCATTTCAACGAGCCAATAATTACCAACACTATGGCAATTTGAATTCCCCTTAAGGGATCTTTGTAAATGGAATAATTAATGCTAGGTCATATAGTTTGGATGTGGAAACATTGTAAACAAACAGAACATCAAAACTCCTTAATTTGGTGTATACATACATGTAGTTTGTACATTCTCCCCATTCTTCTTGAGACTGATACAATAGACAACATGATACAACCTCTCTCTCCTTGGTCCTTGTATGCAACCCTAACTAAAATCTCTAAATATATTCCCCTTATAATTACCAGAAAACTTTGAGCGTATCTTTATTCATTATTCTATCCACCCCTTTAGTGGTAGCATATTATACGCGAGTATACTTCACTGCGGAAATCTTGCAACAATAACTTACTAATAAAAAAATCATAGAGTCGAGTTAAATAAGTGTCACAGGAAGAGTGAGAAAGAGAGAGAGACAGGGGGGCTGGAACTACTGGTAGCAATTATTTAAAGCAAGATGAGAGATAGGTTTGCTATAAATGTGACATGAATTGATGATAAATCCCTAAGGTTTGCTATTAAATAGAAGCTTGATAGTCACACGTTTGATTAGTACTGTAGTAACATCAGCCCTTACAAACATAAAAGTAGTAGTACAAATGTATATGTATTATGGTGGTTAAATGTATATTCAAAATACATAAGAACCTATACAGATCTAACAATTTAATGATCATGGATAGATCCGGTGAAATACAAACGCGAAGAAAAGAGAGCATCTGCCTGGCCATCACATTCATTCACATCATCAAATGAAACGATTTTTGTATTCATTCCATCTGAATGCGTGCGCAGCTTAACATATCCATCCCTATCATAGCATGCTTACTTATATGTACATAATACTCTTACCGCCCCTTCTTTATAAAATCTTCAGGATCAGGACCTTAAACAACAACAACGTAGGGAGAGAAATAAACACACAAAATAATAATAAAAAAAAAAAGAACTCATCGATTAGTCATGGCAATAAAAATTTCAAGTAGTTTCTACTTTGTCTCCAATTTTTAACACTTGAAACGCCGACAAGCAATTTCATTTGGGGTTCCAAAAGGTGTACACTGTTAGCCGTGTTTTGTTATGTTGTTGTTGTGTAATTTTCGATAGGGGATGATCAGAAGATATATATCGGTTTTATTGGTAGCCATTTACACTTATATTTTTCTATTTTTCTGTACTAATTTGGTGTTAAATTTCTATTTAAAAGTTTTCTTCCCTTCCTTGGATATATGCGATGATTAATGATTTAACAAGGAACATGAGGAAATTGGTTTTTGTGTGGATGCGCAACGGAAGATGATCAGATGGTTTACAAGTAGTCAGCTATGTGAGAATTAACATTTTACGGTCCATTGAAGTTAATGTGATTGATGAATTGTGTAATTTTTGTATGACTTTAGACTTCATAGATTTTTGTAGATTTATATTGACATCAAGTTAATATGAGGATCTATCTAATTTTCGAAATTTTATTAAAGTTATATTTTTAAAATTAAATCTTCTGCCGTTTCTTATTTCGCATTTTTCATAATCTATGCTTGCACATCAATACTTCTAAGCTTGTCAAAGGTCATTTTGAGTATTTTATGATTATTCAACTTAGTATTGATGAAGTCAATAGAGGAGCGTGAAGCGAATTGTAGTCAGGTGATGAAGCAAACCACAGTTCAACATTATATCCTTACGAGCCCTAAAAGATAATCAGAGAAATTCTTATTACGGTCATCAAGATAGAGTTTTGTTCACCTGCAAGTACTCAGGTTCGGCCATCTCTGCAGATACTGAGCCAACCAACATACACCAGAGTACGGGGGAGCCACCCTTATTGTCTCAGGATATTTCTTCGACTGAGGGAGTATTGCGACCGATTGAGTATGCGAGGTCTAATCGGCTTGGTATCTTAATTGGTTGTGATGCCAACGCTCATCATATTGTCTGATGCAGTTCAGATACTAACCATCAGGGTGAGCAGCTGCTGGAATTTATAATTTCAGTGGACTTGGTTCTGTTGAATCAGGCCAACGAACCAACCTCTACTACCAGCGAAAGACAAGCAGTCATTGATGTGAGTTTTCCGCCCCTTTTGGTGCATTTCATCTGTTCTACAGTTGGAGGATATCCCGAGATGAGTCTCTCTCCGATCATCGCAACTTGGAATTCTGTATGGGTATTGACCGAATTGAGGTGGAACCTTATACGACAAAGCGTACTGATTGGGGGGAGATACCATAGCTTCTACGCTCGCTTCTCCGGCAGAACGAATAAGGAGTATTGCTGCCTTAGAGAAGGCAGTGGAAAAGCTTCAGTCCGCAGTGACAGATTATTTCGAAGCTTCTTGTCCCATAAGCACTGACAGAGGTAGGTAGTCTATGCTGTTGTGAAACGAAAGCCTTCCGAAAGGCTTCCAGAAGGCTTTTTAATAAGGCCAGAAGAACTGGTTCGAAAGTAGACTGGCCGATCTATCACGAGAATCAGAGTAACTACAAAAGGTTTGTTAGAAAATCAAAAAGACAAGCCTTTGTAGATTTCTGCGAGGGGCTTGACGGCTATCGTGAATTAGTTAGGCTGCTCCGGGTACTTGGGAGTGACCCGTCGGCCAGCCTCTCCCTTAAACACCTTACAGCACGCTCACCAGAGGGACAGGTCTACTCTAAGATGGCTCACCATTCAGTGGTTACTGCCATTGAACAGGGACTGGATCGTGAACTGTTTACCATAGGAGCTTTTCTGGATTTCGTGGAGGCTTTTGACAGGGCCACCCCGAGTCGCTGTGTGAAGCATCGCATTGTCATAGCGTTGACCGCACCGTCGCGCGATGAATCGGCCAAATGGTAAGTCGACGATACATAATAGTGTCCTGGTGGAAAGAAGCTGCGCGCAAGGCAGCGTGCTCTTCCACATATTGTGGTGTATGGTGGTTGACTCAGCTTCAGCAGAGATGGGCGAACCTGAGCACTTGCAGGTGAACAAAACTTTGTCTTGATGGCCCCAATAAGCATTTCTCTGATAATCTTTTGGGGCTCCGGAGGAAACAATGTAGAACTGTGGTTTGCATCATAACCGACCATAGTTCGCTTTACGCTCGTCTAACAAGGATAGGAGTTGTTGACAGCCCTGAGTTTCTGATCTGCCTGGAAGGAGAGCCTGAAACAACCGAATATTCCTGTGTGCTTGTCCGGCTTTTAGCCGGAGTGGACTGGATACGCTTAGATCTGCCCTCCTATCTGTGTATGAGTTGAAAAACTTATCTCACCTAGACCTGACGTGCTTCATTAAGAGGACAGGAAGGTTTTGGTGAAAGAGTTTGCAGCAGGTTAACACAACGGGCCTCCGTGCTTGAGATCTCTCGTCTCCCTTGCCTTTGAAAAAAAAAACTAAAACTAGTATTATCAAACTTAAAGTTTTTATTCTATTTTCCTTCCAAATTTCGCTTTTTGGAATAGATATGAATTTTTTATCTCCAAAATCCAATGTCATTAATTGAATATTTTGTTATCATATTTCATCCGCTTAGTTCGCAGTATACAATAAAATATAGTACCTATGTTATGTAACATGATTGTTTGGGTCGACCAGAGGTGTAGCTGAGCTTTGTCTAGCAAATTCACCAGTTTCTGGTTGCTAGCAAAGCTTTGATATCCCGGTATTCAATCCAGATCAAGCTAACCCGATTAGATCTACATACTCAGTTTCGGCATTTCCACATGACCTTTGAATTCACCGTGGAAGATGAAATTGCTCTAATCGCTATCTGACTGTCGGAAAATAAAAAAATTACTTTTTTTTGCTAAAGGTTCTCCGTAGGTTCTCGTAAGCGAAAGTCAGTATCATAGACAAACGAATAACATACAAAGCCTGGGGTAGTAAAAAAAATTCTGCAACGCCTCGCTCGAATATAAAATTGGCGATGCCTCGATTATGCTTCGACTTACTGACGCAACTAAAAGTTAAGCATGCAATGCCTCGCTCCAATATCATATAAACGACGCTTCGATAGTAGGGAAGACCTCAATTTTTTCCTAGAAATTTAGTGAACATTTTTTCTTTAGAATTTCGCTGGCATATGGTCTGATGCCATGTACGGCCAGGCTCTGGTGATCCAGATAGAGTATCGCTGTACATGTACGTCCAGCCATAGTCCAGCCCATTTTGGGTGGGTTTTTCTTTTTTTTTACATAATTCTAACAATGATGTTTGTAGGTATATTATTTCATATTTTTTTGTTTGCCTCTACCACGCCCCTCCCCCCCGCTTTGGGTAAGAAATTTCGTGATTTTACGATGAAACGTCATTTTCAAAAAATCATATCTCGGGAACGGAGTAACCGATTTATTGATGATAAATGCCGAATGAAGCTTAATGCTTTATATTTTTCATAAAAAATATAGCAGCACCGAACGAAAAATTTTTTTTGTTAATAATGGTTTTTTTTTCAAAAAAATAGTATGATTTACTATTGAGGACTTCTAGCACTTTTTTTTTTACATTTTTATTTTGAAGTTAGAAGTCTTATCTATCTATGTATAAAAAATTGCAATGAAGTTCGGCTTCGTTTTTGAGAGAAAAAAAGATGGGTGAGCTGTACATTATTCCGAGACAAATATTCATCTCTGCATTTGTGCGACCGTCGAAACCCTTCCTGAAATTATTACGATTCCGAAACTCGGAACACATGGAACACATTTTCTTTTATTCTAATGAAATGCACATGCACAAATCAGAGTTGCGATTAGAGGTAATCCTACAGAGTTAGTGTCGATCTAAGGTGCAAAAAATCTAGTACATCAGTTAGAATATAAATAAGGGAAGTACTAAAAAAGTGCGTATTAGGAAAAAAGGCAAAAATAAAGAATGATGTCGTTTTAAAAACAAATCAAATAATACTGCGCCACCAGGGAGGGGGGTGTCAAAGTTTGTTCTGGTACGTTTTGGAAAATCTAGTACAGATTCAAATATGTTTTTTTCTGAGAAGAAGTTTGAACAGCGACACCCCTATGGTCCGATGTCAAATGGCTGAGTTATTATTAGAAAACCAAATATCCCTCTAATTTCCCCCACTCCACCCTCCCCCTACCGTATCCAGTGACCAGATTAATATTATGAGCCTAGGATCGCAGCTCTCATTTAAGACATCAATGAACTGTCTGCGACTCTTTGTTCAGGAGATATAACCAAAACATTTCAAACTTTACCCCCTTCCCCCGTCGGGAGAGAAATACCCAACGCAAAACCGACTTGACCAAAAGATGCGTGGCGTCGAGACGAACATGCACACCAAATTTTGAGAAAAACCGCCCCCCCCCCCCCAAAAAAAAAAGACTCCGTTCAATTTGCGAAATCTTTCGAAAAATGCAAAAATAACTCACTCCAGGGACGTGCATGCTAAAAAAGAAATTCCGCCACATCCATCCTATAGGCAGCACTACCTGCCGCATTTTTCACCTCCAGGTGCAGAGGTGTGAGGTTCAGCATGGTTCCCAGTGCCGCAGATGGTCCTATGCGCATTACACTGGTAATATTTAGATATACCATTCTCTGTATACTGCTCAATTTGGCTTTAACTACATCGACATTTAACATGGGTCTTATGATGGCCGGGTAGATGCAGTACGTGATCCTGAGCCTTAGGCCCCATGAGCACGACACGCTATTCGACTGCCTTACAATGGAGTAATACTCGTTTAAAGAAACTGGGACCATATATCGAATACGAAGGAAAAGCTTTAGTTTAGTTAACTGTCGTAGTGGATTACTTGTTTACCTCATTCGTCGCTCATTTATTGAAAACAAAATGAATTTATAAAATTCCTTCAGGCAAAGGTAATAGACGATTTGGTTTGTATACTTGTCAAGGACGTCATCTCAGGTCTCACCAACATACTCAATGTTTGTGCTAATACTTTTTCTAATTACCTTTCCACATTTTAATTTTTTTCATAATTCAACATGCTAGAGCTGTGCCAATTCATATGCCTTTGCACTTGCTATTCTACGGAAACTTGATTTCAAGGGTAGCGTAACTTTCATTTATGCATAATATTTTCAAATATGAAGAGCAAGTTCTAGTCATTTAATATCTCTTAGAGCGATCATTTCAAGGAGTATTCATTCCGCCATAGAAAAACATTATTCTTTCAACTATATAGGTGAATGTTTTAGAGGAACCTGCCAAACGTTGGAGAATTTAATTTCAGAATAAAGAGCGTTAGCTGACTACGATGTTCCGCAAAGAGATCATCACCGACAAAGTTGTTGGAGGTGGTATAAATACAGCATCTACTATATAGTGCAACTACGAGGGTTCTAAGCATGCAAATGCAAGGCCATATATACATCTCAAACAGAATTCAGTATAGTAATTTCAGATGCTATCAATTCGATGTCTTTCACCGTAAGTGACACTTCCAAGACTTCCTTGAATAGAAATGACAAAAGTTCAGGTTTGAATGAAAATTTGTAGAAAAATTTGGAAAAGCTGTGGCACTCTATGGATTATGGAAGCAATATTGGTAACGGTGTCATATCTATCTATTTATTATTTCCATCATGTATAAGTCTCATAATGTATCTGAATGTCCAGCTATTATCTCTGTTGTAATAAAAAGGTGACACTATTCGATATTTTTCTGCTAAAGCGAAGTTAGTATCTTTTTTGTAACATTTTTTTAATAATAGTTAAATTGAAACAACAACAGAAGCCCTCAATTTTGCAAATGAAAAAAAAAATATTTAAATTCTCCACAATTAATATTTTATTATTTTGTAATAATTTGCAATTTTTGACTTAATAAAATTTAATTATTAGCAACAAATTTAAACAAATGTTGAAACAATCCCAGACTAAAAGTGAAGTGAGTTAATTCCTTCAAAACTAACACTAACAACAAAAAAGCACGTGAATGACTAAATGAAAGTTAAAATGAAAACGAAATATATTTAATAAAATGTTATAAGTAAAATATAAAAAATAAAATAAAAACATCAACAACAAAATCTATAATAATACCAAAAGAGGCCTACTGCCATGAGTGGCTTAGGTCCTGCAGCATGCTGGCTAGCACACAAACGTTTAGAATCTTGGTCTCGTATGGCCAAAGAGAGAGTAGGGGCGGTACGCAGGGCAGCTGCCGAAAGAAATTCAGAAGAAAAACCATCAACACCTCCACCCCTAACACCATCATCAATTGGAAGTTGTGGTAGCCAAAGTGATAGTTATGATTTATCAACTGATCCAACATCTTCTATGGAGGTGATTCTTATCTATTCATTCCTTGTACATGCATAGTAATAGCTAATTAAGATTTTTTCAGTAATGCCAGGCATACATTTTAATAATTTTTTTTTTCATTTTTTTTTGCAGGAATGTAGTGTTACAAGGGAACCACATACTGTTCAACCACCAACTTCGGTACCAGCTCATACAGTTAACACGGAAATGTTGCGTGGACCTTTGGAAGTAAGTCCAAGTCCGTTGCATATGCATTTACAACATCAAAGTAAATCATTCCCACCGAGACTACAAAGAACACCATCAGTTTCTAGTCAAAGTAGTGTAGATAGCGCTCCTTCAAGACAATCGGTAAGTTATTAGGATTATATTAAAATTAGCATTAAAAATTTTGTAAAAAATTAAAATTTCTAGGGCCACCGAGGCTCCTCACCGCAAATTCGAACATTTGGACCAGATGGTCGAACTCCTCTTCCATCTGATCATGCTGTCTTACATGTAAGTCATCATCGGTTATTGATTTTAGAAGTAAAGATAAAAAAAAATATTTTTTTTTTACAGCCATCAAGATCACCAAGTCCCATGCGAGCGATAAGTTTGGATGCACGATGCTCTTCACCTGCCTCAACAGATGCTAGTGATATACGCACACCAAGTCCTTCTCAAAGTAGTTTAGCATCATTGGCTGGTGGAAGTGTCAGTAGTATATGCCTTCAAAGTCCTAAAATGGGTGGTCGATGCTTATCACCTTTATTGATCCCACCAAGGACACCGGCAGGTGTTGAGCCGGGTTGTGGTCCTGCTTCACCACTTGGAGCACTACAACCTGATTTGTATACCCGTCAAGAAGGTCCACTCTATCTTACTGCTCCACAATCTAGTCCAGCTCTTGGTAGAATACATCTTAGAGTAAAATATGACTATCATTTATTCGATTTAACTGTGCACTTAATTGAGGGTATATTTTAGAATTTTTTACATAACATGCTTACAATGATATTTGTTTTACATAAGCTTTTCTCTTAGCTCACAATTTATGTCCAATTGAGGATGGAGGTTT
This sequence comes from Dioctria rufipes, assembly GCA_963924295.1. Classification (NCBI taxonomy): domain Eukaryota; kingdom Metazoa; phylum Arthropoda; class Insecta; order Diptera; family Asilidae; genus Dioctria; species Dioctria rufipes. Next base: position 178,030,570 of record OZ002743.1, read on the forward strand.
CCGAGATCCATACGTTCGCCTTATGCTAGCTCCTGAAGTTGATCAACGAAAGCGACAAACGACAATTCATCATGGTGAAACTAATCCATATTTTGATCAACATTTCAAATTTCCTGTATCCAGAGATCAGCTACCAGGAAAGGAATTGATTCTTCAAGTGTTAGACTATGATCGATATTCACATAATGATATCATTGGAGAAGTACGAGTTATGATCGATGATCTTGATCTATCAAAATCTGTGGAGGTAATTTTTACAAAGAATAAAGAGGGATCTTAAGGAATAATATCCATTTTGCACAGATATGGGGTGATGTTCTACGGGTAAAAAAACCTCCAGAGGATCGACCTGAGCTTCTTTGCTCCTTAAATTATCTGCCACAAGCCGAACGACTTACAGTTGTTATTATGAAGGCTAAAAATTTAGATACAGTACAGGAGCCTTATGTTAAGGTAAGATTTTTTATGTATTTTTTTTAGAACTTCATCCCATTTTTTGTTTTTTTCATTATTAAAGAAAGTTAGGAGTTTAGTATTTTTTCATAAAAGAAAAAACAAATTTATTTGAAACAGTTAGACATTTTTGAAAGCCGTCTTTTGACAATCGATCATATCATATAAATGTAGCTTCTTAGGCATGAGACGTTCACTACAAAATTCTTAGGAAACAATTTGCAGAGAAAAACTAATTTCACATAGATCGTCTTCAATTCGTTTAAATTGTTTCGATATATAAAACTAATAAACGTCATTTGCGTACATATGCCTATCTGGAATCATTAATAAAAATTAAAAATAATAAAACTGCTAAGATTGAATGTTGAGGCACTTCTTTGAAATATGATTATATTAAACTGGAAGCAAAGTTAGTCTAGTGAAAAGCTGATAGCAAAATGCAGAAGAATAAGAATTGTGAATTTTTCTTCATTTAGCAATGCTCTTATGGCGCCAGTGATGTATTGATCTATTGATCAGTTGAACTATTGATCTGAAACTCGTTCCCTACAGATTTGTTTTGGCCAGAAATGTAAAATTACTATTAAACGCAATTCAACAGAGTAGGTGTTTTCGAAAACAGGCCTACTGCCTATTGTGCGTCAGTTCAACATTTGTCATTTTATATTTTATGAAATTGTAATTACTGCCTAAATTATGTCAGTCATACAAAGGCAACGCCAAGAAATATTATCTGAAAATAAGGGGGAGCTAAAAATTTGTTTATTTTACATAGCAATTTGGATTATAAAAAATCCCCCCCTTCAAAATGTCAGGATTTCATTAGTGCCATGACGAAACGAATACAAACACAGCACACTAATACATTTAGCCGAGTGGTTTAGGTTTTCACCGATATGCCGTTTCCTTATTAGTTATTTATTCAATGAGCGGTGGCTGCAAAGAACCGGCGAGTCGTATTTTTAAAAACTACGAATGGTGTCAAAAACACGTATAGATCGTTTAAAACAACCGAAGGGCATTTCAAAAATAGGTGGTGTGTCAAAACATAATCAAAACATAAAAAAAAACAAAGTCTTATAAGAACAAAACTGAAAAAAAAAACAATGTTAAAAAAATGTTTAGGGCCAATACCAGAGTTAGATCCGATTTTTGTTTATGTAATTTTTCTTTTTTTATGATGATGCCAAAGCTCAGGGGATACACTATGATGCCGTAGCACAGCCTCGCCAGGAAAGGAAGAAGGGGTAGAGAATTACGGATTATTGGGTTGAGTCAAGGGGGTGACGGTGTACATTGCGCTTGAATTTTTGCGGTCAATAGCTAAGCAAGAGAACAGATGATGGCAAACTGTTCCACACTCATACTATCCTGCTTATAAAGGTCTCGCGGAATTTCACGGTATAGCCAAATTTTACTTCAACAGTGTAAGGGTGAGCTCGGGTTATAGGTCGCGTAGTGCGCATAGGAAGAATTCTACTAGGGATCAGGCTAGAGATTTCATCAAAGCAATAGCCAAAGAAGTAGCAATAAAAGAGAGACAGATAACCGCCATTACGCCGGTGCTCTAAGGAAATAATAATTCCTATTGATATGTCATCTCTAATAAGCCGGAAGACTTCTTTTGGACTTTGTTTTACCCAGACAATACAGTACTTCCATCCCCTGCCCAAATATGGGAATTATATTGTAATCTAGGCCTGATATGAGACTTGTAGATTTGCGCCAAGTCTGATGAAGTCAAATATTTCTTGCATCTTTGCAAGAAACCCAAGCATTTCATGGCGTTTTTGGCAATACCAAAAATGTGATCAAACCAACTAAGATTGATGGATATTTCAATGTTAAGGGATGGCGAGTTCGAGATATGTTCTCCTTCGACGGATATGGGTTGGGCGGGTGTTGCACTACGTTTGAGTGATAACAGAAAACATTGCGTTTTGTAAACAAGACCCGATTCGCTTGCCCCAGCGAATATTGTTGTAAGGTCATGGTAGGATTGAAAATAAGAGCTATTAGATCATTAATAAAAATGATGAAGAGAGTACGAGAGAGCACAGAGCCTTGCGGTATATCGGCATGAATTATAAAACGGTCCGAAGTAACTCTGTCCAATATAACTTGAATTGAACGACGGGAGAGAAAACTATCAATCCATTTTAAGAAAAAGTGGTCTAGACCTAATGCCTGAAGTTTAGCTAAAAGAGCAGGATGCCAGACTCTATCGAAGGCCTTCGAGATATCTAATGCAACTTCAACTAGCGATTGATTCAAGCTTTGAGTGCATTGATTTCGTCGAGCTGAACAATATTCAATCATTTTTTAAAATCAATCCATCAGTTCGTCAGTTGCATCTTCAGTTCAGAACAAAATCTTTAAATCACTCATTTTGTTTTTTAAACCACCAGCGTTCCCAACACTGATAACTATAGCTGGTATGACTAACTATTGCTACATAACAGCGGTTCGAATGCGGTATGCTTTTCGAAAGGTCGCAATCGGTAGAAATTTATGTATTCAATAATATGAACGTCATTTTTGTCAAATGTGAGGGAGATTTTCTAGCTCTCAACGCAGGAAGGTCGGCACCGATCTTCCGGCATTAAGCCCAACTCCAAGTTCATTACCAGAAGTCAACTTTCGCAATCATTTGGAGTACCTACCTAATGGATTCAGAAACAATTGCAGCATAGGAAGATCAAAAGGAATAATATTACATAAATGTCTGCCCTTACTCATTTTCATCAATTTGCATTTTTTTTTTTATACGTAGGTAGTTAGGTACGCACCTTTATATATTATCACAGCTCCCTTAACGAAATTTGAAATTCAGAACTTAAGAAAAAGAAAAGGAACAAAGCGTTAAGCAATTTCATTCAATCCATCGTCGAATTTCGCAAGCTAAAGGGATGTCGTATAATCCGTATAGATGCTAATGAGCTTAAAAGAAAAAAAAATTGTTTTCAGCTTTATCTAATACAAAACGGAAAGCGTATAAAGAAGAAGAAGACTGGCAATGGGAAATCAAATGATCCTGCAAATCCAATTTGGAATGAAGCGTTTACCTTTAACCTGCCAGCCTCCAGTGTACCAGCGGCTGCACTTGAGGTATGTATACTTTCTATATTATGTTCTTCTTCACTGTATAATTTTCTTGTAAGTGCTCATCTCGGCATTTGGAAAATGTACAAAATACAGACTTACATACATACAACATACATAAGTACATATGCACACTTAATCATATGAGTGGAATGATAAGTAGGAGAAGGAGGATGAGGCTGCTGATGATGATGATAATAAGGTTATATCGGAAAGCAGTAACTGATAATGACATCCTCTTCAGTATTGATTCTTCCGACTCCTCTCATTCAATCAATAATTCATCCAGCAATTCCTAAGCATCATATCTATATAAAATGATTCTCTCGGATTTTACAGATCTACGTAGTCACAACAGGAGGTGAAGCGAATGCAATCGGAAGTTGTGGAATTGGTCCTCAGGAGAATGGACCAGGTCGACAGCATTGGCAGGATATGGTCCACAATGCTAGGAAACCTACAGCTATGTGGCATTATTTGAGATAAGAAAGTACTTTCAGTGCATATACAATGCAGTAAATATGATGAGACTACAGAGATAAACAGGGGATTTGTAGGCTAGGTAGATAGATAGGTAGTTAGTAGGTTCTTCATAGGATATAAATCTTGGACGAGTCAATATTCAGCCTGGTAGTTAATAACAAAATCTTTATACAAATATTATCGACGAGGTCATCACGAATGGAAATGGCTATGAAAGATTTATGAGATTTTTTGAAACAACAAAGCAACAACAAAAGAGAACCATAATTCCCTCTTTTGTCACATATTTTTCGCTAAATATTTACTACTTAATAACTGAGCCCCGCCATATCTATGAAAGCCTTTTCAGTCATCAGTCGGTTCACCCTTTCGCTAAAATCCTTCAAGTATATAGTCAAGAGGTGGTTACTGAAATTAATACCCCAACCCTTGAGTCCTTTAGTCCTTGAGCTCTTTTGAGCTTTTTATGTGCATGCTTGTGTTGTGCACCTAAGTGTGTAATTGATCTATCCTCAGGACTTGTCAATAATTTCCTGTTGACAGTTCGCCTTTACTCTTGGAAACAAGAGGTTTGAACATTTTAGCAATTATTGTGCAAGCAAATGAGTTTAATTGAAATCAAGCAAGGCAAGCGAGCGGAACCCTCTGATACAATCCTGTTTGTGCTGTTGTTAGCAGAATTATAAAGTTTCTTTGTTGCCCTTAAATGGGACCAAATTTTTTGAGAGGGTCATGTGAATGGTAAATGTCAACTGGGTACCTTTCTTAAAGTTTTTTTGTTTTTTTTTTTTCAGATATATGAAGGACTATAAATATAAGAAAATTTTTTACTGCTTAAAATTTAAATACGTGTTTATTTTATTTTATTTATATCAAGGCAGAATGACTTCTGTTTTCTCCAAAAGTTTTTATTGTCCAGTTAACTTAATTCATTTAACTTCATTGTAAGTCGGCTAATAATTAAAAAAAAAAACAATACAGAGATTTCAGGAATTCTTAGTGCTGCCAAAAAAATTTCAAACTGCTTAAGCTTGCTTAGATTACAAAATATCGCTCGAAGTACTCTTCCAGGAAGGTCATAGGCAAATCACAGGATCTGCTCTGGCACTTTTCCATTTTTTTCTGGATCTCTTATTCTTTAATGATGTCTTGTATAGTATAACCTTTGATTTTTAATGTATCACTTTAACGTAGTAAAACTCACCACTTATTACAATTTCGTATGTCCCTCATTGGGTTGTTTGTTTTAGCACGATAGTATAGATTGCAATATTCTCAGTATCCCTTCTACTTTCTGTTTTTTCCAAGTTTTCCTCGCTGATCCATTCAAATGGACATCTTTCAGCGTAAATATGCTTTCTTCCTAATCCTAGACATATCCAAATGGTGTTCACTGCGTATAACTGCTTCCTAATATCTTTGGCTGCCTATATATGCTTTTATTATTAAAAAGCGTTTATTATACCCAACAAACTGATAAGAGCTTCAAAGTTCTATGAAGGAATCAATGGTGTGGTCATTGATGTGAATGCTCATTCATTGTATTCTGATAACATTTTCAAGACAGATGGATATCCCCTCTAGAAAATATATTAAATACCTGATTTAGTCGCATATAGAATTTGTCTTTATACTTAGTGTCTTCTTAAGTTTGAGTGTATTATTACAAAATTGTCATATTCCTCTATCTGATACTCAGGAATGCGGTAATCTATCTTCCCCGAAACTGAAGTTCAGCTGATAATACTAGTCCTATCCTACCAACGCTATTCACTTGGCACCTGGTGTAATACCATATAGTTTCACTAAGTTCCATAATCGGTATGTATTTTGTCTTGGCAGAGGACGAAAGCTCACAATCATGGAGGTCAAGGCGACCCATTGTTGTAACCCGCTAAGGAAAAAGACCTTTAATGAAGTCCATCAGGCCTAGATACAGAGACAGGCCCAAAATTATCCAGCCTGTATTGGGTAAAGGCCGGGCAAGTGCACGGAATGTACCCGGATGTCTCAGGCTCTTCTTTCAGGCAGGACAGACACTCATGGCCTTCAAAAACTCCTATCTTTGTTAGATGACCGTAAAGCGCGCTTTGGCTAGTGATGATATCACAATTCTGCATAGTTTTTTCCAAGCTCCAAGAGAAAGTCAGTGAACTTACTATTAGGCCCACCAAGAAAAATTTCCATACCCCTGAAAGTGCTCAGCTTCGCCCATTGCTGTTGATGCTATATAATATCCACTTTGATGAGAGACACGATCACTGGGGTAGCAGCGCTAACAACATGTTCTGGTCCAAAAAAGAAGAACTAGAGCCGGACCTGGCTAGCAAGTCCACCCTCTTATTCCCCCCAAAATTTCCGTGTGCCCAAGTACCCACTATAGAGACACCATGTTATGGATACACAGCTCCCCCAATAGATTAGCTGTTATCCAAGGGTCACTCAGAGCCATCAACGCTGCCTGATTGTCTGAGAGAATAGTAATGTCCTTTCGCTTGAATTCCGTATCAAGGGGTGTTGCTCTCAGTTTGTATCTCTGAGGACTTTTTCCAATTCCTCATATAATAGGCAAGTTCTCATATTCAATTTTCCAAATTGTGTCTTTGTTCGAAAATCCAAATTCGTCATTTTTTAATCAGTCTTCACATGGCTTGAAACGATACCCTTTTTATGCGAGAAGGGTTGAGAGAGTTTGAACTCTCTTTCGTATGATTGATTTCTGTCAATGGTGTCACAATACGATATCCAGGTTGATTTTGTGGTTTTCCTATTTTATCACTAGGTCAATTAAATTTATGATAGTAATTGGCTTTTTGTTTTATAAAGAGAATGTAATAACTTCTCAAGTATTCTCGGCATATGATGAGAGAGATCCAGTTAGTGTTTAGGTTTTTATATAATTTGTGGAGAAATTTTACAGATATTGATAATAACTAAGCCGTGGTGACGATTGGTGATAGCGAAAAAATCACTATCAAAACTGGATCCAATTTGTTTGGTTTTGTATTTCGATTCTCAAATGCGTTATCTTCAATAAGTTTTCTCAGTAAGGGTTTTAGTTATATATTTCCAATTTGCCTCGTAAAGTAGAAGTTAAAGTTAAATTTTATTCCATATACTATATGGTTAGACAGGATAGTATCCGAATTACTTTTAGGCGATAAAATTCTGCGCTCTTGTTGCTTTTTCTATATATTGTTGCAATTCTGGTTATTTCATTCGGAAAATATCCACCGTTTAAGACGCTCTTCAAAAGGGGGTAATTTATTTATATAGAAACGTCACACTCCTAGCCGAAGTTCATCCACCTGGCTGTGCGAGTACCAGGGCGATAGGGTCAGGTGCCAGAACTAGAGCGTGCTTTAAATATTTCAAGCAAAGAAAATTTGTTAGCTCCGGTCCTCTCCCAGCGTCGCCAACTGGAGCTTCTCAGATAGGGCCTGATAGACCGAAACTCGACTTCCGTTTGGCAGTGGGGCATGGGGATCCACCTAATAAGACCTTCCTTTTGTTGGGGCGCAATTAGCAACTAACAAAACTGCAGGTAAAGACATTTATTTCGTTTGTTAATTGTTTCTTCATTCTCCTTTTTAGTCATCTTATTTTATCTTATCAAATACAAATTTACTTCAATCTCGAACCGAAGTCACAGTATCGCTCTTTTTTCCTTTTCTATACCACCCTGGTATTACACATTTTGTACTAAATGACTTATTTAGTTAACATATTGACCTCTTTTTGCAGATAACTGTTGAGAATGTTGCCATATTTGGCATAGTTTAATACTTTTCAGGAATACTGTACTTATTTAAATGCGTATTAAACTCACTTAACTTTCTTATATAAATACAACTTAATATTGATTTACTCGTCCAATTACAGGTTAAAATGTGAATATTACCTATCTATTAGTATAGTATCCTAATATTTATGAAAGGTGCTACTAGTAAAACTTATTCGATTAGCAATTCATTCACTCCTGGAGAGAAGCCACCTTCAGTTTCATTAGGGCTTTGTTACTTTTACCATTTAATTTTATGGCATATTCGGTTTAGCTTTCTTACGTGTTTCATTTTCAGGGAATAATAAGTAATTGACAATACAATCCAATACAATAATCGGGAGATACTTTTAATATGCCTCTATCATATCAGATATTGAGAAGAAATGTCCTTAATATTCACGTAATACAAATATCTATAAGTTTGCATGAATTTCTGCAATTGCTAATTGAGCGTTTTAATATTCCTGATCCAAGTTTAGGCTATCAAGGCCCACCAAATGACAGAGCTATCAGTTGTGATCCAGGTAAAATGCATAAAAATTCTCAACGTGAAGACTGGAAACGTTACAAACTAGAATATGTGCAACCAGTTCAATTTTGAAAAAATTCAGTACTTTTTGAGAAGTTGCTAGGATTTTTAGAGGATATTAGTGCCAAAAATATGAGAAAAGGGGTTCATTCCTTTTTGAATATTGTTCAAAGAAAAAATGAACAAGAGGAAATCCATAAACAAATAACATCTGCAATTTGGTCATAGTCCACCTGCTATCGAATACCATTTACAAGCTTCTGAAAATGAATTGCATCTATTAACATTACATCCTCTCGAACTGGCACGGCAATATCTCGACGTAATTAAAATGATATTTCTCTATTTGTCGAATTTGAGTCTTGTACTGCAAGCAAGCAGGAGCCTGTCATCTCGGTGAATTTAAGAGACTTGAGCGTTCATCTGGTGAAACATTCGGCTAAGCAACGTACTGGCTTTCGTTGGCTGAGAGAAGCTTTCTTTGAACGTTCTCAAGCACCCACGTTATGAAACACTTCGTGGTATCCAATTAATTGATCTCAACAGCTATAGTCAACTATATTCCTTCCGAATGATTTTAAAGTTTGAATATGATTTCGTTCCGTTTCGTTAATTTTTTTAGTATCCCCGGTCTCTGCTTCTCAGAATGGGGTGCAGCCTTTGAAATCCAATCTACTTCAATTAGATCGGCTTCATCTTCGCTATCTACCCAAGTCTAGGTGTTAGAACAGTTCCAGTTGCTGTTGTCTTAGGACCACTTAAGGTTGCTTATGCTCCAGTGTCACTAACTTGTTCTAGAGATATACTCGGATTTTTGAGGCGGCTGCTTGATGAAAGACTAGAACTACCGCTTGCTGTATAGTTACCCTTTGATTACCCCACTTCCGATTGTTTATCATTTTTTTTTTCTTTTTTGTTTGTTTTTTTTTTAGCTGAGATCCGCTGTTTTCTTTCCTTTGATTCGTTAACGCTTACGCGACAATCTCTCCTTGTACGATTCAGATCTACATATTCACAGATACAGGAGTAGATCTTGATTTTGACCTATGCCATTTAGAATCATGCCCTGCGTCCAGCACATCAGTTTCATATCGCATTTTGTTTATACGCTTTTTAAACTTCCCCAGGTCATGGCACTTTTGTAACAATATACATACTTATCACATTCCTGTCAATTTAACAGGCGTTATCGTAATCAGCAAAATACAGGTATCGAGGAAGCTATGTTTTGTTCTAAGACGATTCAAAAAATTTTGATATGACATATCTGCGCAAAAGATCCGAAGAATGTCGCTAATATTCCACTCAACCCACTATAATAGGTTGAGAGCTTTCGAAAATTAAGCAAGGCAACAAAAGTTGATGACCCATATTTGTACCACCGCTGGTATTAATATTTCCCACCTTCAAATTGCTAAAAAATAATTGTTTTGCATGTTACCCCAAAAGAGTCTTATTAAATTGTCAGCATTGAAAAACTACTATCCAATAAATGGAACATTTTATTGAGTAAAAAATAATTCACCATACACTTTCATAGCCATAAAGTACGTATATTTAAATTACAAATCAAACCTTGACCAACGCTTAAGGAAAAATGAAAAAATGAATTGCATCCATTTTCAATCTGTCCAATATGAAAAACTTGATTTTGTCTATACAAAAATTGCAAAAGGAAACAAAAAACAAAATTGTAATTTCAGCTTTCCTCTACTTCTATAAGACTTTCCTATACAGACTGATTTAAGTTGGTTATAAAACAATAAAAAAATATTTTTAAGAATTTTATATTTCACAAATTACAAACACGAATTTTTCTATAAATTTTATAAAAACTACTATTTATAAACAAGCAAAAACGAATTTATTCTGCGCCTATAACTATACTTCTTAACTTAGCTTTTCTCAACGTCCATCAAATAGATAAAATTATTTTTTTTAGCGCTTTTGTAATATAATTACTTTGTGGTAAGACTAAATTTTATATACATATATATTTTGTTTATTGCTAAATTGTGCAAAATACTTATTATGATAATATTAAGTTTTTTTTTTCAATTGCTTTAATGCTTACAAGTAGAAGAAACGAAATAGAATTAATGCCTAAAAATTGTACATACAGAGACATCTATGAATGAAGGGTAAAATATATGATTTAAATGATAATTGGAATTTCTTCCAATAAGAAATATCAAATGAATATGCATAGCTTAAACAACCACCAGATTTATAGCATGAAAGCTGTAGATTATACCCTTGGTTAGACCTTGGTTTTGGTACTTCAGTATGTTTGCGTTATATTCCATAGACTTTTGAAAAAGCACACCTGGAAATTATTAGCAATTATCTGACCTGTGACCTGTTTATTCAGTATATCAGCATTGCGGTAATGACGTTTTCAGTATGTAAATAAAATATTTTAGTTGTTCCACTGGATGAACGTGAGTCAAGGATGTTCTACCTATTTTCACGTTTTTGTTGATTCAAGTCACGTTTTTGTTGATTCATTTTCGACCGCAGTCTTATACATTACCTAGAAAGAGAACGTGGCAGATATTATCCTTTTATAATTTAGGTGATCTAATAGTGGCCATTACCATATAATATCACCCTGTAACTCGGAAATGGTTTGTTTTTGTTTGTCTACGTGAGTGCTATCACCTCCTAGCCTATGTTGAATCTGCCAAGAGGATTAAGTTTACTTTTACATTCCCAGGCAATTTCCTAGCAGGATTAGTACTCGCGGTGGTGGTAACCTGACTACCACGACATCTATTTTCGATTTTGTAGTGTACTACTCTTAGTACCTACTTAAAGATCTCCATGTGACTTTTAGCGTTTGATCTCAAACATAGGAATATATATTTAGGTTCTTCATCCAAATATCAACCAGAGCGCATTCCATTATAGGTTTCAGAGAAATCTATATAGAAGCTATTTTGTAACGCTTCCAGTATTCGATCTATTGTTCTCTGTCTGGGTATTCGTTAAGCCTTGTTTCCACTAATACAAATTTTCTTACCCGACATGTTTTGAAACAAGTTGGCAACATTCTGTATAAGTGGAAACGCTATATGAAAATTCAGACACATGTTGGCAACTTGTTCGATGTCGGCTGTAAAAACTCGCAGAATTTTTGGGTGGATTTGTTCATTAAAGTGGAAACGCTCATTTATTGTGTTGGGGAAATTAGTGATTCTAGCGTTGTTTCAGTAAGTTTAAGTGGAGGAGGAATATGAAAAATATTCGGTCTTGTGCCATTTTAAGACTTGTGACCATAAAAATATAAATAATCGAAAAGACGCGTTGAATGAAATTGCTTTAGAGTTGAATTCGGATTTAATTTCCGTTAAAAAAAAACTTATATCTTTGCGTTGGTATGGACTTGAGCTAAGGGTTTTTTTTCTCGTTGTGTGGAAATAACTTCCTGTACAAATACCAAACGCTGAAGACGCTAATAACACCTGATTATCCATTGCGATCCGATTCTCTAGTAAAATATGTAAGAAGTTAAGCCAACAAGTTGGCATGTTGCCGAACAAGCTGGCACAATTTGTATTAGTGGAAACGAGGCTTTATCACAACTTCTTCTTTGGAGTTATTTCGTCTATAGGTATACAGAATAATTCGTACTGTTATGCAAGTCTCTGCGACATGATACCATGACGAGCAATGTTTTTGATATATCAGCATCCATCTAGAGTACACTAGGTGTGAGTATGATTCTTAAAGTGTGCATGTTCAGTACACTACAAGAGTTTTTAATCTCTATCCTGTTTCACTACAGTGCACTGTATCCGACCAACAATCCAATGTCTCTACTATATTACTTCATAAAAGCATTTTGTGCGTAAATGGTCTTTTTCGATAAGAGTCCTGCACTTTAGTTTAATATCTGGGATTAAATTCAGATACTTTTCTCGATAACTGAAATGGTTTGATTTTCCAGATAAGGAAGTATGAGACTATCTAGTTTTGTTTTTCAAATAACAAAAATAAATATCGTCGGTAGTCTTCCTATATTTGACGACAGTATTAGGAGTTTGGGGGGGGGGGGGGGGGGATGGAAGTAAAATATCTACTAGATTTATATATTAGTCTCTTCAGATATTAGCATAATCCTGGTGTGCATTTTACACTTGAAGAACACTTATAGAAGTGCACTGAACCAAGAAGTTCCTATAATCATAAAGATCAGGTTAAAATTGATTAGAACACATGATACTTTTTTCCCATCACTTATCATGTCATCATTATGTAAATCCTACTTTACGTTTTTTTACTATCTTGTGCGGTAATAGAACTGTACCATATCTCTTCAATTTAGAGAATAAAGAACAAGGATAGCTATATTAGCTGGTAGCATCTTAAGCTATAGTTTCCTATAGAATGCGCTGGCGTGATTGCGCAAGGGAACTGCTCGTCGGAAATATGTTTCCGCGATTAAGGACGCAATTGAGCGTAGTGTGGTTTCCTAAAAACCCAAATGCGTTAATAAAAACTCCACTCAGTCTGTAAAAGTAGATCAGTCCGGAAAGCAGTGAATGTTCTCAATGGACTACGAAGGCTTATTTTGTACAATCCTTCATAAAATTCAATCTGTTTGCCATTTAACTTGACAATTATTTTACGTACCGATTTTAACACCCGAAAAATCGCAACTGAATTACGTTAGAATCAAGAACGTAATCATGCGTACAAGTAGGAATGCCAGGCCGTCGAACGCTTTCAATGAAACCACTCAATATGCTTTTATATCTTCTGATTGCAACGCAAATGCGCCTGTGAAATTCCGCGGCGCAATTTTTCCAACGCATTTTCTAGGAAACCAGGGCTAAATGATATTCTTAAGGGCTAAATAAATGACATTCCTATACATAATGTTACGTTTTTAGGCTTTGCAAAAGAAAGAAAAACTAAAAAATAAAACCAATTTCAATTCGTATTACATTAAAAAATGGAAAATTACATTAAATTCAGGAATCAATGAAAAAGTTAACAATAGAACAATATGAAAAAAAAGGAAACATAGAAAATTATTATTTACATATGTGTATGTATGTGTGTATAGCTGTATTAACTAGTATTGGAGCATGGACAACAATATTTTCAACATACTATAATATGTAATAGGGAAATATATTCAAAAATGATCAATGTTAGGAACGAAATTGTTAAAAAAATATTAACGAAAATCTTATGAAAATTCAAATATGATATATTTATAGAGGCATAGTTCTATATTTACTTATACTATATATAGTATATAATGTACATTCTAAGATCGATGAGATAAATTGGGAACTAATATCTAAGTTCTAAGAAATATCAAATGTATCTATTTACTAGGAATATTTATGTAAAAATACTTAATTAAAAAAAGGTAGATATAAAAAGTTCATTAGAAACTTAAGTTCAAAGAAAATTTGAAATTACAAAATTCATAATATATGTATATTGTAATTGCATAGTTACATATATTTGAAGTACATTAGAATTTACTTATTTTTTATTGTAAAAATATAAATATATAAATTACATTGAATCCTCCAATAAAATTAATGCAAAGAGAGTAGCAACATGTGTTGCGGGAAAACTTAAAAATTTGATTGATATTTGATACTACAGCTTCCTTTTTTAGTATACCTAAAAATTTGTATTTCTTGTGGCAGTAGCCGCAATGTGTTTGAGTCTCCTTTGTATACTATCAAATTACCATATCCATCGTATTTTGAATGCGCGTGGAAATTAGCTGAATACTGAGGCTGGATGCCCTTTTAGTATTCTATTTGAAAGTTTCTAAGATTAAGAATAAGTGTAAGAGCGGGGCGAGAGGTCTTGGAGCTGCAGCCATTCATTTGCTTATTGTGCACCGCTTTTTTTACAGTTCATCCAATAATCGCACTATTCCAAAGAAAAGCAGATGAAGTTTCTTCAATGTTGGCAGGCTTTAAGAAATATGAGCCAAAGGTTTCTAATCTACAGTGTGCAATGGCCTCGCACTCGCATAAGACATGCTCCGATGTTTCATCCTTTTCAAGACATAACCTACATACATCAGTGGGTGATATGACTATCCAATGCATGTGTTTGTTAAGTTTGGATTGTCCGGTTATGACACCTGGGATGATTCTGAGTTGATTCCTAGATAGCCTTAAAATTAAGCTTTTGACTTGTCTGCAGCCTATCATTGGATCCAGTTTTGAATACTAAGCTTCACGGTTTTCGGTGTACTGCCACCTTAACTCAAAAAATCCGGCAATTCTTGCGCTAAGTGAAACCAAGGTCGTTTCTGATGCTGATATTAATCAGTATCACGTCCCTGGTTACAGCTTTGTGCCTCTTTTTTCTCAGCATAGAAGGATCGCAGTATATATTCGGAATGATGTGGCCTTTACTATTCTTCAAGATTTTCCTTCTGCCAATCCAGAGTTTAACTATATCTGGATTAGGTTCAAATTTCACAAGCACATCATTTACTTCTATTTCCTTTATCGCAGCCCAAATATGTCTGATGACGACACGGTATCCGTATTTGACAATATCTCCAACAATATTGATAATTTGCTTTCTGTCTTCCCCTCTTCCAAAATCGTCCTGGCAGGCGATTTTAATGTTCATAATATACCGTGGCTCAGACATTCTTCTACCACAAGTCCTGCGGGTCGTTTCGTTGAACTCTTCTGTGAATCATTTAATTTACAACAGCAAGTGAATGCACCAACGCGAATTCCTGATACAGCTGGAGATAAGGCTAATTTACTCGACTTGTTTCTAAATTCAGACCATTGTTTAATCACGGCTCAATTTACCACCTTAAACCTGTGCCACCCAACTTCTTCACCTACAAGTAGGCTTCTTTGGCACTATAAGAATGCTGATTGGGAAAGTCTCAATAAGTATCTTAGAGAAATTGATTGGTTGGTCTCTTTTGCTTCGAGGGATGTTGATGAATGCACATTGGAATTTAGTAACATACTAAATCTTGGCATGCGTGAATACATTCCGTATTCTTACCGCAGATCTCAACAGCATGATCGGTCCTGGTTTAACGATAAGTGCAACCAAGCTATAAAAGCGAAAGAGTCTGCTTTTCATGCCTATCAATTGCATCCATGTCCGGAAATGAAACAAGTCTACAAGACTGCACGGAACACCTGCAAGTCCATTATCCAGAGAGAAAAATTTCTTTTTGACCAGAATATTAGACAAAGAATCTCGGCAAGCCGCAAAGGTAGCAAAGGTTTCTGGTCCTTGGTGAAAACCATCAGGAACAATTTCATGAGTTCCTCTATACCTTCACTACTTAATAATGGTGAAGTGATTGTTGACTCCCTGGATAAAGTTAATATTTTAGCTGCTAGATTCGCTTCAAATTCTTGTCTTCCACCCACTTCACAAACACCTGTTTTGCATCGCCCGTGTGAATGTGTACAAGAGTCAATACACCTTCGTACGAGGGATGTGTTCAG
The DNA here is from genome assembly GCA_963924295.1 of Dioctria rufipes. Taxonomy (NCBI): domain Eukaryota; kingdom Metazoa; phylum Arthropoda; class Insecta; order Diptera; family Asilidae; genus Dioctria; species Dioctria rufipes. Next base: position 178,046,396 of record OZ002743.1, read on the forward strand.
GGTCCTTAAGGGGATCAATGTCTCCAAAGCCGCATCTCCTGATGGTTTTTCGCCCCTGTTCATTAAAAGCTGTGCGTCATCCTTGGCCAAACCTCTGCGCAAACTATTCGACAGGAAAATTCCCAACTGTTTGGAAACTAGCTCACGTTCAGCTTATTCCCAAGAAAGTAGAAGGTAGCGATCCCTGAAATTATCGACCAATTGCAATCACTTCGATTCTTTCAAAGGTTTTTGAATCTATCATTAACTCAAAAATATCTAGAAGTATCTAGAAACTAATCATCTCATCAACGATCGCCAATATGGCTTCCGACCTGGAGTCTCTTACGCTCTTACGGAACGTTGGAACCGTAGTCTTTACAATTTTGGTGAGTCTGTCTCCCTGGATATTTCAAAGGCCTTTGATAGAGTCTGTCATCCAGCCCTTTTAGCCAAACTTAAAGCACTTGGTCTCTCTCCTCCTCTTCTATTATTGATTGAAAGTTTTCTATCTAGTCCTTAAATACGTGTTGTATTAGATGGCGTTATATCTGAACCGCATCCCATAAATGCCGGTGTGCCTCAAGGCTCTATTATCTCTCCAACTCTCTTTTTAATTTTCATTAATGATCTGCTTTCCCTTACTTTCAATCCCATCCATAGTTTCGCAGATGACAGTACTCTTGATTTCGCTTACTCCTTTGATACTCTTGCGGACTCCAGGGGGAATGCCGCATGTGTTAAACGAGATTGCATGATTAGATCATTGAATAACGATCTTAACAATATCTTCGCTTGGGGCAAAGCGAATCGCGTCGAATTCAATGCATCTAAGACCCAAAACTGTCTCATCTCATTAAAACAAGATCATAACTTAACCACACCCGTTTCTTTTGATGGAGCATTAATTTCTGATTAACCGTCACTAAACATTCTTAGCATTAATATTAATATTTCCAGTAAGTTAAACTGGACAGATCACATCTTCTCTGTTGCCAAAGAAGCATCGAAATGTTTTGGATTTCTGAAAAGATGTAAGAAATATTTTGGCCCGTCAAATCTAGCGCTCCTCTACAAGTCCTACATTAGACCTAGAATGGAATACAACTCCCATATATGGGCCGGGGCTGGTTGTACAGCCTTGGCTTTATTGGATATTGTCCAAAAGAGAGCCTTCAAGCTCATTGGCGATTATGCAATAACTTGTCATATCGACTCACTCGAGCACCGCCGCAATGTTGGATGGCTTTCGCTCCTTTATCGGTATATGCATGGTCAATGTTCTGATGAAATATCTAGTCTAATCCCTTGTAGAATGATTCCTGCACGCAATACTCGCGCTGCAAACCGCGCACATCTTTTAACCCCTCAAATTACTTTCGGCCGTACAGTAAAATTCCGTTATGCTTTTTTATCCCGAACAGTGCGAATGTGGAACAGCTTACCATCTTCTGTTTTTCCTCCGGCATACAATCTGCGGAAGTTTAAGGGCGACATACATCGGCACCTCGGCCACTCTCCTCATATCCCCTAATCCTTTCCGTATCTCCTTCCTGCCATGCTGTGCTTTGCATCATAGGGTATCCCTTGAGCTTGGCTTAATAATAAAAAAAAAAAAAAAAAAAAAATCGTTCACGGAAATACCGCAAAATGGCTCCGGTCCAATGAATGCATTCCTACATTAACTCCGTTTTGAGTTCAGATGATGAGATGGCTCTCATGCCGCTTGGCTATCTATAGCTATATATATTTATATATGTTTTTGGTAGTGTAGGAACGACGGCTGAGGTTTTCCTGTGCACATCTAGTAATGACATATACCTCTGCCTGGAATATTGAGGTGTATTTTCCTAGGCTTTGATAAATATAATAATATATTCCTGTTCCTATTCCTTTCTCGGTTTTAGAACCGTGTCGGTGTACCATATTAATGCTTAATTTCCTAGATTTTATCTATTTCCTCTTTATTTAATATCTTGGGAGGCAGGCAGCGGTTATGTTTAACGACCATTCTGTCTGATATCATGTCCAATATTGGATTTGATTTTTTTTGTTCCAATAGAAATTTCCTTTCTAATACCCAAGTGATTCAGTTTTCCACCATTATTCTATATCTATATAAAGCCAAGAATTCTGTTCACCCATATCCAAACAGTGGGCTATGAATGGAAAGTACCTAAAATTTTTTCCCACCAATAGATACTTCACCTATGTGCTGTCGCTATACATTTTGATCATATTAGGTCTAAGTTAATGTTTTTCCTTTCTTTTATAGAATACTTCTGTACCGTGCATATTGGCAAAACTTGGCAACACTATTCTCGTGCCGTTTACAGACTACTTGTGTAGAACCATATTCGAAAAAAATATTCTTCCCTTCTTTTTAATAATTTTAGAATGCAGCAAACTAAGTACAATCTCTTCCAATTCTCTTTTTACATGTATTGTTCCTATTCCCTTAAATCCTTGTGATTTCATCTCATCCAATAATTTCAACGATGTGATTAACTTCAAAATACATATCGTCTAAAACATCTAGGTAGAATACTTGCAAACGGAAGAACAACATTTCAACACCAATCTCAGCCAGAATAGTTAAAGATAGTTGATAGAACCTATATATCTCAATCTAGTGGTGCTTTAAGGCATTAAATGACAAGGAAGTCATTATGATAGAAATGTCAAATACATATATAAAAAGTTTTACAAATGGAGGTTGACTTATAAATGCATTCATCCAGATATGTGAAAGTACAAATTTTTAAAAATATAAATTCAGCACGAGCATCATTCTTTAATAAATTAACACGCCGCAGTGTATCTCTGTAAACGCCAATTTAGTTATCACGATCATGATGCAATATAATATGACCAAAGATTCTGGCGACTGCCGTGCACTTGACTCGAATACGCAATTAGTTTTTAAAGCATAAGTAGACATTTTGAAGCAATCAGGTTTCAACCAGGTTTCGCTAATACATAAAATGCCAACAACACTATCTACAAAAGTGACATGCACTCCACAAATTTTTAGGATATCTAAAGGGCGCAGTGGAGGATATACTGTCTCCAAAACCGGATTTTTTTTTTGCAGGGGATTGGATAAGATTTACCAGCTTAACGAAAAAACAAAAACCCCAGAAATGTTCCTTACACGTAAAAAATGGTAAAAAATTAATTTTAAAATAAAACACAAAATCCAAATAAAAACAAAAAAGAAACTGTTGAATGACTACCATAAATATGTGTGCTATTCTCTTCTGTATACATACATAGAATGAAATTTTCGTGTATATATATATAAACCTACTTACTATGTATATGTATGTCTTCATACAATACAACACTGAAACCACCTCTATACAGAAAATAATATATATGTAGTAGTTAAGAATAATCGTTTTAATTTAAACTTATATTTTTCTTTATGAACATGTAAATCCAAGTGAAAATATTTCCTTATCGGCCTCAAAATATAAAAAAAAAAACATTTGAAGAGAAACAAGAGATAAGTAACATTTTGAAAATTTGCAAATTTACACATGGGCTTTTGACATACATAATACATTTATTTCTATTATATGAAATATTTGTAAGTTTGTTCCTTTTTTATTTTATTTTTTTCTATATCTTTAGTGAACCTGTTAGTAATTCTATGATGTTTCGGAACATACATACAGCTTAGGTGCATACTTCAGTTCATCTTGTGCAGTACTTCTTTTTTTAATAATTTCTGAATAGTCCGAATACCCAAAAAGGGAATGCCCATTTTAGGCCCGACACCTCCAGATATTTTAAACGATGCATTATGATACTTTGTACATTTTTTATTAACAATAATTATTTCTATCTAGCGAAGTAACACTGGGGAGGGGGTCAAAGTTTAATTTAGTACATTTTGGAAAATCTAGTTCCTGAGAAGAAGTTTGAGTACCCACACTCATATACTCAGAGGCTTAAATAGCTATTTATAGCCATTCCAATATTCACTTTTTTATTCGAACTGTGGTACTAAATTTTTCGCACCTTAGATCGGCCTAACTCGGTAGGGTGATGTCCGATCGGAAAACGGGTTTCACTGTTCCCCTCTGATTACCGGCTACAATTCGTAGGAGAAAATTTTTCTCTACATTCTTTTAGTGTAGAAGGGATGACACCCTGGTGGGGCGGGGCGGGGGGCGGTGGTTCCAATACCACCTGTTACATATTGAAATAAAGGTATCGTCGAATACTATCGGGTGGTGTATATTTTTCCTGATTCAGAAAACTTTCTCGGGAATTTTTTGCAGCAGTAAAACCCATTTTCATGCACTTGGATAACATACACCCCTCCTACTACATTTCGCATATATGTTTGCAGTTCTTTTTTTCAAAGGCTATTAGTGTTCTGTTGTGTGACATTTTTCTGATAAGAAGTCATTTTCCACGACTCACCAATTTCGCACAATCACGAGAAGTAGAAAAGTCCACTTTTTCACCCAAAATTTCGCTCAAGCTACATCCGATCGCCGAAGCTTTCCCCCGCTAGATAGAAATAAATATTGTAAATAAAATATCTTCAGAAGCTCATAATGCATCGTTTAAAACATCTCTCATGTCTGGAGGTGTCGGGCCTAAGATTGTATGAAAGGTGGGCATTCTTCTTTATACCCTGTTCGGATGTACGAAGTGTTCGGATTATAGACATTTTGAAAGGCCTTTTTCAAAATAACACAAAGTTTTTTGTAATTATAAGTGATATTTTAATCATGCAAGAGTATTATATAATTAAGGTACATTGCTATTAATCACATTTTTGACGAGTAGTCTTTAGAGACATAGAAAATGCTTTATCTCTTAACTTATGAAAAACATTTTTTCTGGAATTGAAATATCGACTTCATCCATTAATTTCAAGCAAATATTTAAAGCAGACACAGCACAGCTTGAGTATGTGAAATCCTTGCAACTGGTTCCGATAGTTCCGATGCGTCTAATTCTTTTTCGTTTTTACTGTCATGCTCATTTATTACTTTTCTTACTATGTCTTCATAAGTTAAGGGCTCCTGACAATAAATATCATCATTACTTATTAAGAAATTATTAATCTCCACTTCCGAAAATTCCCTGTTTCGAAAAATGCTTTATGGGCAATCATATCTGGGATCAAAATCTTCCACATCTTGGCCAGAAATTTCCTCTGATTTGAATAACAACGGCCGAAGTGACTTCCAAGTCTTTTTAATCAGATTTGAAAACAATTGCTGCCAACTTTGGGCTAGTGAAAGCACTGCATCTTTGATTGTGTTGTTTTTTAATGACTTCAGATCCTGTATAATGGATCAACTTCTTTCTGGTCAAAAACTTGCAACATGAGTTGTTTTTAATTTACTTTAATATTCTGGATCATATTTTGGTCCATGGGTTGAATTAAGGTTGTACAATTGGGCGGCATATACAGAATAGTAAAATTTGCATCAATGATATCAGACCATCTTCTAGTGGATGCGCTAGTGCATTATCAAGAAGCAGAAGTCCTTTTAGCGGCAAGCTCTTCTTCGATAAAAATTTCTTTACATCAGGAATGCAGTTAGTTACTCGCAAACAAATATTGCTCTTGTAACCCAAACATTACGTTGCCATGTAATGAACTGGTATTTTTTGACTGTTGAAAATGCACGTGGCTTTTATGCTTTGCAGTTTGTGCGTTCCGCTTGCGTTTGCGCATGGCATAAATGTGATCCCCTCCTTAAATATTTTGGAACCTCGGACCCTACTCTCTAACCCAGAAACTAACGTTTTATCTGGTATCATTTTCCAATACAAGCCAGATGCATCAGCATTGTAAATTTCATCTTTCGACCTTATCAACGCTTAATTTAAGTTAACGTATACCAGAGGCGGTTCGTCGTTGGAAGCAAAGGAAACATTGCTTCCCTTGATAAAATGGAAAACTTCAAACACAAAAGACAAATCAGTTTGCATTAAAGCATTCTCAGAATATTTTGTAAAAAAAAAATTGTATTAAAAGTCGAAATTTTTTCTTTTCGTGGCAGCATTAAATTCAGGTGGAAACTTTTTATATGAAACGACCAATTATCTCCTATAGAAAATAAAAATTTACATATGGAGATAAATATATACATATTTAGTATGAAACACTGAATAAAACGTAGCGTTTTCCCCACCCGTCATCATACCGCTCAACACAACATCTAGCCTTCGAAAGCTGCAATCGAGTGGTTAATGGATTTGATTTCGAGTCAAACCTACTGCATTTGTCTCGTTTATACCACCTACCTCCGATTCCGATCGCCTCACCCAGCAAGCAACGTATAATTGAGTGATATGGATGGAACCGATTTTGACTCAAACGTCCTGTAGTACAGTCAAGCAGCAGAGACGCATGAAATTCTTGCAGCGCCCTTACAACACAAAGTCAACATAAAAAGTTAAATATATTTAACTTATTGGACTCATATGCATTCAAAGGTTTACCTATGTACATAGCTATGGGACGCTGAACAAAACGTAGCGTTTTCTCAATTAATTTATGCCCCTGCTAAACTTTCAATGAATAAATCTGATAATTCTGTAGCTTTTTCCATATTATGCAAGGATAAGAAGATATTAACTGTCTTATTATATGATGTATGTTTCTCTTTATTTGGTTTAAAGATTCTGTCGAACGAGTGAAATTGTCAAAGTCATGTGATTTCTTTTTTTCGATGTTGAAGCAATGATTGAAAATGCACAAAAAATTATCAAATTTGAGACGCCACGCTAGAGTAGTAGATAAAATAAACTGGCGGAACGGCGCTCTGCGGATAACAATTAATACGTGTAGCAGCTACAATGCATGACAGGGTACTTGATACTACGTGACACTGCAACTTACTGAGAAACGGCGGTTACGCAGGGGAAGGGAGTCGTTCGGATTATAGACGTCCGGATTAACTGGGATTCGGACTATCGAGACCCTGCTATATTATTTTCTTGGTTTGGTATTGATTACTTTCAGGGTGTTGAGTTAGATGTCCTTTATCCTAACCTGAAAAGAATTTCTTGAGCTATAACTCTTTATACGGTTGAATACCACTCACTTTGTGTACTTTCTGTAATATTTTTGAAAATATATTCTGGTTTCAATACCTTGTTAAAAAATAAGTAAAAAAAACCTTCAGTTGTTTTTTTACAATTAAAATTTACTCAGGTATTGATTGGTTGGTTGGTTTAAAGAGGGAGATGAGAGATTATAAAGTGCTGTAGCATCCGTGGGACACTCTGTCTGCTAACTCAGTAGGATTCAAACCATACCCAAAAGTTATCAGGCTGCGTTTAGCTATCGCCAGGAATTCACACAAAATTATATATAAAGCAGTCTCATCATCCTCTAGATACAGTTTGCAAGCAGGAAGAGCACACTCCAATAGTGACAGGGTGCATTCTCAGTTGATAGTGGCCGGTCATCAGACCAGTTAAATGTCCAACATTCGTCCAACTGTACCTCGGAATCTCCTTTGCTCTTTCCTACGACGAAATCGTCATGAAACACTTGGATGCTCCAGTACTTACTGTAACCCTCTGATACATGTTTTCGAATGGCCGCCTTTCACCTGTGTACAGAGGCAGCTCGCACATCAGCTTTCGAGCCGATCAGAGATGTAGCTGAGCCTCGCCTAACAAGTTCATCAGCTTCCTCGTTGCCAGAAAAGCCTTAATGTCTTGGGATTGGATCTACTCAGTTTGTCCAGGGCGCTTTGGGATTCTCGCATGAGCTTTGGATTTTACCATAGCAAATGAAATTGCTTTAACTGCTGTCTGACTGTTGGAAAATATAAAGATGATTTTATTGCTAAACGCTCTCTTTAGATACTCGTAAGCACAAGTCAGTATGGAATAAACTTTGTCCTGGAACACTGTAGCGTTGCGCCTCATTCTCAGTGATATTTTTAATTGAGGGTAACTTAAGAAACTCGATTTTTATTAATTTTTTTCATTTTTCATTAAATTATTGACTCCCCTAGAACTGTGCTTGTAACTTCAGTCCAAATTAAGTTTTCTGATAAAGATTATATAGAAGCTCATGTGTTTTGCAAAGCTGAAATTGATTATTGCTGCAAATACTATGTGTAGGTATTCCAAGTTAAACGTCATTAATAATAAAAAATAAGGTCTAAGATCACAAAAAATTGTGTTCTAAGAACAAAAATAAAAGAGAAAATAAAACTAAAAAAATATATATATTTTTTGGCTTTGTCCACATTACACTAAGATAAAAATGAATTGGTTCGAAAAAAAAAGTTCATCTGCATAATAAAATAAATACATATAAATTTAAATTTAAATAAAAAAAAATATATATACATAAAATTCATATGCATATATAAAAATATACAAATACATATATAATTCGGGAAATGTATAAATTTTTTAATATAACTAATGGTTTCAGAATAAGCAAAATATTAGTCAAAGATATTTGTGTATATTAAAGGAAAAGAACAAAGTTTAAAAAAAAAACAATCTGGCTATTTTTACAGTATTTTGTAATAATGTAAATTAAATTAAAAAAATATATATAAAAATCTTATTAAATATTATTTTTTATTGAGAAAATATAATTAAAAACAAAAGAACACAGTCGAGTAGCTATCAAAATTATTTGTAGTAAATACAAGTACATAATATTATTATGTAGTATTATATAAAATACTGTACAGATTAATCACGAAAACAGTTATTAAGTAAATACATATATATATATACACTAATAAGTTTACAACTTTGTACAAGAAATTATAATAATTATAATAGTAGCGCTAAAAAGAAATTTTTTATTAAAATTATTCTTTAACACATGAATTCTTCTGAAATTATCTACGTATATATCTAATTTTAAAATTTTTCTTAAACATAATTTAGTCTAAATAAAAGTTGTATACAAAAATACGAATAACCATAACTATTATAAATTAAATGAAAACCGTATATTTTTCTTAATATGCTGAACATGCCTAACAAAAAACAAACAAAATCGAAACTTTTCAACGCAAATTGAAGCACCCTTATATACAAAACCTTCAATAAATTACAAAAATTGCTAACTACTACTTTCTGTGACACCAAATCTAAATGGAGCCAAAAAAAAAATCTCAAAATATTTTACTAATAGACTTACTAAAATTATATGGATAAATGTAAAATATATTTACATACACACATACATCAGACTACAGAGCAAAATATTGTGTTTAATGTTGTAAAATCAAAATACAAATTATTACGTTTGAGTGTGAAATTGTTGCTAAATACATTTACATAAATTTCGTTAAAAGCAAACAGCAAATACAATATAATAGAAAAATATATAGAAAAAATATATAATATGAAATCTGTGTAAAAAAAAAACAAAAATTCTTGGAAATAAATTTATTTATTTGAATAAAATGTATTTTTTTTTCAGTTTTTTTGGTTTTTAATGTATGTTTTCAACTTTGTAACAAGTTGCGTTAAGATTTATAAGAACTGATGGCCACAAGACTAGCATGGACGTAACTAGGACTTTTTACTGGGGTGTCCCAAGTCCGCCAACTTTCGTACATAGGTTTTAACAAATATTTTCTATGCGAAGTATACCAGCTTATGAGTATCTCCAGCTTTTGACTGATATTTTTTATGCATTGCTTTGAGCACATACAGGATATTGATATAATGCCTAGAATCAATGAAATTGCATAGATTAAAAAAATCATAAACTTTCTAAAATTACAGAGAATACAGATAGTCTATAAGTTACAGCGCCAACTAGAAACATAGTCTAAATCTTTGAACATAATTTCCGCTAAAATAGCTCTGCACACAAAAAATTAAATTCATTCTCATAAAAATAAAAAATAAAATAATTCTTCATAAAATAACTCTCATTTTACAAGTCGCAGACATCGCTTCACTATTTTTGTAATATGTAGTCTTCCTACATGAAACATTAACTCCTCCACTTTTAATCTACTGCAAATGCAGGTACGTGTGCACTTTCGGGGCGATTTTAATAAGAAAAGCTTTTGAGATATGGTAGTCTTTGTTGAGGTTGCGATGTTAAGGTAAGAAGAACAACGAACAGTTTTCAATTGTTTCCCATTCGTTATTACAATTCTCGTTGAATGTTATTGAGCAACCGGAGTGAGAAAAGCATCAGTACATCGCTAATAAGTTAGTATAATGTCATTTTCGTTTGAACATCAGTTTCGCTCTAGAAGCAATCTAAGTGTTGTCAAAGCGTTCGTTTGAAGCAAAAATGACGTCATGAGTTGTCTCTGGTGGCAACTCAATAAACATCAGGTTCGCTCTGAAAATTTTCTCAGATACATTATGAGTTCACTCATACAAACAAAGTCTAGTTGTGATTTATTATTAATGTCATTTGATATATATATTTTAAAGGCAACAATTATTATTAACCACTCTACTATTATTATATTAGATTATATTATCCTCAACTTTCAGCACAAAATTCATAGCGTACTTTGAAGTTAGTATACATATACAAGCGAACTTTTTCAGATGCACTCTGAAACCGTACGATTGAACGGGGGTTGCCTCCAGAGCGAACCTGGATGTTCAAACGAAAACGACATAAGTCATCAGCATTCAATCAATTTTTGGATAACTTGTTATGGAAGTATGGGAGCGATTGGTTAGGACGTGAAGTCCAGACTGCCAGCATTACCTGACAGATCACTCTGTGAAAACGTTGCTGCAGTGCGGCACGCTAGTTCGCCTCGACTCATGGCGGAAAGTATGGGGGGGGGGGGGGGGGCGGGGGAGTCCACGAAAACCTGTCGCTGTCACATCACCATTAACAAAAACATATCGTGCCTGCTTACTCAAAAACGAAGCACACATCCAGCCCTGAAGGGGCCCTTACACCACTTACCGTACCTTGTGATGAAGGCGCAGATGACCTGCGTTCAGTGCCATTGCCCCAGTCCATACTTTGACATTGCGGGCAAGATTTAGCAATGTCCCTAAAGATGACCTGAAATGAGTGAAGGAGCGCACCTAGTCAACCATGCCTTGAGAAGAGGGCTCCGGGAGAGAGAAGAAAAAATAAATAAAAGCCTTAGAACGTCATTACGTTATAATACTTTTCCATATATTAACTGGCGATTATCAATCACAAAATTTCCTTGTCCTTATCAAGGCATACAGCTAGTTTTACAATACGCTCTGGACCTAGATGAAATGCTTTTATCGCAACTTGACTACTATCTAGTATAAGAGACATATAACTAGATAAGGCCCTGTACTTGCCCTCCCCCCCCCCCCCTTTTGATTTTTTGTTAAAAATCTCTTGAAATAACTCTATTGTACACTACAACAAATATTTATTAATTATATTCAGTAATATCTGCTTCACTCTTATAAATCATAATTAAAAAATTAATTAGTTAATATTCCTATAAAAACCTAAAAATATTTATCATTAAGTGTGAATGAATAAAATGAGATTAATCTCTCTTCCAACACAATACAATAAGACAAAAGAAAATGCATATTCCCCTTTTTCATAATAAAAGGAAAATCTGACTGAATTGAACTCTGATTATATATATATAGGATATGCGCCGTGCCGATTGATTAATTTCACATCAACAGAAATATAAAACCTAAATTAATTTTATGATGTGTCAAAATTTCACACAATCCCTAACTATGTAGGTAGCTAAATATGTATAATTGTGTAGCAAAATGGAAGTAATTTCGTTCTGGTTATGAATGTATAAGGCGTTAAATTTCATGAAACAAAGTAATACTGTATGGATAATACTAATTTCATTTAGTTATAAATATGCAAGGCGCTAAATTCCATGAAACAATATTCGAATGTATAACCAATACCGAGTTCATTTAGTTATAAGTAAAAATATAATGTTTTGAACTCAATGAAACAATATAGGAATGTATGGACATGATAATCCCATCTAGTTATAATTATGAAATGCGTCTAATCCAATAAACAATAAGCGTTTTGTTTTGTCCCGCACGATATGCCTTCGGGTTCTTAAAAGAAATCCTTTCTTGACCGGTTCCTGTATGTTATATGCGTGATTAAAGTCGTGACTCGGTTTTGTGCACTATGAGATCAAAAGTACCTTCCTCGGCCTTCTTGGGAATATATGTTGGAGTATATTTGTTATTATATGATTTTATTGGGCCATCCGTAATATTCTTAAATTTTTGGTAAGAACTCGAAACGTTGTTACCAGCAAATATACCGAATCCAAACAAGCTCAATTAACGCTGTCTCAATCGCTTAATTTTCTGCACCTCTATTGTCGATACTTTTTATTATTACTTACTTCTTGATTATGTTTTTTAATTGGCCGAATTTTAAAGATACTTATGGATTTTCCTAACTTGTTAATTTCTTCTCAGAAATACGTCACGTCGTTTTGTTCACTCTTGACAGACAGAAAAACGTCTTCTTCTTCTCTCCGCCACTCAAAATTTTTTGTGTTTGGTACCAGCTAGGGCTTAATCGTGTCTTTTGTCACTTCTGGGAACACATGCGCTGTGTGGTACTGTGAGCACTGCTATACTACATCTGGCGCCATCGTACATGTAGCATGCTGCTGAATGCAGCACGCTACGACTATAACAAACTAGTCAGTCAATATTCGGCGATCGGGCGATATTTATTGCTTATCGAGACGTCGAGTATTTACGAAATAGTTTTTTTTAGTCGGACATTTAAATTATTATGTAAATAGATTAGTACATAATATAATTGGCGTATTTGTGAAAGTGCATTCTTTTTCTTTAATCCCAATCAACCCAAGTAAAACTTATCTATTCCCTGCAGTCCACTCCAAACATCCAACGCGATTTAAATTTTCTTAAATCATAGGAAGTAGTGTTTATTTGAAAAATAAAACAAAATAAAAATAAAAGAAAGTTTAATTGATAGAGCGTTTTGTTTTCCACCATCCCCTCCTTTGCTTCTCTCACGTATTACGGAAAATAAAGCAGAATCCTCAAGTTCCATTTCCATACATGAAACTGATATGATAGTGACGCCCTGCCTAATGCTCAGTATTTATTCCAAGTACCAGTACCAGGACCATTCTTCAAATCTTTTAAGTACAAGTAAAAGTTCCGGTACTTGTACTTTAAAATTTTCAAGTGCAAGTCCAGGTACTGGTACTGGTATTTATATAAGGTTCAAGAGCTTTCGAATACTCGCATCAGAAATTTTTAAAAATCTATAGCCAGTAAATAACTGGATGAGGTTTCCATTTACGAAATATCTTAAAATATCGTATAAGCTTTTGCTGTTTTAATTTCTACATAATTTTGGAAGTTGTGCATTTAGTATTTGAGTTTGCCTTTAGTAAAACAAATGTCACATCAGATAATGATTGCCTTTGTGCAGAATTTACAAGACCTGCAAATAAAAATCAACACTCCACATGTGCGGAGGAAGAGAGCGGATTGTGGCACTTGATTGCCAACCTTCTCAACAAAGGATATCAATTCAGCATGTCAATTTCTGTCCTACAGTTACTCATATATTACGCTAATTTTCTTTTTATTTAAGCCGGTAAGATTTCTTGAGACACTGTCGAGATGCAGATAAACTCTATTATTAGAAGGCGTATTTAAATAATTTACAAGAGTTGAAATACTTCGCGTTATGGTGGTATTTGTAGTAAGTGCGTTAAATACCAGTATATCGGGCCTTGCACTTGAGAATTTTTTGAGTACTAGCACCGGTACTTGTACTTAAAAAAAATTTAAGTGCAGGTCCTTGTACTGCTACTAATAATTTTTTTTTTATTTATATAAGCTCTTTATTATTTGGCTCATTGGCTCTTTTTAAAAATTCCTTAAAAATAGGGTGGCAAGAGGCTCTACAAAATGTAAACAAACAGTCGCTAGCTAATCTAAAAGTTATAAAAGGTCAATAGGGACAATTAAACAATTAAAACAATTAGAAAAACTAAAAAACAAGAAAAATGACACAAACAAAATGAAAGCAAACAAGAAAATAATTCTCAAAAGAGACTGTATAAACGGAAACAAGAATTTTGAAAAGGATCTAAAAGTTGTACAAAAAATTTAAAGTCCCAATTTTGACAATTGGGTAAGTGGCAGTTCCAAAAGTTCCAAAATTTCAAAATAAACTAATAAATATCTTTACCTAAACGAGCGAATTTCAACAAAAAATTTTGCAATTTAGCACCGAGACCGAAACCGAATTAAAAACTTAATAGCCGAACGAACGAAAATTTTGCGCGATACCGTTATAGAGTCCCGCGAGGGCAGCCTGTAGTATCATAGACCTCTACAAACTGCCCTCATCATCCCTCCAGCTGAGCATCTCTAACGGAGCGCTTATCCTTCCCACCGCACTTGCAACGGTTCCAAAGCGAGGAGAAGCCTCGTGGACTAGGGTTGCAAATGCTGTGGCCTGATATTACCAGCGAAAGACAAGAGCGCCGTCCTGCACTGACGATAGTGGCTGCCATGTGCAGTTGAATGTGTCTGGGTTCGTTGCCAGATATTCAAGACGTAAACGTCTCTTCAATCTGTCAACGAAGTGGCGCTTAAGTGCTTGTGCGTGGTGTTGTGGGTCAGTGTTCTGATTCCCATCTCCGGCTCTCATGTAGTACAAGTGAATTGTGGATTTGGCCAGTGTCAACACAAAGCTAATCAAACAATTCACCCGACTACAAACCTTTGGTCCCCATAGAAACGATGTCCTAGTAATGCTGAAATTCGGGTGGATCAACTGACACATATCGCGCACCAGTTCCATCAGACTCTGCAAAGCTGGACAAGTGAAGAACCTGTGAAACAAGGTGCCTTCACCAGAACAAACTGTGCAGATCCTCTGAACCCGCCGGTCGATATGTGACAACTGATTAGGATGCATAAGACTGTGATGCAGCAATTTGAATGCTACATCAGCATCTTTGTAACTAGAAGGATAACTGTAGACTACTCTGCAAGTTATCCCTCCCATCACGCCCATATTCACCCCGAGGTGTGTTCGCCATCTGTTGTATCCTGTGTACTCCGGAGGTCTTATTGACATAAGCACATCACGGAGCACACGTGTTGTAAGTGTGCTGAAAGGTGTGTGAGGCGGTCTGTCCAGAACGAAAGCATCTTCCAACTTAATGCCAGGGTCACTGGTCCCAAGTTGGCGAAATCTCTCCCGCGCAGAAGCCGCCAGGTCGTGTAGTTGTGGAGTGTTCGTGTTTATTCGACAGTTTCCAGAGATATCAATAATATCTCCGAGAACTGTCAGTGTATGCGTGTCAGCTTCAAAACCTCGAGCATTACTGAACACTGAATCTATTAATTCAGGATTAAACCTGATTGGAATCGACGCGAATTGCGTGTACCGCAGAGCATTCCACTTAAGGTGAAATGCTGGCCTGATTCTGCCCCAGGTCTGAATCGTTGAGATTAGATCCTGTGGCCAGTCACGAGGATAGGGTGGTCGAACAGAAAGCAGGTAGTAATACTCCCCTATGCCGATCCCTCCCAGTACATTCACCCACAGTTGAGAAATTAAGGTGTCTCTCTGGCAAAACACTCGTTGGAATGCACGCACTTGGAGACACCTTGATTTCACAACCAAGTTAGTGAGACCTAATCCACCTATCTTGACTGGCAGACAGAGCGTGCTTTCAGCAACCCATCGTCTTCCGCACCAAAAGGCGTCTATCGCTTTTGCTTGAAGAAGACCTACGAAGCCTTCATCAAACGTCTCAGACTTTAGCAGATGAACGATGGACGAGGTAATCAAATAGTTTATCACGACTGACCTTCCCATTAGGGATAGTGGAAACAGTCGACTACGCCATGAGTTTACAGCTCTAGAGAGTTTCTCAAGAGCGATGCGGCTATTATTTGATTTACTCTCGCGTCCGATATACACACCTAAATACTTCAGGCAAGTATTAGTCCATTGGATATTCAGTGGAGTATCTGTACGATCTCTCCACCTTCCACACCACAAGCCTTGACTCTTGCTAAGGTTGATTTTAGCGCCCGCTATACGTTCGTACTGTTCGAAAACAGCACCAGCGACCGGAAAAGCTTCATCTCTTGTCACGAAAATAGAAAGGTCATCCGCATATGCCAACATAAGAGGCCTCACATTGGTATATGGTAGATGCACTGAATATTGTCCGAGCATTCGACGAAGATTCACCAGTAGCGGCTCCAACGAAAGATCATAAAGCATACCTGACAATGGACAGCCCTGTCTGATACCTCGATGAAACGAGATAGGAGCCAGAACCTGTCCTTGATGCTTAATCAAAATCGCTGAATCTCTATACAGTTTCCCGATGATATCGAGCCACCTGGGCGGGAACCCAAATGCCTCGAGAGCAGTCAGGAGATACTCGTGCGAGACGCTATCAAAAGCCTTTTGCTGGTCAAGAGAAATCATGGCCATTTGTGTACCTGTCTGTTCATGGTAGGCAAACAAATGTTTGGCTACCGCGATGTTGTCGTAGATACTACGACCAGGAACACAATAGGACTGTTCCGGGTGTATTACCGAAGCAATCACTGAGCGGAGTATCGCCCCTAATGCTTTGCAGACGATTTTGTAGTCAACATTGCATAGGGTTACTGGCCTCCAGTTCCCCATCCTCTGCAAATCTCCTTTCTTTGGAATCAATCGCATAACAGACCTCCTCCAACTAGAAGGAAAGTCTGAATGTGTCTCAACCGCCGAATTGAAGACTTCCAAAAGGTCAGGAATTAATAAATCCCTGAAACGTATGAAGAATTCTGGAGTCAAGCCGTCATAACCAGGTGAAGTGTGTCGCCTTAGATCCTTTGTCGCAGCGATCATATCCTCCAATGAGATTACTGTATCCAGGATCTCCTTGCTGTCTTCAGAGAAAATGGGAATATTCTCAAGAAATTCATGAGTGGTCGAGGATGTTGTCGACGTCGATTCAGAGTAGAGACTACTGTAATAGTCTCGAATAAATTCTGATAGCTGTTGTCCGTTGAGGACTTGTCCAGATTCATCGACTATCGATTCGACTTCACAAGAAGCAGTACGTCGTCTAGTTGCCTGAAAGAAGTACTCGGTTGGAGAATCGCCTTCCCTCAGCCAGCGTGATTGGCCGCGCAGCACAAACTCCAAGCTGTGCTTGTAAGTTTGTGTTGCCAAGCGTTCCTTTATTCTGTTAAAATAAAGAATCAACTCCGGCTGAGTTGGGAGAAGAGCTGCCACCCGAGATACTTCGGCCGACAAGCTAGAAGCTTGATACCCACTTCGATTGAAATTCGCTTCGATAAAAGATCGAATTTGGAGCTTTCCAACATCCCACCATTGACTAAGAAGAGGAAAGTCACCTTTCCTCTCTTGCCAATCGTGCCAGAATTCAGTGAATTCATTGATGAACTGCTCGGAATTCAACAAATAGTTGTTGAATATCCAGTATGCAGTTCTTCTTTCAACTAGAGTGCTGGTTGCCACTACAAGAAGGTGATCGCTAACGGAACACACTTCATGAGTGACACCAACGAAATGTTCTAGTATTCCAGGTGAGACGTAAAGTCTATCGATTCTGGAGCCTGCGAGACTTCCATGGATATTTCGCGAGACCCTCGTGTATGATCTAGTCGTAGGGTGCATCCAACGATAGATATCCACGAGTCTGAAAACACGGACAAAATTCCTCAACCGAGTAGCATTGACAGAGTTGAACTCAACTCTGGAATGCCGATCCATTGAGGGATTTAGCGTGCAGTTGAAATCACCTCCGAGGATAGTTTCGCCACTAAAATTCACCAGACAGGATTGAACACTATCAAGAACTTGTCTTGTAATGTCCTGGTCATGAGGAAGGTACACGTTTACTACCTTGATGTGTTTGTCTTGAACGACAAAATCCAAGGAAGAAGCGAAACCTGGAAAGATATCTGTATATACAGGAGACGATAGTGTAAATTTGTTGGATACAATGATTGCCACTCCTGAGCCTCGGCGAGGCGCAGGTGTGGCAAACATTGCATAGCCAGTGTGTAGATAAGCATAGCGCTCAAGGTGTGTATACGTGTCTTGTGTAAAATTCGTCTCCTGCAGAAGTGTAATGTCTATATCGAACATTTTGGCATGTTCGATAGTACTGTGTAGTCTTGTATGAGCACATAAACCCCCGGTGTTAAGACAGCCTATCTTACACATTCACAGAGATAAGAAGCTCAAACGATGATGGTACGACGTCTATTGACGAGGAGAATCGACCAAGCGATGCTCCTGTATCAACTCCTCCACCTTCCTATGGAGTCGATCTAACCGGGATATACCGTTGTACTTCCCCTTCTTCTTGCACTCCTCTTGTAGGAGTAGAAGTTGGGGAAGTAGCAATTCCGGCTTCCCCAGCTCCTCCACAAGAATACTCCAGATTTTGCCTGAATTCTTCTTGTACAGGAGCCGGGCAAGAATCTTGGAGATCTTCTCCCTAGGAAGGGTTTCCATCCCCTTCGAGACCTCAAATTGGCTACCAGCCGAAAAGGTGCTACCACACGACTCGTAGCCACTGAAGCTCGAGAGACCAGTCTCATCAAAACCGGTCATATCGCAGTCCGAAAGCTGCTCGAGAGACACTTCCGTGTCTCTCACAACAACCTTCGAGCCGCAAGCACCACTATCGTCCTCCTCCGAGTGGGGCCGTTTTGATGCGACTGGCTTTGCTGCTGTTTTTTTCTATTTTTCTTAAACTTTTCATTTCTTTCTTCTTTTTTCATTTTTTCATTTGTTTTTCTAATCACCCAATTTCGCTATTTGGGACCTGTTGATGAGTCAAACCAAGACTTGAAACTTGTCACCAAAAATTAATGGATTGTGTGATGAAATAACAAATTAGAACATTTTTTAGCTTTTGCTATATACCGGAGATATCCCAAAAAATTCTTTCTTGTAGAAAATTAAATTTAACCCGGTAAAAAGTCCAAAAGAGTAATCTCTTTTTATTTATTTTCCTCCTGGGCTTGTATAGGAGTGTTTTTTTTTTTTTTTTTTTTTCCTCATATAATTCACACCCAGAATTTATTCTGAGTTTATATGAGAAGAGATCGGTTTGATCTATTTTCAAGCGTCTGCAGCAGGCAGAAAACCAAGCTGCACCGATGAGTGGAAGGTTTTCTGCTGACACGAAACGCTTCTTCTTCTTCCTTTTTCTTCTTCATTTTTCAGCCCACTGCGTGGCGTATACAGGTTCGATTCGCTTCGAATGAATCTGTTTCTTTAAAATTTTTTAAATTTTTTTAATAAATAAAAAAATTGTTTTTTTCTATTTTTCTTAAACTTTTCATTTCTTTCTTCTTTTTTCATTTTTTCATTTGTTTTTCTAATCACCCAATTTCGCTATTTGGGACCTGTTGATGAGTCAAACCAAGACTTGAAACTTGTCACCAAAAATTAATGGATTGTGTGATGAAATAACAAATTAGAACATTTTTTAGCTTTTGCTATATACCGGAGATATCCCAAAAAATTCTTTCTTGTAGAAAATTAAATTTAACCCGGTAAAAAGTCCAAAAGAGTAATCTCTTTTTATTTATTTTCCTCCTGGGCTTGTATAGGAGTGTTTTTTTCCTCATATAATTCACACCCAGAATTTATTCTGAGTTTATATGAGAAGAGATCGGTTTGATCTATTTTCAAGCGTCTGCAGCAGGCAGAAAACCAAGCTGCACCGATGAGTGGAAGGTTTTCTGCTGACACGAAACGCTTCTTCTTCTTCCTTTTTCTTCTTCATTTTTCAGCCCACTGCGTGGCGTATACAGGTTCGATTCGCTTCGAATGAATCTGTTTCTTTAAAATTTTTTAAATTTTTTTAATAAATAAAAAAATTGTTTTTTTCTATTTTTCTTAAACTTTTCATTTCTTTCTTCTTTTTTCATTTTTTCATTTGTTTTTCTAATCACCCAATTTCGCTATTTGGGACCTGTTGATGAGTCAAACCAAGACTTGAAACTTGTCACCAAAAATTAATGGATTGTGTGATGAAATAACAAATTAGAACATTTTTTAGCTTTTGCTATATACCGGAGATATCCCAAAAAATTCTTTCTTGTAGAAAATTAAATTTAACCCGGTAAAAAGTCCAAAAGAGTAATCTCTTTTTACTTATTTAAAGTGATGGACGCTTCCCGGCTGGTACCGAAGATACCCCGCCCGAGACCCTCGTCCCCAATTTTGATAGGAATGGCGCGAACCTTTCCATGAACCTTCCCGAATCTCCCAAGGAAATTCGAGAGGTCTTCATGTTGGGCTCGCATAGGGACCCGTGAAAACACGACCTTCGTGGGCTTCTCTTTTAGCGGGAATGGAACGAGGTGTCTACCCTCCACCTCGATGCCCTCAAGCATGAGCTTGGTAGCGCTTTCGAGGGTCGTGGTGTACACCTCAACCATTCCTCCAGCTATAATCCCCATAGAAAATAGCTGCTCACAAGAGATGACGCGGAAGATCGCCTTCAGGTATGCAGACTGAGGACATCCTCTGATGTGATCAATCTGCATCCCGTAGCTCTCGTCCTGCCATCTCCCGTCAAAGAAGCCCTGGAGACCCGCACTGGTCTTGGGCCGAGGCTTACCTGCGTCCAACGGGGCTGGACGAGGAGTGATGCCCTGACTTATAATTTCGATTGTGGAAACCTGCTTGGAACTGCCACTTACCTGCTGAGCATAGGAAGTCCCTGCCACTAAACCCGGGGAACGTGGTGCTGCTGATGGTCCGGTTGCTGCTACTAGCTTCTTTCTCTGGCCAGTTGACTTCGTTGAAGACAGTGGTGGCCTCATAATGATTCCGCTGGGCTTTGGCGCAGAAGCCGAAGACTTTGCGACTACATCTGACAGTTTCAGATGTTGGCCCTCTGTTACAGGTGCTACTGGGATAGCAGCCACTGTAGCAGCTGACGTCGCAGGCACGTCTTGAACAGCATCCGCCGCCCTGGTCACAATCTTCGCCAAGGAACTTGGCTCATCATTTCTTTTTTTGGCCTCTTGATTTGGGCCCTTAATAGCCTTTTCAGTGGGCTCTTGTGGGTCTGTTTTTGAAGAAGAAGACTCATTTCTGCTCTTCTTCCTCCTTTCTTTTGATTTGAGGGGATTATCCCTCCCTCCAGAATCACTGCTACTCTCACTCATTTTGAGTGAGGCAGCAATGATTTATATCTTTGATTTTATTATTTTCTTATATTTTGTTAATTTTGTAATTAAAAATAATTTTTTTCGTATTTTTATAAATTGTTACCTTTCAAATTAATTTAAACTGTAAATTTTTTCACGGTTGCCATGTTGTCATGGCAACTGCCGAAATTAATGAAAAATTCGAAACTGTCAAGTCTTTCCACTTTTTACACAATTTATTTTTTAACTTTTTTAATAGTTTTGTATAGTTATACTTTCACTTAATACACTGCACAATAGCACATACACTTTCTAATGACTGTTAATCAGTTTTATGGGTTTTCCCTGCTCTTTTTCCGCCTTACTTTTTACTATTTGTGGAGCTCTCAAAATGTCACGTCCGCTCTCTCCAGAAAATAATAATAATAATAATAGTTTTTTATTTTACACTTCATTGTCTTAGCGTTCAAATTAGTTATAAACAAATTAGAAAAAGTAATAATAATAATATAATAATATAAATTAATATAAATTAAACTGAAATTAATACTAAGATGCAAATAGCCAATTGACTTAAAAAACTACAACAATGGCTCCAAGGCCGTCTGTCTACTAATACTTACGTACCAATGTACTTAAGTATTTTACAGGTCTGAAGTTAGATACACATTTTAGAACAATTATTTTCCCTTTTTATTAAGCACTAATAAAGAGATAATTAAATTCTGTATTCGATTTAGTTTACGTTTTTTTTTTCTTCTGCAAATTTATTTAGCATTATTATCTCATTTTCAGTGTTTATAATTCTATGTTCGAAAACCTTTCCTGAAGCAGTTGCTCTTAACTAAGTTTTAACACGATAGAAAAGCTCAAAGTACGAAGTACAAAAAAGGTAAGAAAATTCCATAACTCCTTGGGGTAGCGGGGTACGGAGCTGGTTGAACAGTCGTTGGAAAGGCCATGAAGTTCTGCATACAATTAGCTCTTAACTGGTACGCCCTGTACTTTTCAATGTACAGGGTGTTTTTCGAAAAACTATCTTTTTTTTAATCACCCTGTAACTCTCAAACGGTTGATGTGGACCCCCCCCCCCGCCTTGTCATACAATTTTTTGTTCACCTCTTGCTCTATGGACCACCTAGGGGGAAACAGCATGACATATACACGTATACTAGTAAGTATATATCTATGGATATCATTCTTGGGGTTTTTATTTTGACTTCCTCAATAAGCAATAAGACATCCCGCTAAACGATTAATATTTCTTGGCCCCATGCCTTTCCGCCTTAGAAAGATTTCACTATAATTACTACGTTCTATAATTTGGTGAACTTTTTGCTTTACGTTTTTCATTAAATTTGGTAGGTACAAAGACAGTATCGAACGTATCGGACACTCTTTTATACAGCCTCTTAAAAGTGTCTATGTTAGATGAGTGTTTTTTGCTTTTCCGGAAAATTTGGAAGATTCACTTCCTTGGGTACTACGGATATATATTGGGCATTATACAAAGATATCTCTCGCTTTTCTGTCGTAATGGGCAGTTGATAAATTCGGCATCTAGCTTTCTAAAGAATGGAAAAAGTCGCTTCTGAAGACACTCCTTAACGTACATACATATTCATATTGATTGTGCCTGTTGTCACGAAAGATGCTGATTTCTGGCCACACGCACATATTGCTTGCCAAATTAAGTATTTACCGAGAAATTTGATGCACCGATGATTATTAAACTTGGGACTTGCGCCAACGCTCTTTTTTTGCTACATTAAATTCCTACCCTGGAAGCTGATTGAAGCTCGCTTTCACCTAAGTTTCATCATCCATAATGCAGCAGTCGAATTTTGTTCGGAGATTTTCATACAAAATCTGGTTCCGATCTTGCAACTTGGTTTTTTTCTGATGTTCTGTTCGGTGTTTTCTGAACATGGAAATTTCGTAAGTTTTCCCTTCTTTTAATTCGATGGACCGTAGCAGATAATATTCCAGCCTTATCAGCCATATCTCTCAACGACATGTTGAGATTTCGCTTAAAGTTGTCAACCCTCTTCATTGACCAATTTTTGGTATACAGAAACTGATTTCTTTCCTGACCAGGACTTACTATAGACACTATAAAATTTCCGAAATTTACTGAGAACATTTTGATTGATTGTCTTCGGGATTTTCAACAATTTAAACAAACGTCTTGGAGACGTATTCTATATGTCTGAAAATAATAAATTTGCGACGTTCTTTTTGGCTGACTTCCATTTTCACTGTACATATAAGAACTTTGCACTGAACGGCTTGTGACAAAAGCCTCGAGAATACTTCCCAAGCCATGAAACAGAAACCTATATGTGTGCGTTGGGAGTCCGTTCTCTAAAATATTCTATATTGATGTATATGGAAAAGTGCCAAACATTGACTTTATATTTGCTATAGAACCTAAACTACAGGAAAATAGTCTTACAGCTTGGTTCCTTACCTTCACAAGGGCTATACTTACTATATACTTACTACACAAAATAGTTTTGTTTACAGAGTAGCCTTACCATTTTACGCTCAATAACTCTTAGCTGAGTAATAATTGCATGTGTGTATGTTCAGCCGAAGTCCGCATATGTAGGCAGCTACATACAATATCACCAGCCCACGGCTCTCTGCTGAGAGCTATTGTATGAGGAATCGTAGTCATTTAGTTGAGATAAATTTTTTTGAATAATTTTGTTAGGAAAGGTATAAAAATTTTATATGGTTGGGAGCATAAGAAAACAAGCTTAAGATTATCAGAACACCATTTTTCTATATGAATAGTAGTTTAGGGCGGAGGAGCTATTCAAATCAAACTTTTCTCAGTTTTACATAAGAACACTGCAAATATTTTAGAATGTTAGGACTCCGTTGGGGCTCTCATGTGGTAGTGGGGTAGTCTGTTTCATGACTTGTGAAGTATTCTCGAGGGTGTTGCTTGCGATCAAGTTAAGCCAACCGCGTGTGCGCCATTCAAATTCTTCGTTATCTTCCTTCTTTGGGTTTAACTGATGATTTTTCGCATCCTACGAATTGTCTTATTTAGGGTGTAGGGGCTTATCTTTGGCCCTCAGTTCGATTCGATGTCTTCTCTTTTCTTCTTTTTGATCCTTGGTTTGGGTGTTGTTCACTCACTTCTCGTAATATTGTCAGTTCGTCTTTCTACAGCTGCTAGGCCACATCAGCTGAAATAAATGGTTTTCTCGCATGAGTTTGTTATTTAGCTTGAGAAAGACTGGAAGGGAGTAAGGATTGAATATATTTAGGGAGTTTTATTTCCGGGGCTTATTTGGCCAAAAGCAAGGGTGACAGGTATTTGAAATTTGCCGGCATGAGAAGATCAGCAAATTGCTTATGAGTGGATTTGAGTGAATAGGGATTTTCTGGACTTGTTTTTACGCTAGATCAAACAGATTCTCTTTGATGGGTGTTATATGGGATGCCTCGTACAATACTTCGTTGCGAAAATATTTTCGTTCGCTCTTATATGGAGTCCTGTGCAAGCTCTAAGAATCTCTTTCGAGCTTTCTGATGCCATCCATATAAGTGGGGGAGATTGTATGCCATATGCGAAAACAGTAAGTACTGACAGGCCTTATTATTCGCTTGTATGTTAGTATTTTTGTCTGGGTTATGAGTTCGTCCCTCACATTGATTATAGGCTTATGAAACTTTACGCGAAATTGGCTTTGCATGGTAATTAAATCGTAGGAATTTATGGAGAATTTACTCCTAGGTATTGCGCTTTTTGTGTGGTACATTGTAGATGGCCGTAATTCTTTTGGATTTAGCGACTTGGCTGTTTATCCTGGTGCTAGATTTTCGAATGCAGATAAGTTCAGACTTTAGGACGTTAATTTTGATACCCCATTTTTTGTGATAGGAGTCGAGCTTGTTGAGATGCAGGTTAACTGTATTGACCGCCAAAAGGGACAACGAGATTGGCGTATGTGAGGGAGTCATTGGCGAAGAGAAGAGTAGTCCCGCTTTTATTTTGAGGTAGGCAGAGATTGAAGAGTATTGGGCCTAATATGGAGCCTTGGGGACTCCTGCTACAATTGTTTTGAGCGGAGATTTGTGATCATCCAGTTTCATATAAAATATCCTAGAAGTTAGGAAACTGTGGATAATTCTGTTTAGGTGCACTAAAAAACCAAATTGGTTTAGCTTGAATATTAACCTTGTCGTCCAAAATGAGTCGAAGGCCTTATCAACGTCGAGGAAAGACCCGACTGGACATTCGTTTCTGTTTAAGGCTCTAGTAGCATTCGTATGGAATTTTAGTAAGGGATGGAGTGTAGAATGTTTACGTTTGGAACCAAATTGAGATTCTTGGTGGGCGTGCATTTCTTCACAAGTAATTGTTACTTATCGCTGAATAAATTTTTGAAAAATTTTCCCAAGTTCGAGATGACGGAGATTGGTATAAACTCGTTGGATGTCTTTCGACGAAACTTTTTTTTTTTTTTTTGATTTGTAAAGATTCATGGGATTTTCCATTTTCCAGAGAAGTAACTATTATTAATAAAATTGTTAAAAATGATTGCAAGGAAATCAAGAGCTATGGAAAGTAGCTTTTTAATGACTGCATTTGAAATTTTGTTGAGGCCGCTCGATTTTTTGCTGTTTATTATATTATTTAAGGACGTCGAGTTGGAGAGGGTTTATGAAGATCTTCTGGGTAAATTGCTGGGTTGTCCACAGCGAAAAAGTTTGTGGTATGGATTCGTTTGCACTGAGAAATCTGATAACACGCTTAAGTTGTCTTTGAAGGTGTTTTGGAAGAAAGTCGCAAAGGCTTCGCAATTTTCCTGTTGAAGTTATACGAGTTTCTTCGCTGTTGGTTATGATTTTGGAGTTTCGGCTTCCTAGAAAACCTTTTATTAAAGCTTGTGGCCCTGGTATTATTTTGTAGTCTTTTCCTAAACTGTTCATCGCAAAACAGTTTTATTATTAATTAAAACACATAAATAGTAATACTTTTTTTCTCTATTGGAGATCTAACAAGCCTTGTATCACCCATGCAAGATTTCTTTTGTAGTAATTATTTATAGTTGACGAGTTTTCCAGATTTCTTTGTTAGAATATTTATGTTTAATTTTAGCTGCAATCAAAAAATTTTCCCATAAGAAATGATATAATAAATAAAATCCAGCCTAAGGGCGTGTATTCGAAAACAAAAAAATTGCCGAACATTTTTTAGTTAGTAAGTCATTCGAGTTCGTCTTGACTATTGAACTATAAAAACAACTTTTATATAGATAATACTAGGACCAAAGCACATAAAAAAAAAATTGACAGTATTTGCTTAACTTGGAGTATATATTTGTTTTGTTAAATATTAATAAAATATGTTTTACATTTAAATATTAGCTGTCCATTTCAAAGTGAGCGCGATTCTGCATTTGTGGAATTATTAGTCACTTGTGTTCTATATATTCCATTTTTCTTACATTGGTCAATATCTTCAACAGGTACCAGATATTTGCCAATGATGATAGACTGCTTGGAAATCTTACGATTTACATTGTAAATAGAATGTTTTCTGTTCAAACGTTTAAAATTGTTGGCACGAAATTTTCCAATGTATTTAATGACTTTTTGGCTCAAGTAATAGAAAACTGTTAGAAAACTATACCAACACAACAGTATTAAAAATATCCAATCTATTAGTATTATTAAGCTTTGAAGTATTCTCAAAAACTGACAAATTAGAAGATGATTTTCAAGCCAATTTGAACAAATTCCAGATGCTTAAAAAAAATTATTATTATTAGTAATTCAAATATTTTCTGTAAATTACACGTATCGTACATTTATGAGCTAGTAAATTTGTGGTACTATTTGGATCGACTCCCAACGTTAAGAATACTTCATCCCATTTCCCTTGTTTCGTTAGTTCCTGAATTCTGTAGTGTCTATCATCATCATATAATTCTTGATAATATACATTTCGCAACTTCATAATAATTGTAAAAAAAAATATTATATAGTATCTATGCAATGACAAGGACAAAATGAGATTGTTTGACATTTTTTCATACTAACTAGATTTTTAAGTAATTGCACGAAAATTAAAGCATGTTATTTTAAAATTTTAAATAAAGAGGTATTTGCCCCAAGTAGCACCTTAAAACTTGTAAGGTATTTACGGCACTGGTTGCAGTGTTTACAACGTTGTATTTGTATTATAGTTGTAAATTGTAATAATTGTAAACTATTTTTCATGAAAATACTATGTACAAAATTTCAGCTCTCTACGTCGACGCGTTCTCAGGCAATGTTAAAATATATACATAGTGAAAAGCGAAATTTTTGCATGGCAACCCTATGAAGGAGTTATCCGATTTGTCCGATTTTCAAACTTAATTTTTGGTTTTTGCTTAAAAGTTCATATGCGATATTTCAGTTCTCTAAGTACACGCGTTCTTGACCTATCGTGAGGATGGACGGACGGACGGACATGCAAAAATCAAAATATCTTTTAATTTCATGCAAGGGTGTCTACCATTTTGCTCTACCAGAATTATTTCTGCATTATTGATTCAAATATTGTAAAAGATTTGAGATGCAAAAGAACTAAAGCGACTGAAGTTGTCAATATAATTTTGCATGATGACTGTATGAAAATCCAATTTCAATAATTAAATAATTAAATTAATGATCGAATTTATGTATGTTATTAATATACACCTGTATTGATTTGCTTTATGTAGGTATGCTTTCTCAAGAATAGCTTTTCATGACAGAACCTTTTTACTTCAAGTATGATCTGAATCAAAGCTATGAATTAATGAATCTTTTAAATCAACAGCTGTCAACTAAACTGAAAAAATCCTTATTGCTAAAAAAAATCAAGGGGAAAATCTTAAAATAAAAACTAGTTGTTTCTATATAAGAAAAAATATATAAATAATGTAATAATAGTAGACATATAAAGATTTATTTAAAAATATAAATATGAGTCATTTTAGTGAAAATGGGTTTTATTCACATTAATGTGATTTCGGGGCATCCCATTCTAATTAATTTGAATTCATTAAATTTCGTTAGCCGTGTACTCCGTATTTTCCGACAGTCTTCCGCTTTGGCAGCAAATTGTACTACTCTTGAAATTTTCCAAACGTCAGCACTGGCCGGATTCTGTAACTCGGAGAGCTTGGGAGATGAGAATTTTCGTTTTCCCCGATTAAAACTCCCTAACTCTCCATTCGCGATTTTCTAACATACTTGGGGAATTAGGGAAAACCTGAGAAGTGTCGCAATATTGAAAGACTGATAACTCTGTGTGGGAGGGTCGTAGAGCATTGGAGTTTTTTTTTCCATCGGAATTAGGGTCTAGAGTACAAATATATAGATGAACAATTTTTGGGGGAGGGGCTTTTGGGGATGGGGGATCGTACCACCCTTCATTGGCGGTTGCCCAAAATACAGCATGTTTCGTATCAAATTAAAAAGCGAGAAGCGGGTAATGGAGTGGTGTAGTTTTTTATTTTATCATTTTAACTTCATAACTGACTTTTTACCGCCGAAAGACGGATTTTTTGCACTTGGGTTATATACACCCCAGTTCCTATATTTTGCGTAATTTCTTCCGGTCTTTGTTTCACATCCATTAGTACTTTGTTGTAAACACTTTTCTCATGGAAAGTAAATTTCCACGACTTACCAGTTCTTCATAATGATTAGTTGAAAATATGTCCATTTTTGTACCAAAAAACGGCAATTTTTTCATCTTAAGGTAGACTGATTCTTTTCTTTTGCAGTTATCTCCAAAACCATTTACCGGATTCAAAAACTATCTACATACATATCTAATTAGGGGACAAAATGTAGATGCGATTTAATCCTACATACAAGTTTTAACGTGCATGTTTAAAATTTTTATAGCATCTCTTCTGTGCTGTAAGACGATGAAATTGATTATTTTCGCGTGATTTAAAATTTTTAGTGGATACCTTGCGACACCAAAATCCATATTTCTCTGTAAGTATTCCAAAGTTTTCCATAATTTGTTTTTGTAAATATAACCAGGATATTCTGTGAATCCATAATTTAATTTAAAAATTCCTAGATACCTTCACAAAGGAGAATAAAACCGGACAATACTGTCAGTTGAGAAATATTCTTCTTAACACAACCGAGAGTTTTGTCGTGTGGAATAGAGAATTTCGTAATTCTCAATACAAGTTACCCGAGTTGTAGAATTCCGAGTGGAGAGTTAAGTGTTAAAAAAATTCTCATCTCCACAACTCCAAAACTCTCCGAGTTAGTGAATCCGGCCCCTGGTGTCAATTAGCTCCAATTTCTTGGTATATGCATTTCTTTTCGCAGTTATCTCGTACTTAAGAAATTAACTACCTTGTAATGTTTCGATATTTACAGTAAAGATTTTCCATTCATTTGGAAATTAAAGTTTAAAAGAAATTTTAGTGATTTTGTTTAATTATATATTTTTCAAGCTTTTCAAGTCAATTAATTCGGTTTGAATACCCAGAATAATTTTAGCGTTAAAACAGCACGACCAAAGTGAAACTGAAACGGGGCTGCATCATGGATTTCGCGATGCTGAAATCCTTAACAATTCTTATCAAATTTTAGAAGTGATAGACATACTGATTCTGAAGCTCGGGGCGGTGGCGTGCTTCTCGCTGATAAAAACCACTTTAATTGCAGTCAAATTGAGCTTCCCAGTTTCTCCAACAGTCTCGACATCGAACCTATAGCTCTTAGGTTGTCTCTCTTAAAATATGACTTATACAAACTTTGTTGCTATATTCCTCCAGACTCCATAAATATCGTTGACGACAAAGGTCAGAATATTTATGACCTACTCATTTCAACATCAAATTTTATCCATGGTAAGATGGAACCTCTTGACAAATTACTATTTATTGGTGATTTTAAATTTTTGTTCCCCCTTGTCAAAATACACCCCCTAAAAGGACACCTTCTGATTCTACTGACATGAAAAAAATTGCTCAAAATCGCTGATATCTCGAGAATCATTGCCCGTAGACGATTTCTGATGAAAATTTTGTTCCCTCCATATCAGCAGACACCCCCAACAATGACACTGGCATGCAATTTTTTTCTCAAAATCGCTAATATTTCGAAAACCATTGCCCGTAGACGATTTCTGATGAAATTTTTGTTCCCCCCTATCAACATACATCCCCTACAATGGCACCTTTAGTATCTACTGACATGAAACAAATTGCTCAAAAACGCTAGTATCTCAAAAACCGTTGCCCGTAGAAAATTTCTGATGAAATTTTTGTTCCCCCCTATCAGCAGAAACCCCCTACAATGGCAGCTTTAGAATCTACTGACATGAAATTTTTTTCTCAAGATCGCTAATACCTCGAAAACCATTGCCCGTAGACCACACCTTTAGAATCTATTGACATGAAAAAAATTGCTCAAAATAGTTAATATCTCGAAAACCATTGCCCGTAGACGATTTCTGATGAAATTTTTGTTCCCCCCTATCAGCAGACACCCCCTACAATGACACTAGCATGAATTTTTTTCTCAAAATCGCTAATATCTCGAAAATCATTGCCCATAGACGATTTCTGATGAAATTTTTTTCACCCCCTGACAACATATACCCCCTGCAATGTTACCTTTAGAATCTACTCACATGAAAAAAATTTCTCAAAATCGCTAATATCTCGAAAACCATTGCCCGTAGACGATTTCTGATGAAATTTTTGTCACCGCCTGTCATCATACATCCCCTACAATGACACCTTTGGAATCTATTGACATGAAAAAGATTGCTCAAAATCGCCAATATCTCGAATACCATTGTCCGTAGATAGGGATTGCAAATTTTGACGAAAATAAAAAAATCGGAATTCGGAATTTGAAATTAAAAATTTTCGGAATTCGGTCGAATTCCGAAATATTTTTAATTTTTTTATGTCTATACAAATAATAAAGATAACTTATATAAGATAATTCATTGTTATTTATTGTATAAAAAATACTTTTTTTAAAATAAAAATGGAACATAAAATTATATTATTTAAAATGAAATATAAACATAAAACAATTGTACACAAATTCAATTAGTACAGAAACATTCTAACATGGCATATCATTGAATAATAAAAAATATAAAATATAAAATTATTGTTTTGTTTTCTTAAAATATGCTTTGAGGAAGCATAGATCACTTAAAGCTGCGTCTCCGAGTCTCGATCGAACTTTTGTACAAAAGTTACCTGCAATTGAGAAGGCTCGCTCGGACTCCACGCTCGATGGCGGAATCGCAATCAAAAATGAGTAGACGGACTCTAATATATTGCCACGAACGCCGTTCTCTTCAAAGAATTTCATTTCAGATTTAATTTTTGAAATTAAGCTCCGATTTGTTATTTGTTGAGTTGAACTGGACGGTATGTTGGACGATAAATTCAATTGAATTTTGCTCTGCAATTTTTGCATTAACGACTGGGGATTAGTTTGTTCTTCCGACATCACTTTCACTTCTATATCAGCTTCTGACTGCTCGCCTGAGGAAGTTTCCATATTAGTGTTAAATATCAATCTTTGTGCAAAACTTTCAATAACTTTGGCTATTGTATTTTTCAATGGTATAGTGAAAGATTCGTGAATCTCACTTTTTCCGCCATTGTGTAAATACTGAAGAGTTCCAGACACATTTGTTCGTCTTTGGCTTATTCGGTCTTCTAATTTGTTCTTCAATTTTAGTGAAAGTTCATCAGATCCGAAATTCTCAAGCATAAAAGACAATGCCGCATCAGCAGAAAGCAGATTTGCATCTTCTCGACAAAGGGCGTCAACAGTAAGTTTTACTGGGAGAAGTGCAGAGATAATGTTTTGAATCGACAAAATTTCAGCATCTAGAATAACGATATCAGATGC
This sequence comes from Dioctria rufipes, assembly GCA_963924295.1. Taxonomy (NCBI): domain Eukaryota; kingdom Metazoa; phylum Arthropoda; class Insecta; order Diptera; family Asilidae; genus Dioctria; species Dioctria rufipes. Next base: position 178,078,445 of record OZ002743.1, read on the forward strand.
AATGTCAATCAATGCTTTTTTAACACAGTTTTTTAGTTGGTTGAATCTTTCAAGCATATCGACTAAGCTATTCCATCTAGTTCTACTGTCCATAATAAGTTTTAATTCTTTGCCAAATTCTTGTTTTACGTATACTTGAAGAATATCATTAGATGTTCTCGAAAAACGAAATTTCTTTACAATCGATCGAACTTTTTTGATGAGAAAACCAAATCCAAATTCTTCAGTCTCAACATGCTCAACTTCAATATAAATTTGTTCAATCAAGCCAACACTTTCATCTTCAACGTATTCCTCATCCTCTGATTCCTCGAAGTCACTTCCTTGTTCTTCTACATTAACATTTTCTGTATCTATGTGAGCCACCAATTCAGTTGTATTTGTATTCGAATTGTTATACAGAACATTGATCACAGCTAAATGTATCGCGTGTGCGAAGCACAACTGCTGATTACATGGTAAAAGCCGTCCAACTTTTTGCATCACAGCTGCCCCATCAGTTGTTATGGACGTAATATCTTTATCGATATTTATATTATTGTCTTGCAATGTGGTTTTCAGGGCCGTAATGCATTTCTCTGCAGGGAAACGTCCTTCAACACGTACTAAACCTAAATTCCAAAACTGTTTCTTGGCATGGACATTCACATTTAAATAACAGCGGTTTCTTGATGATGTCCATTCATCTAGAGTTAAGCAAAATCGTGTTCCATCTTCTTTGAAATTAATAAAATCCTGCATCATTTTAGCACGCATTTTTTGTGCGTATTCTAAAACCATTTTGCGAATTGAGTTGGGTGATTTTGGTAATACATAATCTCGAGCGCCTCTAGCCAAAAATAAATTTCTCAAATCGATAGACGTACAAAAAACTTTGAATGGCATATTATCCAAGGCACACATTCGTGATACGATTGCAGAAAGTGATTCATCTGTTTTGTTGACTAAATAATTTGTAATCAACATTTTTGTTGCGCTGCTTTCTGGAACTTCATCTTGCACGACATCCCGTTTTAATACATTAATATTGTGTATTGTTCTTAAATGTGTGTGCTGCGGTGTTGTCGTTGAACCAGCGGTTTTTACTATTTCATTACAAATTTTACATTTTGCTGTTAGTTTTTTTGATCCTCTCAAAAAATGAATCCAAACAGAATTTTGATTTTTACATTGCTTTGTGTATTCCGAATAACTTTCTTTTGATGACATTTTAGGATGTACTATTAACAATAATTTAATTTGTTAAACAAAAAAAAATTAAAATTAAATAATTATCAAATAATGTTATTAAATTAAAACTGATATTATTTGCTTACCTATTTAAAAAATATTGATGATTGTTCAGAAAACAAAATCCAAATAATTCAATACACACCGCACTCGAATAAACGCGAATAAACAAATCTCAACAACACTGTTGCAAATCGTAAAATATAAGACACGAACACGAAGTTATACGAAATATAAAAATTTTGTTGAAATGAAGAAATGAAACCGTTTAAATGTTTAACTGCAAATTTAGGAATTTTTTTCTCTATGCCTACTTGTATTATGTAGAATAGAATAACTGTAATTTAGCATTGTTTTCTTTATGTCTTCTTATAGAATGTAGAATATTAATATGTACAGAAACGAAAACACAATTTAAAAGTTGGAGAGAGCTCGAAAAAATAAATTTTAAATTCGGAATTCGCTGGGAAATTTTCGGAATTCGAAACTATATTTATGAAACCGAATTCCGGAATTCTCGAATTTCGAATTTCGAATATGCAATCCCTATCCGTAGACTATTTCCGATGAAATTTTTGTTCCCCCCTACCAACAGACACCCCTGAAATGACACCTTTAGAATCTATTGACATGAAAAAAATTGCTCAAAATCGTTAATATCTCGAAAACGGTTGCCCTTAGACGATTTGTGATGGAATTTTTGTTCCCCTCTATCAATATACACCCCCTACGAAAACACATTTAGTATCTACTGACATGAAAAAAATTGCTCAGAATCGCTAATATATCGAAAACCGTTGCCCGTAGACGATTTCTGATGAAATTTTTGTTCGCTCCTATCAACAAACACCCCCTGAAATGACACCTTTTTTGAGCAATTATTTTCATGTAAGTGGATTCTCAATGTGTCCTTTCAAGGGGTGTGTGTTGATAGGGGGGACAAAAATTTCATCAAACATCGTCTACGGGCAATGGTTTTAAGATATTAGCGATTTTTAGCAATTACTTTCATGTCAGTTGATTCTAAAGGTGGCATTTCAGGGGGTGTTTGTTGATAGCGGAGGTCAATAATTTCATCAGAAATCGTCTACGAGCAATGGTTTTCGAGATGTTAGTGCTTTTGAGCAATTACTTTCATGTCAGTGAATTCTATAGGTGTCATTTCAAGGGGTGTATGTTGATAGGGGGACAAAACTTTCATCAAAAATCGTCTACGTGCAATGATTGTCGAGATATTAGCAATTTTGAGCAATCACTTTCATGTCAGTGGATTCTGAAGTTGTAATTTCAGGGGGTGTGTGTTGATATGGGGGGGGGGGGGGGAGGCACAAATTTCATCAGAAATCGTCTACGGGCAATGGTTTTCGAGATATTAGCAATTTTGAGCAATTACTTTCATGTCAGTGGATTCTAAAGGTGTAATTTCAGGGGGTGTTTGTTGATATGGGGAATAAAAATTTCATCAAAAATCGTCTACGTGCAATGGTTTTCGAGATATTAGCAATTTTGAGCAATCACTTTCTTGTCAGTGGATTCTGAAGTTGTAATTTCAGGGGGTGTGTGTTGATATGGGGGGGGGGGCACAAATTTCATCAGAAATCGTCTACGGGCAATGGTTTTCGAGATATTAGCAATTTTGAGCAATTCTTTTCTTGTAAGTGGATTCTAAAGGTGTCATTTCAGGGGGTGTTTATTGATATTGGGAACAAAAATTTCATCAGAAATCGTGTACGGGCAATGGTTTTTGAGAGCAATTACTTTCATGTCAGTGGATTCTAAAGGTGTCATTTCAGGGGTGTATGTTGAAAGGGGGGGGGGGGATTTCATCAGAAATCGTCTGCGGGCAATGTTTTTCGAGATATTAACGATTTTGAGCAATTCCCTTCATGTCAGTGGATTCTAAAGTTGTCTGTTACAGCTCCTATGGCTGTACATAAAAAAATTAATAAAAATGATGAAAGTGCAAGTAATAAAATAGGTAAATTAACCTGCTTTTAATACGTTTATTGCGTACTCTTACAAACTAACAATAAATTCTACAAATAAATATAAAAATAATGATTAACTTCAAACAAAATCAAACAAAAAAATTAATAAAAAAAAAACTTAAGCTCTACTTATTGCTAATTATTTGCAATAAGAAAAAAACTCAAATTAATAATGCGCAGAAAAGGGTGGATAGCAATTCAAATCTTGTCCAAAAATGTTAGTATAAAATAGAGTTAATTAATATTTTCTAAAAAAAAGGGTTAGTAAGTTGTATACTTATCAACTCCCTGTAGTATAATCAACCCTGAATGGTTGATGTCAATCCCTGTACCTGTTTCTGGCGTATTTCTGGACTATGGATTGAAACCCTGGAAATCTCCCAAAAGGTTCAATGCCAAGAATGCCTGAATCCAAAACCAAATCAGCAAAAAAAAACCCTGAAAATATCCCAAAAGGTTAGCCGCTTATTTAGCCTAGATGTTAACCGGGATTTCTATTTAGTATGGAAATCGCCCAATACTATTGATTTCCAGATTAATTTGATTTACTGGAGTTTCCTGCCACACTTCACTTGGATATGTCCCAAAATGAAATATTTTGTGAAACCCTCACGCCAACTTTAGTTAATTGGATATTTCCCAAATTTAACTTTGTTGAATAGTTAGTAAGCGAAAGAAGAGACAAAAAAACTTGAGACTACAGAATTTTATTCATAGCTTGGTGATATTCCAAAACTGCGAATTAATTCTCCAATCTCAATATATAGTATAGGAAGGTTGAATGTGGAATTTTCTGGTAATATCCCAGAAATTTTCCCTTCTTTTATGTGACGAACGAAGATCTGAAATCATAGAAGTTTATTCTCAATTTGGTAATATCCCAAAATCTTGAATTTATTCTATACTTTCAGTGGTATTTTAAGTAATAGAAAATTTCTGGTGATATCCCAAAAAAAAATTTCTATTTCTATTACCTGTATGTGATGAAAAAAACTGTTTGTGGGAATAACCCTACAAAAATTTGAGGACAAGTGGGCAAAAAATACTAGTGGTAATGTTCCATCTAGTTGACCTTTACTGGTGAAATACCGAGGCCGGGGCCAGCTGCCGTCTATTGTTCTGTGGCTTCGCTTAGTTGCTGGCTATTGTTCTCGACTTTGCGCAAGTTTATCACGGCGCTGTAGATTTGACGTTTTTTGAGATGACATTTTTCATTGAATGACAAATTTATTTTTATTGGTGTTGTTTTGCTTTTTTTATCATAATAATTTATATTTATTGTGTAAAATATAAATAAATTAAAAAACAAAATCTGTGCAACGTAGTGATTATTTATTTGTGAGGAAATATACGTCCTGCAACAACAAACCCTGCACTGGATATTGCAGATGATAAGATAAGTGGCTTAAAAGTTTTTATCAAAACTGTTGCTATTGTGTATATTTTTAACAAACACTGTGTTCTTGTTTAATTTTATTTTTAGTTATGTTTGCGTAATAGTGTTCTAGTCCTTGTAAGGACAGAACTGGAAATGTTCGAGTTGGATGAATAGATACATTCAATTTCACCAAGGTGTTCCTTTAAAGGTCATCTTTTTGAAATCTTACATGAGATTTCAATCAGACTTTGGTGTATGTATATACATGCTACTATGTTAAAATATAGTAAGACCTGGAACACCACACAACTATATGGTGAATGTCGTGAATGTGATGCAACTTGGCTGCAACAACATATTGATGTGGTTTTATGTGTTACTGGTCAAGTATGAAAATGGAAAAGTGGAGCAGATTTCCGTCCACTTGAAGGTATATACTATATAGTATTACCTAGTATTTTTATATGTTTTTACAATTATATTATATTTCTTGTTTTTATTATATTATATACATATATATATATATTTGTTACCATTTCTTGGTATTTGCAAAAAATATATTTCAGTTGCTAATTGCACCAGTGTCATTTCAGGCGGTGTATGTTGATAGGGGGGGGGGGGTAAAAATTTCATCAGAAATCGTCTACGGGTAATGGTTTTCGAGATATTAGCGATTTTGAGCAATTCCTTTCATGTCAGTAGATTCTAAAGGTGTCATTTCTGTGTTGATAGGGGGGGGGGGGCAAAAATTTCATCAGAAATCGTCTGCGGGCAATGGTTTTCGAGATATTAGCGATTTTGAGCAGTTACTTTCATGTCAGTTGATTTTAAAGGTGTCATTTCAGGGGTTGTTTGTTGATAGGGGGGTCAAAAATTTCACAGAAATCGTCTACGAGCAATGGTTTTCGATATATTAGCGATTTTGTGCAGTTAGTTTCATGTCAGTGGATTCTGAAAGTGTCATTTCAGGGGGTGAGAGTTGATAGGGGGGGGCAAAAATTTCATCAGAAATTGTCTACGGGCAATGTTTTTCGAGATATTAGTGATTTTGAGCAATTACTTTCATGTAAATGGATTCTAAAGGTGTCATTTCAGGTAGTGTATGTTGATAAGGGGGGCAAAAATTTCATCATAAATCGTCTACGGGTAATGGTTTTCGAGATATTTGCGATTTTGCGCAATTCCTTTCATGTCAGCGGATTCTGAAGGTGTCATTTCAAGGGATGTATGTTGATAGGGGGGAACAAGAATTTCATCAGAAATCGTCTGTGGGCAATGGTATTCATTTCTGATGAAAGTTTTGTTCCCCCTATCAACAATACACCCCCGGAAAGATACCTTTAGAATCTACTGACATGTCCGCATTTGCCTAATATTGCTAAAATCTCGAAAACCAATGCCCGTAGACGATTTTTGATGAAATTTTTGCTCCCCCTAGCAACATAGAACTCCGGAAGGACACCTTTAGAATCTACTGACATGTCAGCTAATATCTGGAAAAAAAATTGTCCGTAGACGATTTGTGATGAAAGCTTTGTTCCCCCTATCAACATACTCCCCCGGAAGGACACCATTAGAATCTATTGACATGTCAGCAATTGCACAAAATCGCTAATATCTCGAAAACCTTTGCCCGTAGACGATTTCTGATGAAATTTTTGTTCCCCCTACCAACATAGAACTCCGGAAGGACACCTTTAGAATCTACTGACATGTCAGCTAATATCTGGAAAACTATTACCCGTAGACGATTTGTGATGAAAGTTTTGTTCCCCCTATCAACATACACCCCCGGAAGGACACCGTTAGAATCTATTGGCATGTCAGCAATTGCACAAAATCGCTAATATCTCGAAAACCTTTGCCCGTAGACGATTTCTATTGAAATTTTTGTTCCCCCTACCAACATACACCCCCGGAAGGACACCGTTAGAATCTACTGACATGTCAGCAATTGCACAAAATAGCTAACATCTTGAAAACTAATGCCCGTAGATGATTTCTGATAAAAAAGTTGTTCCCCCTATCAACATACACCCCCGGAAGGACACCTTTAGAATCTACTGACATGTGAGCAATTGCTCAAAATCGCTAATATCTCGAAAACTATTGCCCGGAGACGATTTCTGATGAAATTTTTGGCCCCCCTACCAACATACACTCCGGGAAGGACAACTTTAGAATCTACTCACATGTAACCAATTACTCAAAATCGCTAATATCTCGTAAATCACTGCCGTAACTTTTGTTCCCCTATGAACATACACCCCCTGAAGGACACCTTTAGAATCCACTGACATGAAAGGAATTGCTCAAAATCGCTAATATTTCGAAAAGCTTTGCCTGTAGACGATTTATGATAAAATTTTTATTCCCCCTACCAACATAGAACTCCGGAAGGACACCGTTAGAATCTACACATGTCAGCAATTGCTCAAAATCAGTAATATCTCGAAAACCAATGCCCGTAGACGATTTCTAATAAAATGCTTGTTCCCCCCTATCAACATACACCCCCGGAAGGACACCGTTAGAATCTACTGACATGTCAGCAATTGCACAAAATAGCTAACATCTCGAAAACTAATGCCCGTAGACGATTTCTGATAAAAAAGTTGTTCCCCCTATCAACATACACCCCCGGAAGGACACCTTTAGAATCTACTGATATGTCAGCAATTGCGCAAAATCGCAAATATCTCAAAAACCAATGCCCGTAGACGATTTCTGATGAAATTTTGCTAACCCCATTAAAAATACAACCCTAAAAAGACATCCTTAGAATCTACTGACATGTCACCAATTGCTCAAAATCGCAAATATTTCGAAAACCATTGCCCGTAGACGATTTCTGATGAAATTTTTGTTCCTCCTACCAATATAAACCCAAGGAAGGACACCTTTAGAATCTACTGACATGTCAGCAATTGCTCAAAATCGCTAATATCAGGAAAACCAATGCCCGTAGACGATTTCTGATGAAATTTTTGTTCTATCAATCTACTGACATGTCAGCAATTGCTAAAAATCTGCTGACATGACAGCAATTGCTCAAAATCGCTAATATCTCGGAAACCAATGCCCGTAGACGTTTTCTGATGAGATTTTTGTTCTCCTATCAATGTGCTGACATGTCAACAATTGCTCAAAATCTACTGATATGTCAGCAATTGCTCAAAATCTACTTACATGTCAGCAATTGCTCAAAATCGCTAATATCTCGAAAGCCAATGCCCGTAGACGATTTCTGATGAAATTTTTGTTCTCCTATCAATCTACTGACATGTCTGAAATTGCTTAAAATCGCTAAAATCTCTAAAACAAATGACCGCAGACGATTTCTGATGAAATTTTTGTTCTCCTATCAATCTGCTTATACGTCAGCAATTGCTCAAAATCGCTAATATCTCGGAAACCAATGCCCGTAGACGATTTCTGATGAAATTTTTGTTCTCCTATCAATCTACTTACACGTGAGCAATTGCTCAAAATCTACTGACATGTCAGCAATTGCTCAAAATCGCTAAAATCTCTAAAACTAATGCCCGTAGAATATATCTGATGAAATTTTTGTTCTCCTATCAATCTGCTGCATGTGCAATTGCTCAAAATCTACTTACATATCAGCAATTGCTCAAAATCGCTAATATCTCGAAAACCAATGCCCGTAGACGATTTCTGATGAAATTTTTGTTCTATCAATCTACTGACATGTCTGAAATTGCTTAAAATCGCTAAAATCTCTAAAACAAATGACCGCAGACGATTTCTGATGAAATTTTTGTTCTCCTATCAATCTACTTACAAGTCAGCTATTGCTCAAAATCTACTGACATGTCAGCAATTGCTCAAAATCGCTAACATCTCTAAAACAAATGCCCGTAGACGATTTCTGATGAGATTTTTGTTCTCCTATCAATCTGCTGACATGTCAGCAATTGCTGAAAATCTACTGACATGTCAGCAATTGCTCAAAATCGCTAAAATCTCTAAAACAAATGCCCGTAGACGATTTCTGATGAAATTTTTGTTCTCCTATCAATCTACTTACACGTCAGCAATTGCTCAAAATCTACTGACATGTCAGCAATTGCTCAAAATCGCTAAAATCTCTAAAACCAATGCCCGTAGACGATTTCTGATGAAATTTTTGATCTCGTATCAATCTGCTGACATGTCAGCAATTGCTCAAAATCTATTGACATGTCAGCAATTGCTCAAAATCGCTAAAATCTCTAAAACCAATGCCCGTAGACGATTTGTGATGAAATTTTTGATCTCGTATCAATCTGCTGACATGTCAGCAATTTCTCAAAATCTACTGACATGTCAGCAATTGCTCAAAATCGCTAATATCTCGACAGCCAATGCCCGTAGACGATTTCTGATGAAATTTTTGTTCTCCTATCAATCTACTTACACGTCAGCAATTGCTCAAAATCTACTGACATGTCAGCAATTGCTCAAAATCGCTAAAATCTCTAAAACCAATGCCCGTAGACGATTTCTGATGAAATTTTTGATCTCGTATCAATCTGCTGACATGTCAGCAATTGCTCAAAATCTACTGACATGTCAGCAATTGCTCAAAATCGCTAAAATCTCTAAAACCAATGCCCGTAGACGATTTCTGATAAAATTTTTGATCTCGTATCAATCTGCTGACATGTCAGCAATTGCTCAAAATCTATTGGCATATCAGCAATTGCACAAAATCGCTAATATCTCGAAAACCTTTGCCCGTAGACGATTTCTATTGAAATTTTTGTTCCCCCTACCAACATACACCCCCGGAAGGACACCGTTAGAATCAACTGACATGTCAGCAATTGCACAAAATAGCTAACATCTTGAAAACTAATGCCCGTAGACGATTTCTGATAAAAAAGTTGTTCCCCCTATCAAAATACACCCCCGGAAGGACACCTTTAGAATCTACTGACATGTGAGCAATTGCTCAAAATCGCTAATATCTCGAAAACTATTGCCCGGAGACGATTTCTGATGAAATTTTTGGCCCCCCTACCAACATACACTCCGGGAAGGACAACTTTAGAATCTACTCACATGTAACCAATTACTCAAAATCGCTAATATCTCGTAAATCACTGCCGTATACGATTTCTGATAAAACTTTTGTTCCCCCTATGAACATACACCCCCTGAAGGACACCTTTAGAATCCACTGACATGAAAGGAATTGCTCAAAATCGCTAATATTTCGAAAAGCTTTGCCTGTAGACGATTTATGATAAAATTTTTATTCCCCCTACCAACATAGAACTCCGGAAGGACACCGTTAGAATCTACTGACATGTCAGCAATTGCTCAAAATCAGTAATATCTCGAAAACCAATGCCCGTAGACGATTTCTAATAAAATGCTTGTTCCCCCCTATCAACATACACCCCCGGAAGGACACCGTTAGAATCTACTGACATGTCAGCAATTGCACAAAATAGCTAACATCTCGAAAACTAATGCCCGTAGACGATTTCTGATAAAAAAGTTGTTCCCCCTATCAACATACACCCCCGGAAGGACACCTTTAGAATCTACTGATAAGTCAGCAATTGCGCAAAATCGCAAATATCTCAAAAACCAATGCCCGTAGACGATTTCTGATGAAATTTTGCTAACCCCATTAAAAATACAACCCTAAAAAGACATCCTTAGAATCTACTGACATGTCACCAATTGCTCAAAATCGCAAATATTTCGAAAACCATTGCCCGTAGACGATTTCTGATGAAATTTTTGTTCCTCCTACCAATATAAACCCAAGGAAGGACACCTTTAGAATCTACTGACATGTCCGCATTTGCTCAAAATCGCTAATATCTCGAAAACCAATGCCCGTAGACGATTTTTGATGAAATTTTTGCTCCCCCTATCAATATACACCACCGGAAGGAGACCTTTAGATCTACTGAAATGTCAGGAATTGCTCAAAATCGCAAATATTTCGAAAACCTTTGCCCGTAGACGATTTCTGATGAAATTTTTATTCCCCCTACCAACCCTACCGGAAGGACAACTTTAGAATCCGCATTTGCTCAAAATCGTTAATATCTCGAAAACCAATGCCCGTAGACGATTTCTGATGAAATTTTTCTTCTCCTATCAATCTGCTGACATGTCAGCAATTGCTCAAAATCTACTGACTAATGCCCGTAGACGATTTCTGATGAAATTTTTGTTCTCATATCAATCTACTGACATCTCAGTAATTGCTCAAAATCTACTGACATGTCAGCAATTGCTCAAAATCGCTAATATCTCGAAAACCAATGCCCGCAGACGATTTCTGATGAAGGTTTGGTTCTCCTGTCATCTACTGACATGTCAGCAATTGCTCAAAATCTACTGACATCTCAGCAATTGCTCACGATCGCTAAAATCTCTAAAACAAATGCCCGTAGGTGATTTCTGATGAAATTTTTGTTCTCCTATCAATCTGCTGACATGTCAGCAATTGCACAAAATCTACTGACATGTCAGCAATTGCTCAAAATCTACTGACATGTCAGAAATTGCTCAAAATCACTAATATCTCGAAAACCAATGCCCGTAGACGATTTCTGATGAAATTTTTGTTCTATCAATCTGCTGACATGTCAGCAATTGCTCAAAATCGCTAATATCTCGAAAACCAATGCCCGTAGACGATTTCTGATGAAATTTTTGTTCTCCTATCAATCTGCTGACATGACAGCAATTGCTCAAAATCGCTAATATCTCGAAAACCAATGCCCGTAGACGATTTCTGATGAAATTTTTGTTCTCCTATCAATATACTGACATGTCACCAATTGCTCAAAATCTGCTGACACGTCAGCAATTGCTCCAAATCGCTAATATCTCGAAAACCAATGCCCGCAGCCGATTTTTGATGAAATTTTTGCCCCCCCTATCAATATACACCACCGGAAGGAGAACTTTAATCTACTGACATGTCAGGAATTGCTCAAAATCGCTAATATTTCGAAAACCTTTGCCCGTAGACGATTTCTGATAAAATTTTTGTTCTCCTATCAATCTACTGACACGTCAGCAATTGCTCAAAATCGCTAAAATCTCTAAAACAAATGCCCGTAGACGATATCTGATGAAATTTTTGTTCTCCTATCAATCTGCTGACATGTCAGCAATTGCTCAAAATCTACTTACATGTCAGCAATTGCTCAAAATCGCTAAAATCTCTAAAACAAATGCCCGTAGACGATTTCTGATGAAATTTTTGTTCTATCAATCTGCAGACATGTCAGCAATTGCTCAAAATCTACTGACATGTCAGCAATTGCTCAAAATCGGTAATATCTCGAAAACCAGACGATTTCTGATGAAATTTTTGTTCTCCTATCAATCTGCTGACATGTCAGCAATTGCTCAAAATCTACTGACATGTCAGCAATTGCTCAAAACCGCTAATATCTCGAAAACCAATGCCCGTAGACGATTTCTGATGAAATTTTTGTTCTCCTATCAATCTACTGACATGTCAGCAATTGCTCAAAATCTACTGACATGTCAGCAATTGCTCAAAATCGCTAAAATCTCTAAAACAAATGCCCGTAGACGATATCTGATAAAATTTTTGTTCTCCTATCAATCTGCTGACATGTCAGCAATTGCTCAAAATCTACTTAAATGTCAGAAATTGCTCAAAATCACTAAAATCTCTAAAAACAAATGCCCATAGACGATTTCTGATGAAATTTTTGTTCTATCAATCTGCTGACATGTCAGCAATTGCTCAAAATCTGCTGACATGTCAGCAATTGCTCAAAATCGCTAATATCTCTAAAACAAATGCCCGTAGACGATTTCTGATGAAATTGTTGTTCTCCTATCAATCTACTTACACGTCAGCAATAGCTCAAAATCTACTGACATGTCAGCAATTGCTCAAAATCGCTAAAATCTCTAAAACAAATGCCCGTAGACGATATCTGATGAAATTTTTGTTCTCCTATCGATCTGCTGACAAGTCAGCAATTGCTCAAAATCTACTGACATGTCAGCGATTGCTCAAAATCGCTAAAATCTCTAAAACAAATGCCCGTAGACGATTTCTGATGAGATTTTTGTTCTTCTATCAATCTGCTGACATGTCAGCAATTGCTCAAAATCTACTGACATGTCAGCAATTGCTCAAAATCGCTAATATCTTGAAAGCCAATGCCCGTAGACGATTTCTGATGAAATTTTTGTTCTCCTATCAATATACTGACATGTCAGCAATTGCTCAAAATCTATTGACATGTCAGCAATTGCTCAAAATCGCTAAAATCTCTAAAACAAATGCCCGTAGAATATATCTGATGAAATTTTTGTTCTCCTATCAATCTACTGACATGTCAGCAATTGCTCAAAATCGCTAATATCTCGAGAACCAATGCCCGTAGACGATTTCTGATGAAATTTTTGTTCTCCTATCAATATACTTACATGTCAGCAATTGCTCAAAATGTACTGACATGTCAGCAAATGCTCAAAATCCCTAAAATCTCGATAACAAATGCCCGTAGACGATTTCTGATGAAATTTTTGTTCTCCTATCAATCTACTGACACGTCAGCAATTGCTCAAAATCTACTGACATGTCAGCAATTGCTCAAAATCGCTAATATGTCGAAAACCAATGCCCGGAAACGATTTCTGATGAAAGTTTTGTTCTCAATCTACTGACATGTCAGCAATTGCTCAAAATCTACTGACATGTCAGCAATTGCTCAAAATCGCTAAAATCTCTAAAACAAATGCCCGTAGACGATATCTGATGCAATTTTTGTACTCCTATCAATCTGCTGACATATCAGCAATTCCTCAAAATCTACTTACATATCAGCAATTGCTCAAAATCTCTAAAACAAATGCCCGTAGACGATATCTGATGAAATTTTTGTTCTCCTATCGATCTGCTGACAAGTCAGCAATTGCTCAAAATCTACTGACATGTCAGCAATTGCTCAAAATCCCTAATATCTCGAAAAACAATGCCCGTAGACGATTTCTGATGAAATTTTTGTTCTCCTATCAATCTGCTGACATGTCAGCAATTGCTCAAAATCGCTAGTATCTCGAAAACCAATGCCCGTAGACGATTTCTGATGAAATTTTTGTTCTCCTATCGATCTGCTGACAAGTCAGCAATTGCTCAAAATCTACTGACATGTCAGCAATTGCTCGAACTCGCTAATATCTCGAAAATCAATGCACGTAGACGATTTCTGATGAAATTTTTGTTCTCCTATCAATCTACTTACACGTCAGCAATAGCTCAAAATCTACTGACATGTCAGCAATTGCTCAAAATCGCTAAAATCTCTAAAACAAATGCCCGTAGACGATATCTGATGAAATTTTTGTTCTCCTATCGATCTGCTGACAAGTCAGCAATTGCTCAAAATCTACTGACATGTCAGCAATTGCTCAAAATCGCTAATATCAGGAAAACCAATGCCCGTAGACGATTTCTTTTGTTCTATCAATCTACTGACATGTCAGCAATTGCTCAAAATCTACTTACACGTCAGCAATTGCTCAAAATCGTTAAAATCCCTAAAACAAATGCCCGTAGACGATTTCTGATGAAATTTTTGTTCTGACATGTAAGCAGATTGATAGGAGAACAAAAATTTCATCAGAGATCGTCTACGGGCATTGGTTTTCGAGATATTAGCGAGTTCGAGCAATTGCTGACATGTCAGTAGATTTTGAGCAATTGCTGACATGTCAGCAGATTGATAGGAGAACAAAAATTTCATCAGAAATCGTCTACGGGCATTTGTTTTAGAGATATTAGCGATTTTGAGCAATTGCTGACATGTCAGCAGATTTCGAGCAATTGGTGACATGTCAGCAGATTGATAGGAGAACAAAGATTTCATCAGAAATCGTCTACGGGCATTTGTTTTAGAGATTTTAGCGATTTTGAGCAATTGCTGACATGTAAGTAGATTTTGAGCAATTGCTGACATGGCAGCAGATTTATAGGAGAACAAAAATTTCATCAGAAATCGTCTACGGGCATTTGTTTTTGAGATTTTAGCGATTTTGAGCAATTGCTGACATGTCAGCAGATTGATAGGAGAACAAAAATTTCATCAGAAATCGTCTACGGGCATTGGTTTTAGAGATTTTAGCAATTTTGAGCAATTGCTGACATGTCAGCAGATTGATAGAACAAAAATTTCATCAGAAATCGTCTACGGGCATTTGTTTTCGAGATTTTAGCGATTTTGAGCAATTGCTGACATGTCAGTAGATTTTGAGCAATTGCTGACATGTCAGCAGCTTGATAGGAGAACAAAAATTTCATCAAAAATCGTCTACGGGCATTGGTTTTCGAGATACTAGCGATTGTGAGCAATTGCTGACATGTCAGCAGATTTTGAGCAATTGCTGACATGTCAGCAGATTGATAGGAGAACAAAAATTTCATCAGAAATCGTCTACGGGCATTGGTTTTAGAGATTTTAGCGATTTTGAGCAATTGCTGACATGTCAACAGATTGATAGGAGAACAACAATTTCATCAGAAATCGACTACGGGCATTGGTTTTAGAGATATTGGCGATTTTGAGCAGTTGCTGACATGTCACTAGATTTTGAGCAATTGGTGACATGTCAGCAGATTGATAGGAGAACAAAAATTTCATCAGAAATCGTCTACGGGTATTGGTTTTCGAGATATTAGCGATTTTGAGCAATTACTGACATGTCAGCAGATTTTGAGCAATTGCTGACATGTCAGCAGATTGATAGGAGAACAAAAATTTCATCAGAAAACGTCTACGGGCATTGGTTTTCGAGATATTAGCGATTTTGAGCAATTGCTGACATGTAAGTAGATTTTGAGCAATTGCTGACATGTCAGCAGATTGATAGGAGAACAAAAATTTCATCAGAAATCGTCTATGGGCATTTGTTTTTGAAATTTTAGCGATTTTGAGCCATTCCTGACATGTCAGTAGATTTTGAGCAATTGCTGACATGTCAGCAGATTGATAGGAGAACAAAAATTTCATCAGAAATCGTCTACGGGCATTGGTTTTCGAGATACTAGCGATTGTGAGCAATTGCTGACATGTCAGCAGATTTTGAGCAATTGCTGACATGTCAGCAGATTGATAGGAGAACAAAAATTTCATCAGAAACATTTGTTTTCGAGATTTTAGCGATTTTGAGCAATTGCTGACATGTCAGTAGATTTTGAGCAATTGCCGACATGTCAGTAGATTGATAGGAGAACAAAAATTTCATCAGAAATCGTCTACGGGCATTGGTTTTCGAGATACTAGCGATTTTGAGCAATTGCTGACATGTCAGTAGATTTTGAGCAATTGCTGACATGTCAGTAGATTTTGAGCAATTGCTGACATGTCAGCAGATTGATAGGAGAACAAAAATTTCATCAGAAATCGTCTACGGGCATTGGTTTTAGAGATTTTAGCAATTTTGAGCAATTGCTGACATGTCAGCAGATTTTGAGAAATTGCTGACATGTCAGCAGATTGATAGGAGAACAACAATTTCATCAGAAATCGACTACGGGCATTGGTTTTAGAGATATTGGCGATTTTGAGCAGTTGCTGACATGTCAGTCGATTTTGAGCAATTGCTGACATGTCAGCAGATTGATAGGAGAACAAAAATTTCATCAGAAATCGTCTACGGGCATTGGCTTTCGAGATATTGGCGATTTTGAGCAGTTGCTGACATGTCAGTAGATTTTGAGCAATTGCTGACATGTCAGCAAATTGATAGGAGAACAAAAATTTCATCAGAAATCGTCTACGGGCATTGGATTTCGAGATACTAGTGATTTTGAGCAATTACTGACATGTCAGCAGATTTTGAGCAATTGCTGACATGTCAGCAGATTGATAGGAGAACAAAAATTTCATCAGAAATCGTCTACGGGCATTTGTTTTAGAGATTTTAGCGATTTTGAGCAATTGCTGACATGTCAGCAGATTGATAGGAGAACAAAAATTTCATCAGAAATCGTCTACGGGCTTTGGTTTTCGAGATATTAGCGATTTTGAGCAATTGCTGACATGTCAGTAGATTTTGAGCAATTGCTGACATGTCAGCAGATTGATAGGAGAACAAAAATTTCATCAGAAATCGTCTATGGGCATTTGTTTTTGAGATTTTAGCGATTTTGAGCCATTGCTGACATGTCAGTAGATTTTGAGCAATTGCTGACATGTCAGCAGATTGATAGGAGAACAAAAATTTCATCAGTAATCGTCTACGGGCATTGGTTTTCGAGATACTAGCGATTTTGAGCAATTGCTGACATGTCAGCAGATTGATAGGAGAACAAAAATTTCATCAGAAATCGTCTACGGGCCTTTGGTTTAGAGATTTTAGCGATTTTGAGCAATTGCTGACATGTAAGTAGATTTTGAGCAATTGCTGACATGTCAGCAGATTGATAGGAGAACAAAAATTTCATCAGAAATGGACTATGGGCATTTGTTTTTGAGATTTTAGCGATTTTGAGCCATTCCTGACACGTCAGTAGATTTTGAGCAATTGCTGACATGTCAGCAGATTCATAGGAGAACACAAATTTCATCAGAAATCGTCTACGGGCATTGGTTTTCGAGATACTAGCGATTGTGAGCAATTGCTGACATGTCAGCAGATTTTGAGCAATTGCTGACATGTCAGCAGATTGATAGGAGAACAAAAATTTCATCAGAAATCGTCTACGGGCATTTGTTTTCGAGATTTTAGCGATTTTGAGCAATTGCTGACATGTCAGTAGATTTTGAGCAATTGCTGACATGTCAGCAGATTGATAGGAGAACAAAAATTTCATCAGAAATCGTCTACGGGCATTGGTTTTCGAGATACTAGCGATTGTGAGCAATTGCTGACATGTCAGCAGATTGTGAGCAATTGCTGACATGTCAGCAGATTGATAGGAGAACAAAAATTTCATCAGAAATCGTCTACGGGCATTGGTTTTAGAGATTTTAGCGATTTTGAGCAATTGCTGACATGTCAGCAGATTGATAGGAGAACAACAATTTCATAAGAAATCGACTACGGGCATTGGTTTTAGAGATATTGGCGATTTTGAGCAGTTGCTGACATGTCAGTAGATTTTGAGCAATTGGTGACATGTCAGCAGATTGATAGGAGAACAAAAATTTCATCAGAAATCGTCTACGGGGATTGGATTTCGAGATACTAGTGATTTTGAGCAATTACTGACATGTCAGCAGATTTTGAGCAATTGCTGACATGTCAGCAGATTGATAGGAGAACAAAAATTTCATCAGAAATCGTCTACGGGCATTTGTTTTAGAGATTTTAGCGATTTTGAGCAATTGCTGACATGTAAGTAGATTTTGAGCAATTGCTGACATGTCAGCAGATTGATAGGAGAACAAAAATTTCATCAGAAATCGTCTACGGGCTTTGGTTTTCGAGATATTAGCGATTTTGAGCAATTGCTGACATGTCAGTAGATTTTGAGCAATTGCTGACATGTCAGCAGATTGATAGGAGAACAAAAATTTCATCAGAAATCGTCTATGGGCATTTGTTTTTGAGATTTTAGCGATTTTGAGCCATTGCTGACATGTCAGTAGATTTTGAGCAATTGCTGACATGTCAGCAGATTGATAGGAGAACAAAAATTTCATCAGTAATCGTCTACGGGCATTGGTTTTCGAGATACTAGCGATTTTGAGCAATTGCTGACATGTCAGCAGATTGATAGGAGAACAAAAATTTCATCAGAAATCGTCTACGGGCATTGGTTTTAGAGATTTTAGCAATTTTGAGCAATTGCTGACATGTCAGCAGATTTTGAGAAATTGCTGACATGTCAGCAGATTGATAGGAGAACAACAATTTCATCAGAAATCGACTACGGGCATTGGTTTTAGAGATATTGGCGATTTTGAGCAGTTGCTGACATGTCAGTAGATTTTGAGCAATTGCTGACATGTCAGCAGATTGATAGGAGAACAAAAATTTCATCAGAAATCGTCTACGGGCATTGGTTTTCGGGATATTAGCGATTTTGAGCAATTACTGACATGTCAGCAGATTTTGAGCAATTGCTGACATGTCAGCAGATTGATAGGAGAACAAAAATTTCATCAGAAATCGTCTACGGGCATTGGTTTTCGAGATATTAGCGATTTTGAGCAATTGCTGACATGTCAGTAGATTTTGAGCAATTGGTGACGTGTCAGCAGATTGATAGGAGAACAAAAATTTCATCAGAAATCGTCTACGGGCATTGGTTTTCGGGATATTAGCGATTTTGAGCAATTACTGACATGTCAGCAGATTTTGAGCAATTGCTGACATGTCAGCAGATTGATAGGAGAACAAAAATTTCATCAGAAATCGTCTACGGGCATTGGTTTTCGAGATACTTGCGATTGTGAGCAATTGCTGACATGTCAGCAGATTTTGAGCAATTGCTGACATGTCAGCAGATTGATAGGAGAACAAAAATTTCATCAGAAATCGTCTACGGGCATTTGTTTTCGAGATTTTAGCGATTTTGAGCAATTGCTGACATGTCAGTAGATTTTGAGCAATTGCTGACATGTCAGCAGATTGATAGGAGAACAAAAATTTCATCAGAAATCGTCTACGGGCATTGGTTTTCGAGATACTAGCGATTGTGAGCAATTGCTGACATGTCAGCAGATTGATAGGAGAACAAAAATTTCATCAGAAATCGTCTACGGGCATTGGTTTTAGAGATTTTAGCGATTTTGAGCAATTGCTGACATGTCAGCAGATTGATAGGAGAACAACAATTTCATAAGAAATCGACTACGGGCATTGGTTTTAGAGATATTGGCGATTTTGAGCAGTTGCTGACATGTCAGTAGATTTTGAGCAATTGGTGACATGTCAGCAGATTGATAGGAGAACAAAAATTTCATCAGAAATCGTCTACGGGCATTGGTTTTCGAGATATTAGCGATTTTGAGCAATTACTGACATGTCAGCAGATTTTGAGCAATTGCTGACATGTAAGCAGATTGATAGGAGAACAAAAATTTCATCAGAAAACGTCTACGGGCATTGGTTTTCGAGATATTAGCGATTTTGAGCAATTGCTGACATGTCAGCAGATTTTGAGCAATTGCTGACATGTCAGCAGATTGATAGGAGAACACAAATTTCATCAGAAATCGTCTACGGGCCTTTGGTTTAGAGATTTTAGCGATTTTGAGCAATTGCTGACATGTAAGTAGATTTTGAGCAATTGCTGACATGTCAGCAGATTGATAGGAGAACAAAAATTTCATCAGAAATCGTCTATGGGCATTTGTTTTTGAAATATTAGCGATTTTGAGCCATTCCTGACATGTCAGTAGATTTTGAGCAATTGCTGACATGTCAGCAGATTGATAGGAGAACAAAAATTTCATCAGAAATCGTCTACGGGCATTGGTTTTCGAGATACTAGCGATTGTGAGCAATTGCTGACATGTCAGCAGATTTTGAGCAATTGCTGACATGTCAGCAGATTGATAGGAGAACAAAAATTTCATCAGAAACATTTGTTTTCGAGATTTTAGCGATTTTGAGCAATTGCTGACATGTCAGTAGATTTTGAGCAATTGCCGACATGTCAGTAGATTGATAGGAGAACAAAAATTTCATCAGAAATCGTCTACGGGCATTGGTTTTCGAGATACTAGCGATTTTGAGCAATTGCTGACATGTCAGTAGATTTTGAGCAATTGCTGACATGTCAGTAGATTTTGAGCAATTGCTGACATGTCAGCAGATTGATAGGAGAACAAAAATTTCATCAGAAATCGTCTACGGGCATTGGTTTTAGAGATTTTAGCAATTTTGAGCAATTGCTGACATGTCAGCAGATTTTGAGAAATTGCTGACATGTCAGCAGATTGATAGGAGAACAACAATTTCATCAGAAATCGACTACGGGCATTGGTTTTAGAGATATTGGCGATTTTGAGCAGTTGCTGACATGTCAGTCGATTTTGAGCAATTGCTGACATGTCAGCAGATTGATAGGAGAACAAAAATTTCATCAGAAATCGTCTACGGGCATTGGCTTTCGAGATATTGGCGATTTTGAGCAGTTGCTGACATGTCAGTAGATTTTGAGCAATTGCTGACATGTCAGCAAATTGATAGGAGAACAAAAATTTCATCAGAAATCGTCTACGGGCATTGGATTTCGAGATACTAGTGATTTTGAGCAATTACTGACATGTCAGCAGATTTTGAGCAATTGCTGACATGTCAGCAGATTGATAGGAGAACAAAAATTTCATCAGAAATCGTCTACGGGCATTTGTTTTAGAGATTTTAGCGATTTTGAGCAATTGCTGACATGTCAGCAGATTGATAGGAGAACAAAAATTTCATCAGAAATCGTCTACGGGCTTTGGTTTTCGAGATATTAGCGATTTTGAGCAATTGCTGACATGTCAGTAGATTTTGAGCAATTGCTGACATGTCAGCAGATTGATAGGAGAACAAAAATTTCATCAGAAATCGTCTATGGGCATTTGTTTTTGAGATTTTAGCGATTTTGAGCCATTGCTGACATGTCAGTAGATTTTGAGCAATTGCTGACATGTCAGCAGATTGATAGGAGAACAAAAATTTCATCAGTAATCGTCTACGGGCATTGGTTTTCGAGATACTAGCGATTTTGAGCAATTGCTGACATGTCAGCAGATTGATAGGAGAACAAAAATTTCATCAGAAATCGTCTACGGGCCTTTGGTTTAGAGATTTTAGCGATTTTGAGCAATTGCTGACATGTAAGTAGATTTTGAGCAATTGCTGACATGTCAGCAGATTGATAGGAGAACAAAAATTTCATCAGAAATGGACTATGGGCATTTGTTTTTGAGATTTTAGCGATTTTGAGCCATTCCTGACACGTCAGTAGATTTTGAGCAATTGCTGACATGTCAGCAGATTCATAGGAGAACACAAATTTCATCAGAAATCGTCTACGGGCATTGGTTTTCGAGATACTAGCGATTGTGAGCAATTGCTGACATGTCAGCAGATTTTGAGCAATTGCTGACATGTCAGCAGATTGATAGGAGAACAAAAATTTCATCAGAAATCGTCTACGGGCATTTGTTTTCGAGATTTTAGCGATTTTGAGCAATTGCTGACATGTCAGTAGATTTTGAGCAATTGCTGACATGTCAGCAGATTGATAGGAGAACAAAAATTTCATCAGAAATCGTCTACGGGCATTGGTTTTCGAGATACTAGCGATTGTGAGCAATTGCTGACATGTCAGCAGATTTTGAGCAATTGCTGACATGTCAGCAGATTGATAGGAGAACAAAAATTTCATCAGAAATCGTCTACGGGCATTGGTTTTAGAGATTTTAGCGATTTTGAGCAATTGCTGACATGTCAGCAGATTGATAGGAGAACAACAATTTCATAAGAAATCGACTACGGGCATTGGTTTTAGAGATATTGGCGATTTTGAGCAGTTGCTGACATGTCAGTAGATTTTGAGCAATTGGTGACATGTCAGCAGATTGATAGGAGAACAAAAATTTCATCAGAAATCGTCTACGGGGATTGGATTTCGAGATACTAGTGATTTTGAGCAATTACTGACATGTCAGCAGATTTTGAGCAATTGCTGACATGTCAGCAGATTGATAGGAGAACAAAAATTTCATCAGAAATCGTCTACGGGCATTTGTTTTAGAGATTTTAGCGATTTTGAGCAATTGCTGACATGTAAGTAGATTTTGAGCAATTGCTGACATGTCAGCAGATTGATAGGAGAACAAAAATTTCATCAGAAATCGTCTACGGGCTTTGGTTTTCGAGATATTAGCGATTTTGAGCAATTGCTGACATGTCAGTAGATTTTGAGCAATTGCTGACATGTCAGCAGATTGATAGGAGAACAAAAATTTCATCAGAAATCGTCTATGGGCATTTGTTTTTGAGATTTTAGCGATTTTGAGCCATTGCTGACATGTCAGTAGATTTTGAGCAATTGCTGACATGTCAGCAGATTGATAGGAGAACAAAAATTTCATCAGTAATCGTCTACGGGCATTGGTTTTCGAGATACTAGCGATTTTGAGCAATTGCTGACATGTCAGCAGATTGATAGGAGAACAAAAATTTCATCAGAAATCGTCTACGGGCATTGGTTTTAGAGATTTTAGCAATTTTGAGCAATTGCTGACATGTCAGCAGATTTTGAGAAATTGCTGACATGTCAGCAGATTGATAGGAGAACAACAATTTCATCAGAAATCGACTACGGGCATTGGTTTTAGAGATATTGGCGATTTTGAGCAGTTGCTGACATGTCAGTAGATTTTGAGCAATTGCTGACATGTCAGCAGATTGATAGGAGAACAAAAATTTCATCAGAAATCGTCTACGGGCATTGGTTTTCGGGATATTAGCGATTTTGAGCAATTACTGACATGTCAGCAGATTTTGAGCAATTGCTGACATGTCAGCAGATTGATAGGAGAACAAAAATTTCATCAGAAATCGTCTACGGGCATTGGTTTTCGAGATATTAGCGATTTTGAGCAATTGCTGACATGTCAGTAGATTTTGAGCAATTGGTGACGTGTCAGCAGATTGATAGGAGAACAAAAATTTCATCAGAAATCGTCTACGGGCATTGGTTTTCGGGATATTAGCGATTTTGAGCAATTACTGACATGTCAGCAGATTTTGAGCAATTGCTGACATGTCAGCAGATTGATAGGAGAACAAAAATTTCATCAGAAATCGTCTACGGGCATTGGTTTTCGAGATACTTGCGATTGTGAGCAATTGCTGACATGTCAGCAGATTTTGAGCAATTGCTGACATGTCAGCAGATTGATAGGAGAACAAAAATTTCATCAGAAATCGTCTACGGGCATTTGTTTTCGAGATTTTAGCGATTTTGAGCAATTGCTGACATGTCAGTAGATTTTGAGCAATTGCTGACATGTCAGCAGATTGATAGGAGAACAAAAATTTCATCAGAAATCGTCTACGGGCATTGGTTTTCGAGATACTAGCGATTGTGAGCAATTGCTGACATGTCAGCAGATTGATAGGAGAACAAAAATTTCATCAGAAATCGTCTACGGGCATTGGTTTTAGAGATTTTAGCGATTTTGAGCAATTGCTGACATGTCAGCAGATTGATAGGAGAACAACAATTTCATAAGAAATCGACTACGGGCATTGGTTTTAGAGATATTGGCGATTTTGAGCAGTTGCTGACATGTCAGTAGATTTTGAGCAATTGGTGACATGTCAGCAGATTGATAGGAGAACAAAAATTTCATCAGAAATCGTCTACGGGCATTGGTTTTCGAGATATTAGCGATTTTGAGCAATTACTGACATGTCAGCAGATTTTGAGCAATTGCTGACATGTAAGCAGATTGATAGGAGAACAAAAATTTCATCAGAAAACGTCTACGGGCATTGGTTTTCGAGATATTAGCGATTTTGAGCAATTGCTGACATGTCAGCAGATTTTGAGCAATTGCTGACATGTCAGCAGATTGATAGGAGAACACAAATTTCATCAGAAATCGTCTACGGGCCTTTGGTTTAGAGATTTTAGCGATTTTGAGCAATTGCTGACATGTAAGTAGATTTTGAGCAATTGCTGACATGTCAGCAGATTGATAGGAGAACAAAAATTTCATCAGAAATCGTCTATGGGCATTTGTTTTTGAGATTTTAGCGATTTTGAGCCATTCCTGACATGTCAGTAGATTTTGAGCAATTGCTGACATGTCAGCAGATTGATAGGAGAACAAAAATTTCATCAGAAATCGTCTACGGGCATTGGTTTTCGAGATACTAGCGATTGTGAGCAATTGCTGACATGTCAGCAGATTTTGAGCAATTGCTGACATGTCAGCAGATTGATAGGAGAACAAAAATTTCATCAGAAATCGTCTAAGGGCATTGGTTTTCGAGATATTAGCGATTTTGAGCAATTGCTGACATGTCAGTAGATTTTGAGCAATTGGTGACGTGTCAGCAGATTGATAGGAGAACAAAAATTTCATCAGAAATCGTCTACGGGCATTGGTTTTCGAGATATTAGCGATTTTGAGCAATTGCTGACATGTCAGTAGATTTTGAGCAATTGGTGACGTGTCAGCAGATTGATAGGAGAACAAAAATTTCATCAGAAATCGTCTACGGGCATTGGCTTTCGAGATATTGGCGATTTTGAGCAGTTGCTGACATGTCAGTAGATTTTGAGCAATTGCTGACATGTCAGCAGATTGATAGGAGAACAAAAATTTCATCAGAAATCGTCTACGGGCATTTGTTTTAGAGATTTTAGCGATTTTGAGCAATTGCTGACATGTAAGTAGATTTTGAGCAATTGCTGACATGTCAGCAGATTGATAGGAGAACAAAAATTTCATCAGAAATCGTCTACGGGCTTTGGTTTTCGAGATATTAGCGATTTTGAGCAATTGCTGACATGTCAGTAGATTTTGAGCAATTGCTGACATGTCAGCAGATTGATAGGAGAACAAAAATTTCATCAGAAATCGTCTACGGGCATTGGTTTTAGAGATTTTAGCGATTTTGAGCAATTGCTGACATGTCAGCAGATTGATAGGAGAACAACAATTTCATAAGAAATCGACTACGGGCATTGGTTTTAGAGATATTGGCGATTTTGAGCAGTTGCTGACATGTCAGTAGATTTTGAGCAATTGGTGACATGTCAGCAGATTGATAGGAGAACAAAAATTTCATCAGAAATCGTCTACGGGGATTGGATTTCGAGATACTAGTGATTTTGAGCAATTACTGACATGTCAGCAGATTTTGAGCAATTGCTGACATGTCAGCAGATTGATAGGAGAACAAAAATTTCATCAGAAATCGTCTACGGGCATTTGTTTTAGAGATTTTAGCGATTTTGAGCAATTGCTGACATGTAAGTAGATTTTGAGCAATTGCTGACATGTCAGCAGATTGATAGGAGAACAAAAATTTCATCAGAAATCGTCTACGGGCTTTGGTTTTCGAGATATTAGCGATTTTGAGCAATTGCTGACATGTCAGTAGATTTTGAGCAATTGCTGACATGTCAGCAGATTGATAGGAGAACAAAAATTTCATCAGAAATCGTCTATGGGCATTTGTTTTTGAGATTTTAGCGATTTTGAGCCATTGCTGACATGTCAGTAGATTTTGAGCAATTGCTGACATGTCAGCAGATTGATAGGAGAACAAAAATTTCATCAGTAATCGTCTACGGGCATTGGTTTTCGAGATACTAGCGATTTTGAGCAATTGCTGACATGTCAGCAGATTGATAGGAGAACAAAAATTTCATCAGAAATCGTCTACGGGCATTGGTTTTAGAGATTTTAGCAATTTTGAGCAATTGCTGACATGTCAGCAGATTTTGAGAAATTGCTGACATGTCAGCAGATTGATAGGAGAACAACAATTTCATCAGAAATCGACTACGGGCATTGGTTTTAGAGATATTGGCGATTTTGAGCAGTTGCTGACATGTCAGTAGATTTTGAGCAATTGCTGACATGTCAGCAGATTGATAGGAGAACAAAAATTTCATCAGAAATCGTCTACGGGCATTGGTTTTCGGGATATTAGCGATTTTGAGCAATTACTGACATGTCAGCAGATTTTGAGCAATTGCTGACATGTCAGCAGATTGATAGGAGAACAAAAATTTCATCAGAAATCGTCTACGGGCATTGGTTTTCGAGATATTAGCGATTTTGAGCAATTGCTGACATGTCAGTAGATTTTGAGCAATTGGTGACGTGTCAGCAGATTGATAGGAGAACAAAAATTTCATCAGAAATCGTCTACGGGCATTGGTTTTAGAGATATTGGCGATTTTGAGCAGTTGCTGACATGTCAGTAGATTTTGAGCAATTGCTGACATGTCAGCAGATTGATAGGAGAACAAAAATTTCATCAGAAATCGTCTACGGGCATTGGTTTTCGGGATATTAGCGATTTTGAGCAATTACTGACATGTCAGCAGATTTTGAGCAATTGCTGACATGTCAGCAGATTGATAGGAGAACAAAAATTTCATCAGAAATCGTCTACGGGCATTGGTTTTCGAGATACTAGCGATTGTGAGCAATTGCTGACATGTCAGCAGATTTTGAGCAATTGCTGACATGTCAGCAGATTGATAGGAGAACAAAAATTTCATCAGAAATCGTCTACGGGCATTTGTTTTCGAGATTTTAGCGATTTTGAGCAATTGCTGACATGTCAGTAGATTTTGAGCAATTGCTGACATGTCAGCAGATTGATAGGAGAACAAAAATTTCATCAGAAATCGTCTACGGGCATTGGTTTTCGAGATACTAGCGATTGTGAGCAATTGCTGACATGTCAGCAGATTGATAGGAGAACAAAAATTTCATCAGAAATCGTCTACGGGCATTGGTTTTAGAGATTTTAGCGATTTTGAGCAATTGCTGACATGTCAGCAGATTGATAGGAGAACAACAATTTCATAAGAAATCGACTACGGGCATTGGTTTTAGAGATATTGGCGATTTTGAGCAGTTGCTGACATGTCAGTAGATTTTGAGCAATTGGTGACATGTCAGCAGATTGATAGGAGAACAAAAATTTCATCAGAAATCGTCTACGGGCATTGGTTTTCGAGATATTAGCGATTTTGAGCGCAATTGCTGACATGTAAGCAGATTGATAGGAGAACAAAAATTTCATCAGAAAACGTCTACGGGCATTGGTTTTCGAGATATTAGCGATTTTGAGCAATTGCTGACATGTCAGCAGATTTTGAGCAATTGCTGACATGTCAGCAGATTGATAGGAGAACACAAATTTCATCAGAAATCGTCTACGGGCCTTTGATTTTGAGCCATTCCTGACATGTCAGTAGATTTTGAGCAATTGCTGACATGTCAGCAGATTGATAGGAGAACAAAAATTTCATCAGAAATCGTCTACGGGCATTGGTTTTCGAGATACTAGCGATTGTGAGCAATTGCTGACATGTCAGCAGATTTTGAGCAATTGCTGACATGTCAGCAGATTGATAGGAGAACAAAAATTTCATCAGAAATCGTCTACGGGCATTGGTTTTCGAGATATTAGCGATTTTGAGCAATTGCTGACATGTCAGTAGATTTTGAGCAATTGGTGACGTGTCAGCAGATTAATAGGAGAACAAAAATTTCATCAGAAATCGTCTACGGGCATTGGTTTTCGAGATATTAGCGATTTTGAGCAATTGCTGACATGTCAGTAGATTTTGAGCAATTGGTGACGTGTCAGCAGATTGATAGGAGAACAAAAATTTCATCAGAAATCGTCTACGGGCATTGGCTTTCGAGATATTGGCGATTTTGAGCAGTTGCTGACATGTCAGTAGATTTTGAGCAATTGCTGACATGTCAGCAGATTGATAGGAGAACAAAAATTTCATCAGAAATCGTCTACGGGCATTTGTTTTAGAGATTTTAGCGATTTTGAGCAATTGCTGACATGTCAGTAGATTTTGAGCAATTGGTGACATGTCAGCAGATTGATAGGAGAACAAAAATTTCATCAGAAATCGTCTACGGGCATTGGTTTTCGAGATATTAGCGATTTTGAGCAATTACTGACATGTCAGCAGATTTTGAGCAATTGCTGACATGTCAGCAGATTGATAGGAG
Source organism: Dioctria rufipes (assembly GCA_963924295.1). Lineage (NCBI taxonomy): Eukaryota > Metazoa > Arthropoda > Insecta > Diptera > Asilidae > Dioctria > Dioctria rufipes. Next base: position 178,106,749 of record OZ002743.1, read on the forward strand.
AACAAAAATTTCATCAGAAAACGTCTACGGGCATTTGTTTTAGAGATTTTAGCGATTTTGAGCAATTGCTGACATGTCAGTAGATTTTGAGCAATTGGTGACATGTCAGCAGATTGATAGGAGAACAAAAATTTCATCAGAAATCGTCTACGGGCATTGGTTTTCGAGATATTAGCGATTTTGAGCAATTACTGACATGTCAGCAGATTTTGAGCAATTGCTGACATGTCAGCAGATTGATAGGAGAACAAAAATTTCATCAGAAATCGTCTACGGGCATTGGTTTTCGAGATATTAGCGATTTTGAGCAATTGCTGACATGTCAGTAGATTTTGAGCAATTGGTGACGTGTCAGCAGATTAATAGGAGAACAAAAATTTCATCAGAAATCGTCTACGGGCATTGGTTTTCGAGATATTAGCGATTTTGAGCAATTGCTGACATGTCAGTAGATTTTGAGCAATTGGTGACGTGTCAGCAGATTGATAGGAGAACAAAAATTTCATCAGAAATCGTCTACGGGCATTGGCTTTCGAGATATTGGCGATTTTGAGCAGTTGCTGACATGTCAGTAGATTTTGAGCAATTGCTGACATGTCAGCAGATTGATAGGAGAACAAAAATTTCATCAGAAATCGTCTACGGGCATTTGTTTTAGAGATTTTAGCGATTTTGAGCAATTGCTGACATGTCAGTAGATTTTGAGCAATTGGTGGCATGTCAGCAGATTGATAGGAGAACAAAAATTTCATCAGAAATCGTCTACGGGCATTGGTTTTCGAGATATTAGCGATTTTGAGCAATTACTGACATGTCAGCAGATTTTGAGCAATTGCTGACATGTCAGCAGATTGATAGGAGAACAAAAATTTCATCAGAAAACGTCTACGGGCATTGGTTTTCGAGATATTAGCGATTTTGAGCAATTGCTGACATGTCAGCAGATTGATAGGAGAACAAAAATTTCATCAGAAATCGTCTACGGGCATTTGTTTTCGAGATTTTAGCGATTTTGAGCAATTGCTGACATGTCAGTAGATTTTGAGCAATTGCCGACATGTCAGTAGATTGATAGGAGAACAAAAATTTCATCAGAAATCGTCTACGGGCATTGGTTTTCGAGATATAGCGATTTTGAGCAATTACTGACATGTCAGCAGATTTTGAGCAATTGCTGACATGTCAGCAGATTGATAGGAGAACAAAAATTTCATCAGAAAACGTCTACGGGCATTGGTTTTCGAGATATTAGCGATTTTGAGCAATTGCTGACATGTCAGCAGATTGATAGGAGAACAAAAATTTCATCAGAAATCGTCTACGGGCATTTGTTTTCGAGATTTTAGCGATTTTGAGCAATTGCTGACATGTCAGTAGATTTTGAGCAATTGCCGACATGTCAGTAGATTGATAGGAGAACAAAAATTTCATCAGAAATCGTCTACGGGCATTGGTTTTCGAGATACTAGCGATTTTGAGCAATTGCTGACATGTCAGTAGATTTTGAGCAATTGCTGACATGTCAGCAGATTGATAGGAGAACAAAAATTTCATCAGAAATCGTCTACGGGCATTGGTTTTAGCGATTTTAGCGATTTTGAGCAATTGCTGACATGTCAGCAGATTTTGAGAAATTGCTGACATGTCAGCAGATTGATAGGAGAACAAAAAGTTCATCAGAAATCGTCTACGGGCATTTGTTTTAGAGATTTTAGCGATTTTGAGCAATTGCTGACATGTAAGTAGATTTTGAGCAATTGCTGACATGTCAGCAGATTGATAGGAGAACAAAAATTTCATCAGAAATCGTCTACGGGCATTTGTTTTAGAGATTTTAGCGATTTGGAGCAGTTGCTGACATGTCAGTAGATTTTGAGCAATTGCTGACATGTCAGCAGATTGATAGGAGAACAAAAATTTCATCAGAAATCGTCTACGGGCATTGGTTTTAGAGATTTTAGGGATTTTGAGCCATTCCTGACATGTCAGTAGATTTTGAGCAATTGCTGACATGTCAGCAGATTGATAGGAGAACAAAAATTTCATCAGAAATCGTCTACGGGCCTTTGGTTTAGAGATTTTAGCGATTTTGAGCAGTTGCTGACATGTCAGTAGATTTTGAGCAATTGCTGACATGTCAGCAGATTGATAGGAGAACAAAAATTTCATCAGAAATCGTCTACGGGCATTTGTTTTCGAGATTTTAGCGATTTTGAGCAGTTGCTGACATGTCAGTAGATTTTGAGCAATTGCTGACATGTCAGCAGATTGATAGGAGAACAAAAATTTCATCAGAAATCGTCTACGGGCATTGGTTTTAGAGATTTTAGCGATTTTGAGCCATTCCTGACATGTCAGTAGATTTTGAGCAATTGCTGACATGTCAGCAGATTGATAGGAGAACAAAAATTTCATCAGAAATCGTCTACGGGCATTGGTTTTCGAGATACTAGCGATTGTGAGCAATTGCTGACATGTCAGCAGATTTTGAGCAATTGCTGACATGTCAGCAGATTGATAGGAGAACAAAAATTTCATCAGAAATCGTCTACGGGCATTTGTTTTCGAGATTTTAGCGATTTTGAGCAATTGCTGACATGTCAGTAGATTTTGAGCAATTGCTGACATGTCAGCAGATTGATAGGAGAACAAAAATTTCATCAGAAATCGTCTACGGGCATTGGTTTTCGAGATACTAGCGATTGTGAGCAATTGCTGACATGTCAGCAGATTGATAGGAGAACAAAAATTTCATCAGAAATCGTCTACGGGCATTGGTTTTAGAGATTTTAGCGATTTTGAGCAAGTGCTGACATGTCAGTAGATTTTGAGCAATTGGTGACATGTCAGCAGATTGATAGGAGAACAAAAATTTCATCAGAAATCGTCTACGGGCATTGGTTTTCGAGATATTAGCGATTTTGAGCAATTACTGACATGTCAGCAGATTTTGAGCAATTGCTGACATTTCAGCAGATTGATAGGAGAACAAAAATTTCATCAGAAAACGTCTACGGGCATTTGTTTTCGAGATTTTAGCGATTTTGAGCAATTGCTGACATGTCAGTACATTTTGAGCAATTGCCGACATGTCAGTAGATTGATAGGAGAACAAAAATTTCATCAGAAATCGTCTACGGGCATTGGTTTTCGAGATATAGCGATTTTGAGCAATTACTGACATGTCAGCAGATTTTGAGCAATTGCTGACATGTCAGCAGATTGATAGGAGAACAAAAATTTCATCAGAAAACGTCTACGGGCATTGGTTTTCGAGATATTAGCGATTTTGAGCAATTGCTGACATGTCAGCAGATTGATAGGAGAACAAAAATTTCATCAGAAATCGTCTACGGGCATTTGTTTTCGAGATTTTAGCGATTTTGAGCAATTGCTGACATGTCAGTAGATTTTGAGCAATTGCCGACATGTCAGTAGATTGATAGGAGAACAAAAATTTCATCAGAAATCGTCTACGGGCATTGGTTTTCGAGATACTAGCGATTTTGAGCAATTGCTGACATGTCAGTAGATTTTGAGCAATTGCTGACATGTCAGCAGATTGATAGGAGAACAAAAATTTCATCAGAAATCGTCTACGGGCATTGGTTTTAGCGATTTTAGCGATTTTGAGCAATTGCTGACATGTCAGCAGATTTTGAGAAATTGCTGACATGTCAGCAGATTGATAGGAGAACAAAAATTTCATCAGAAAACGTCTACGGGCATTGGTTTTCGAGATATTAGCGATTTTGAGCAATTGCTGACATGTCAGCAGATTGATAGGAGAACAAAAATTTCATCAGAAATCGTCTACGGGCATTTGTTTTCGAGATTTTAGCGATTTTGAGCAATTGCTGACATGTCAGTAGATTTTGAGCAATTGCCGACATGTCAGTAGATTGATAGGAGAACAAAAATTTCATCAGAAATCGTCTACGGGCATTGGTTTTCGAGATATAGCGATTTTGAGCAATTACTGACATGTCAGCAGATTTTGAGCAATTGCTGACATGTCAGCAGATTGATAGGAGAACAAAAATTTCATCAGAAAACGTCTACGGGCATTGGTTTTCGAGATATTAGCGATTTTGAGCAATTGCTGACATGTCAGCAGATTGATAGGAGAACAAAAATTTCATCAGAAATCGTCTACGGGCATTTGTTTTCGAGATTTTAGCGATTTTGAGCAATTGCTGACATGTCAGTAGATTTTGAGCAATTGCCGACATGTCAGTAGATTGATAGGAGAACAAAAATTTCATCAGAAATCGTCTACGGGCATTGGTTTTCGAGATACTAGCGATTTTGAGCAATTGCTGACATGTCAGTAGATTTTGAGCAATTGCTGACATGTCAGCAGATTGATAGGAGAACAAAAATTTCATCAGAAATCGTCTACGGGCATTGGTTTTAGCGATTTTAGCGATTTTGAGCAATTGCTGACATGTCAGCAGATTTGAGAAATTGCTGACATGTCAGCAGATTGATAGGAGAACAAAAAGTTCATCAGAAATCGTCTACGGGCATTTGTTTTAGAGATTTTAGCGATTTTGAGCAATTGCTGACATGTAAGTAGATTTTGAGCAATTGCTGACATGTCAGCAGATTGATAGGAGAACAAAAATTTCATCAGAAATCGTCTACGGGCATTTGTTTTAGAGATTTTAGCGATTTGGAGCAGTTGCTGACATGTCAGTAGATTTTGAGCAATTGCTGACATGTCAGCAGATTGATAGGAGAACAAAAATTTCATCAGAAATCGTCTACGGGCATTGGTTTTAGAGATTTTAGGGATTTTGAGCCATTCCTGACATGTCAGTAGATTTTGAGCAATTGCTGACATGTCAGCAGATTGATAGGAGAACAAAAATTTCATCAGAAATCGTCTAAGGGCATTGGTTTTCGAGATATTAGCGATTTTGAGCAATTGCTGACATGTCAGTAGATTTTGAGCAATTGGTGACGTGTCAGCAGATTGATAGGAGAACAAAAATTTCATCAGAAATCGTCTACGGGCATTGGTTTTCGAGATATTAGCGATTTTGAGCAATTGCTGACATGTCAGTAGATTTTGAGCAATTGGTGACGTGTCAGCAGATTGATAGGAGAACAAAAATTTCATCAGAAATCGTCTACGGGCATTGGCTTTCGAGATATTGGCGATTTTGAGCAGTTGCTGACATGTCAGTAGATTTTGAGCAATTGCTGACATGTCAGCAGATTGATAGGAGAACAAAAATTTCATCAGAAATCGTCTACGGGCATTTGTTTTAGAGATTTTAGCGATTTTGAGCAATTGCTGACATGTAAGTAGATTTTGAGCAATTGCTGACATGTCAGCAGATTGATAGGAGAACAAAAATTTCATCAGAAATCGTCTACGGGCTTTGGTTTTCGAGATATTAGCGATTTTGAGCAATTGCTGACATGTCAGTAGATTTTGAGCAATTGCTGACATGTAAGCAGATTGATAGGAGAACAAAAATTTCATCAGAAATCGTCTACGGGCATTGGTTTTAGAGATTTTAGCGATTTTGAGCAATTGCTGACATGTCAGCAGATTGATAGGAGAACAACAATTTCATAAGAAATCGACTACGGGCATTGGTTTTAGAGATATTGGCGATTTTGAGCAGTTGCTGACATGTCAGTAGATTTTGAGCAATTGGTGACATGTCAGCAGATTGATAGGAGAACAAAAATTTCATCAGAAATCGTCTACGGGGATTGGATTTCGAGATACTAGTGATTTTGAGCAATTACTGACATGTCAGCAGATTTTGAGCAATTGCTGACATGTCAGCAGATTGATAGGAGAACAAAAATTTCATCAGAAATCGTCTACGGGCATTTGTTTTAGAGATTTTAGCGATTTTGAGCAATTGCTGACATGTAAGTAGATTTTGAGCAATTGCTGACATGTCAGCAGATTGATAGGAGAACAAAAATTTCATCAGAAATCGTCTACGGGCTTTGGTTTTCGAGATATTAGCGATTTTGAGCAATTGCTGACATGTCAGTAGATTTTGAGCAATTGCTGACATGTCAGCAGATTGATAGGAGAACAAAAATTTCATCAGAAATCGTCTATGGGCATTTGTTTTTGAGATTTTAGCGATTTTGAGCCATTGCTGACATGTCAGTAGATTTTGAGCAATTGCTGACATGTCAGCAGATTGATAGGAGAACAAAAATTTCATCAGTAATCGTCTACGGGCATTGGTTTTCGAGATACTAGCGATTTTGAGCAATTGCTGACATGTCAGCAGATTGATAGGAGAACAAAAATTTCATCAGAAATCGTCTACGGGCATTGGTTTTAGAGATTTTAGCAATTTTGAGCAATTGCTGACATGTCAGCAGATTTTGAGAAATTGCTGACATGTCAGCAGATTGATAGGAGAACAACAATTTCATCAGAAATCGACTACGGGCATTGGTTTTAGAGATATTGGCGATTTTGAGCAGTTGCTGACATGTCAGTAGATTTTGAGCAATTGCTGACATGTCAGCAGATTGATAGGAGAACAAAAATTTCATCAGAAATCGTCTACGGGCATTGGTTTTCGGGATATTAGCGATTTTGAGCAATTACTGACATGTCAGCAGATTTTGAGCAATTGCTGACATGTCAGCAGATTGATAGGAGAACAAAAATTTCATCAGAAATCGTCTACGGGCATTGGTTTTCGAGATATTAGCGATTTTGAGCAATTGCTGACATGTCAGTAGATTTTGAGCAATTGGTGACGTGTCAGCAGATTGATAGGAGAACAAAAATTTCATCAGAAATCGTCTACGGGCATTGGTTTTAGAGATATTGGCGATTTTGAGCAGTTGCTGACATGTCAGTAGATTTTGAGCAATTGCTGACATGTCAGCAGATTGATAGGAGAACAAAAATTTCATCAGAAATCGTCTACGGGCATTGGTTTTCGGGATATTAGCGATTTTGAGCAATTACTGACATGTCAGCAGATTTTGAGCAATTGCTGACATGTCAGCAGATTGATAGGAGAACAAAAATTTCATCAGAAATCGTCTACGGGCATTGGCTTTCGAGATATTGGCGATTTTGAGCAGTTGCTGACATGTCAGTAGATTTTGAGCAATTGCTGACATGTCAGCAGATTGATAGGAGAACAAAAATTTCATCAGAAATCGTCTACGGGCATTTGTTTTAGAGATTTTAGCGATTTTGAGCAATTGCTGACATGTCAGTAGATTTTGAGCAATTGGTGACATGTCAGCAGATTGATAGGAGAACAAAAATTTCATCAGAAATCGTCTACGGGCATTGGTTTTCGAGATATTAGCGATTTTGAGCAATTACTGACATGTCAGCAGATTTTGAGCAATTGCTGACATGTCAGCAGATTGATAGGAGAACAAAAATTTCATCAGAAATCGTCTACGGGCATTGGTTTTCGAGATACTAGCGATTGTGAGCAATTGCTGACATGTCAGCAGATTGATAGGAGAACAAAAATTTCATCAGAAATCGTCTACGGGCATTGGTTTTAGAGATTTTAGCGATTTTGAGCAATTGCTGACATGTCAGCAGATTGATAGGAGAACAACAATTTCATAAGAAATCGACTACGGGCATTGGTTTTAGAGATATTGGCGATTTTGAGCAGTTGCTGACATGTCAGTAGATTTTGAGCAATTGGTGACATGTCAGCAGATTGATAGGAGAACAAAAATTTCATCAGAAATCGTCTACGGGCATTGGTTTTCGAGATATTAGCGATTTTGAGCGCAATTGCTGACATGTAAGCAGATTGATAGGAGAACAAAAATTTCATCAGAAAACGTCTACGGGCATTGGTTTTCGAGATATTAGCGATTTTGAGCAATTGCTGACATGTCAGCAGATTTTGAGCAATTGCTGACATGTCAGCAGATTGATAGGAGAACACAAATTTCATCAGAAATCGTCTACGGGCCTTTGATTTTGAGCCATTCCTGACATGTCAGTAGATTTTGAGCAATTGCTGACATGTCAGCAGATTGATAGGAGAACAAAAATTTCATCAGAAATCGTCTACGGGCATTGGTTTTCGAGATACTAGCGATTGTGAGCAATTGCTGACATGTCAGCAGATTTTGAGCAATTGCTGACATGTCAGCAGATTGATAGGAGAACAAAAATTTCATCAGAAATCGTCTACGGGCATTGGTTTTCGAGATATTAGCGATTTTGAGCAATTGCTGACATGTCAGTAGATTTTGAGCAATTGGTGACGTGTCAGCAGATTAATAGGAGAACAAAAATTTCATCAGAAATCGTCTACGGGCATTGGTTTTCGAGATATTAGCGATTTTGAGCAATTCCTGACATGTCAGTAGATTTTGAGCAATTGGTGACGTGTCAGCAGATTGATAGGAGAACAAAAATTTCATCAGAAATCGTCTACGGGCATTGGCTTTCGAGATATTGGCGATTTTGAGCAGTTGCTGACATGTCAGTAGATTTTGAGCAATTGCTGACATGTCAGCAGATTGATAGGAGAACAAAAATTTCATCAGAAATCGTCTACGGGCATTTGTTTTAGAGATTTTAGCGATTTTGAGCAATTGCTGACATGTCAGTAGATTTTGAGCAATTGGTGACATGTCAGCAGATTGATAGGAGAACTAAAATTTCATCAGAAATCGTCTACGGGCATTGGTTTTCGAGATATTAGCGATTTTGAGCAATTACTGACATGTCAGCAGATTTTGAGCAATTGCTGACATGTCAGCAGATTGATAGGAGAACAAAAATTTCATCAGAAAACGTCTACGGGCATTGGTTTTCGAGATATTAGCGATTTTGAGCAATTGCTGACATGTCAGCAGATTGATAGGAGAACAAAAATTTCATCAGAAATCGTCTACGGGCATTTGTTTTCGAGATTTTAGCGATTTTGAGCAATTGCTGACATGTCAGTAGATTTTGAGCAATTGCCGACATGTCAGTAGATTGATAGGAGAACAAAAATTTCATCAGAAATCGTCTACGGGCATTGGTTTTCGAGATATAGCGATTTTGAGCAATTACTGACATGTCAGCAGATTTTGAGCAATTGCTGACATGTCAGCAGATTGATAGGAGAACAAAAATTTCATCAGAAAACGTCTACGGGCATTGGTTTTCGAGATATTAGCGATTTTGAGCAATTGCTGACATGTCAGCAGATTGATAGGAGAACAAAAATTTCATCAGAAATCGTCTACGGGCATTTGTTTTCGAGATTTTAGCGATTTTGAGCAATTGCTGACATGTCAGTAGATTTTGAGCAATTGCCGACATGTCAGTAGATTGATAGGAGAACAAAAATTTCATCAGAAATCGTCTACGGGCATTGGTTTTCGAGATACTAGCGATTTTGAGCAATTGCTGACATGTCAGTAGATTTTGAGCAATTGCTGACATGTCAGCAGATTGATAGGAGAACAAAAATTTCATCAGAAATCGTCTACGGGCATTGGTTTTAGCGATTTTAGCGATTTTGAGCAATTGCTGACATGTCAGCAGATTTTGAGAAATTGCTGACATGTCAGCAGATTGATAGGAGAACAAAAAGTTCATCAGAAATCGTCTACGGGCATTTGTTTTAGAGATTTTAGCGATTTTGAGCAATTGCTGACATGTAAGTAGATTTTGAGCAATTGCTGACATGTCAGCAGATTGATAGGAGAACAAAAATTTCATCAGAAATCGTCTACGGGCATTTGTTTTAGAGATTTTAGCGATTTGGAGCAGTTGCTGACATGTCAGTAGATTTTGAGCAATTGCTGACATGTCAGCAGATTGATAGGAGAACAAAAATTTCATCAGAAATCGTCTACGGGCATTGGTTTTAGAGATTTTAGGGATTTTGAGCCATTCCTGACATGTCAGTAGATTTTGAGCAATTGCTGACATGTCAGCAGATTGATAGGAGAACAAAAATTTCATCAGAAATCGTCTACGGGCCTTTGGTTTAGAGATTTTAGCGATTTTGAGCAGTTGCTGACATGTCAGTAGATTTTGAGCAATTGCTGACATGTAAGCAGATTGATAGGAGAACAAAAATTTCATCAGAAATCGTCTACGGGCATTTGTTTTCGAGATTTTAGCGATTTTGAGCAGTTGCTGACATGTCAGTAGATTTTGAGCAATTGCTGACATGTCAGCAGATTGATAGGAGAACAAAAATTTCATCAGAAATCGTCTACGGGCATTGGTTTTAGAGATTTTAGCGATTTTGAGCCATTCCTGACATGTCAGTAGATTTTGAGCAATTGCTGACATGTCAGCAGATTGATAGGAGAACAAAAATTTCATCAGAAATCGTCTACGGGCATTGGTTTTCGAGATACTAGCGATTGTGAGCAATTGCTGACATGTCAGCAGATTTTGAGCAATTGCTGACATGTCAGCAGATTGATAGGAGAACAAAAATTTCATCAGAAATCGTCTACGGGCATTTGTTTTCGAGATTTTAGCGATTTTGAGCAATTGCTGACATGTCAGTAGATTTTGAGCAATTGCTGACATGTCAGCAGATTGATAGGAGAACAAAAATTTCATCAGAAATCGTCTACGGGCATTGGTTTTCGAGATACTAGCGATTGTGAGCAATTGCTGACATGTCAGCAGATTGATAGGAGAACAAAAATTTCATCAGAAATCGTCTACGGGCATTGGTTTTAGAGATTTTAGCGATTTTGAGCAAGTGCTGACATGTCAGTAGATTTTGAGCAATTGGTGACATGTCAGCAGATTGATAGGAGAACAAAAATTTCATCAGAAATCGTCTACGGGCATTGGTTTTCGAGATATTAGCGATTTTGAGCAATTACTGACATGTCAGCAGATTTTGAGCAATTGCTGACATTTCAGCAGATTGATAGGAGAACAAAAATTTCATCAGAAAACGTCTACGGGCATTTGTTTTCGAGATTTTAGCGATTTTGAGCAATTGCTGACATGTCAGTACATTTTGAGCAATTGCCGACATGTCAGTAGATTGATAGGAGAACAAAAATTTCATCAGAAATCGTCTACGGGCATTGGTTTTCGAGATATAGCGATTTTGAGCAATTACTGACATGTCAGCAGATTTTGAGCAATTGCTGACATGTCAGCAGATTGATAGGAGAACAAAAATTTCATCAGAAAACGTCTACGGGCATTGGTTTTCGAGATATTAGCGATTTTGAGCAATTGCTGACATGTCAGCAGATTGATAGGAGAACAAAAATTTCATCAGAAATCGTCTACGGGCATTTGTTTTCGAGATTTTAGCGATTTTGAGCAATTGCTGACATGTCAGTAGATTTTGAGCAATTGCCGACATGTCAGTAGATTGATAGGAGAACAAAAATTTCATCAGAAATCGTCTACGGGCATTGGTTTTCGAGATACTAGCGATTTTGAGCAATTGCTGACATGTCAGTAGATTTTGAGCAATTGCTGACATGTCAGCAGATTGATAGGAGAACAAAAATTTCATCAGAAATCGTCTACGGGCATTGGTTTTAGCGATTTTAGCGATTTTGAGCAATTGCTGACATGTCAGCAGATTTTGAGAAATTGCTGACATGTCAGCAGATTGATAGGAGAACAAAAATTTCATCAGAAAACGTCTACGGGCATTGGTTTTCGAGATATTAGCGATTTTGAGCAATTGCTGACATGTCAGCAGATTGATAGGAGAACAAAAATTTCATCAGAAATCGTCTACGGGCATTTGTTTTCGAGATTTTAGCGATTTTGAGCAATTGCTGACATGTCAGTAGATTTTGAGCAATTGCCGACATGTCAGTAGATTGATAGGAGAACAAAAATTTCATCAGAAATCGTCTACGGGCATTGGTTTTCGAGATATAGCGATTTTGAGCAATTACTGACATGTCAGCAGATTTTGAGCAATTGCTGACATGTCAGCAGATTGATAGGAGAACAAAAATTTCATCAGAAAACGTCTACGGGCATTGGTTTTCGAGATATTAGCGATTTTGAGCAATTGCTGACATGTCAGCAGATTGATAGGAGAACAAAAATTTCATCAGAAATCGTCTACGGGCATTTGTTTTCGAGATTTTAGCGATTTTGAGCAATTGCTGACATGTCAGTAGATTTTGAGCAATTGCCGACATGTCAGTAGATTGATAGGAGAACAAAAATTTCATCAGAAATCGTCTACGGGCATTGGTTTTCGAGATACTAGCGATTTTGAGCAATTGCTGACATGTCAGTAGATTTTGAGCAATTGCTGACATGTCAGCAGATTGATAGGAGAACAAAAATTTCATCAGAAATCGTCTACGGGCATTGGTTTTAGCGATTTTAGCGATTTTGAGCAATTGCTGACATGTCAGCAGATTTTGAGAAATTGCTGACATGTCAGCAGATTGATAGGAGAACAAAAAGTTCATCAGAAATCGTCTACGGGCATTTGTTTTAGAGATTTTAGCGATTTTGAGCAATTGCTGACATGTAAGTAGATTTTGAGCAATTGCTGACATGTCAGCAGATTGATAGGAGAACAAAAATTTCATCAGAAATCGTCTACGGGCATTTGTTTTAGAGATTTTAGCGATTTGGAGCAGTTGCTGACATGTCAGTAGATTTTGAGCAATTGCTGACATGTCAGCAGATTGATAGGAGAACAAAAATTTCATCAGAAATCGTCTACGGGCATTGGTTTTAGAGATTTTAGGGATTTTGAGCCATTCCTGACATGTCAGTAGATTTTGAGCAATTGCTGACATGTCAGCAGATTGATAGGAGAACAAAAATTTCATCAGAAATCGTCTACGGGCCTTTGGTTTAGAGATTTTAGCGATTTTGAGCAGTTGCTGACATGTCAGTAGATTTTGAGCAATTGCTGACATGTCAGCAGATTGATAGGAGAACAAAAATTTCATCAGAAATCGTCTACGGGCATTTGTTTTCGAGATTTTAGCGATTTTGAGCAGTTGCTGACATGTCAGTAGATTTTGAGCAATTGCTGACATGTCAGCAGATTGATAGGAGAACAAAAATTTCATCAGAAATCGTCTACGGGCATTGGTTTTAGAGATTTTAGCGATTTTGAGCCATTCCTGACATGTCAGTAGATTTTGAGCAATTGCTGACATGTCAGCAGATTGATAGGAGAACAAAAATTTCATCAGAAATCGTCTACGGGCATTGGTTTTCGAGATACTAGCGATTGTGAGCAATTGCTGACATGTCAGCAGATTTTGAGCAATTGCTGACATGTCAGCAGATTGATAGGAGAACAAAAATTTCATCAGAAATCGTCTACGGGCATTTGTTTTCGAGATTTTAGCGATTTTGAGCAATTGCTGACATGTCAGTAGATTTTGAGCAATTGCTGACATGTCAGCAGATTGATAGGAGAACAAAAATTTCATCAGAAATCGTCTACGGGCATTGGTTTTCGAGATACTAGCGATTGTGAGCAATTGCTGACATGTCAGCAGATTGATAGGAGAACAAAAATTTCATCAGAAATCGTCTACGGGCATTGGTTTTAGAGATTTTAGCGATTTTGAGCAAGTGCTGACATGTCAGTAGATTTTGAGCAATTGGTGACATGTCAGCAGATTGATAGGAGAACAAAAATTTCATCAGAAATCGTCTACGGGCATTGGTTTTAGAGATTTTAGCAATTTTGAGCAATTGCTGACATGTCAGCAGATTTTGAGAAATTGCTGACATGTCAGCAGATTGATAGGAGAACAACAATTTCATCAGAAATCGACTACGGGCATTGGTTTTAGAGATATTGGCGATTTTGAGCAGTTGCTGACATGTCAGTAGATTTTGAGCAATTGCTGACATGTCAGCAGATTGATAGGAGAACAAAAATTTCATCAGAAATCGTCTACGGGCATTGGTTTTCGGGATATTAGCGATTTTGAGCAATTACTGACATGTCAGCAGATTTTGAGCAATTGCTGACATGTCAGCAGATTGATAGGAGAACAAAAATTTCATCAGAAATCGTCTACGGGCATTGGTTTTCGAGATATTAGCGATTTTGAGCAATTGCTGACATGTCAGTAGATTTTGAGCAATTGGTGACGTGTCAGCAGATTGATAGGAGAACAAAAATTTCATCAGAAATCGTCTACGGGCATTGGTTTTAGAGATATTGGCGATTTTGAGCAGTTGCTGACATGTCAGTAGATTTTGAGCAATTGCTGACATGTCAGCAGATTGATAGGAGAACAAAAATTTCATCAGAAATCGTCTACGGGCATTGGTTTTCGGGATATTAGCGATTTTGAGCAATTACTGACATGTCAGCAGATTTTGAGCAATTGCTGACATGTCAGCAGATTGATAGGAGAACAAAAATTTCATCAGAAATCGTCTACGGGCATTGGTTTTCGAGATACTAGCGATTGTGAGCAATTGCTGACATGTCAGCAGATTTTGAGCAATTGCTGACATGTCAGCAGATTGATAGGAGAACAAAAATTTCATCAGAAATCGTCTACGGGCATTTGTTTTCGAGATTTTAGCGATTTTGAGCAATTGCTGACATGTCAGTAGATTTTGAGCAATTGCTGACATGTCAGCAGATTGATAGGAGAACAAAAATTTCATCAGAAATCGTCTACGGGCATTGGTTTTCGAGATACTAGCGATTGTGAGCAATTGCTGACATGTCAGCAGATTGATAGGAGAACAAAAATTTCATCAGAAATCGTCTACGGGCATTGGTTTTAGAGATTTTAGCGATTTTGAGCCATTCCTGACATGTCAGTAGATTTTGAGCAATTGCTGACATGTCAGCAGATTGATAGGAGAACAAAAATTTCATCAGAAATCGTCTACGGGCATTGGTTTTCGAGATACTAGCGATTGTGAGCAATTGCTGACATGTCAGCAGATTTTGAGCAATTGCTGACATGTCAGCAGATTGATAGGAGAACAAAAATTTCATCAGAAATCGTCTACGGGCATTTGTTTTCGAGATTTTAGCGATTTTGAGCAATTGCTCACATGTCAGTAGATTTTGAGCAATTGCTGACATGTCAGCAGATTGATAGGAGAACAAAAATTTCATCAGAAATCGTCTACGGGCATTGGTTTTCGAGATACTAGCGATTGTGAGCAATTGCTGACATGTCAGCAGATTGATAGGAGAACAAAAATTTCATCAGAAATCGTCTACGGGCATTGGTTTTAGAGATTTTAGCGATTTTGAGCAAGTGCTGACATGTCAGTAGATTTTGAGCAATTGGTGACATGTCAGCAGATTGATAGGAGAACAAAAATTTCATCAGAAATCGTCTACGGGCATTGGTTTTAGAGATTTTAGCAATTTTGAGCAATTGCTGACATGTCAGCAGATTTTGAGAAATTGCTGACATGTCAGCAGATTGATAGGAGAACAACAATTTCATCAGAAATCGACTACGGGCATTGGTTTTAGAGATATTGGCGATTTTGAGCAGTTGCTGACATGTCAGTAGATTTTGAGCAATTGCTGACATGTCAGCAGATTGATAGGAGAACAAAAATTTCATCAGAAATCGTCTACGGGCATTGGTTTTCGGGGATATTAGCGATTTTGAGCAATTACTGACATGTCAGCAGATTTTGAGCAATTGCTGACATGTCAGCAGATTGATAGGAGAACAAAAATTTCATCAGAAATCGTCTACGGGCATTGGTTTTCGAGATATTAGCGATTTTGAGCAATTGCTGACATGTCAGTAGATTTTGAGCAATTGGTGACGTGTCAGCAGATTGATAGGAGAACAAAAATTTCATCAGAAATCGTCTACGGGCATTGGTTTTAGAGATATTGGCGATTTTGAGCAGTTGCTGACATGTCAGTAGATTTTGAGCAATTGCTGACATGTCAGCAGATTGATAGGAGAACAAAAATTTCATCAGAAATCGTCTACGGGCATTGGTTTTCGGGATATTAGCGATTTTGAGCAATTACTGACATGTCAGCAGATTTTGAGCAATTGCTGACATGTCAGCAGATTGATAGGAGAACAAAAATTTCATCAGAAATCGTCTACGGGCATTGGTTTTCGAGATACTAGCGATTGTGAGCAATTGCTGACATGTCAGCAGATTTTGAGCAATTGCTGACATGTCAGCAGATTGATAGGAGAACAAAAATTTCATCAGAAATCGTCTACGGGCATTTGTTTTCGAGATTTTAGCGATTTTGAGCAATTGCTGACATGTCAGTAGATTTTGAGCAATTGCTGACATGTCAGCAGATTGATAGGAGAACAAAAATTTCATCAGAAATCGTCTACGGGCATTGGTTTTCGAGATACTAGCGATTGTGAGCAATTGCTGACATGTCAGCAGATTGATAGGAGAACAAAAATTTCATCAGAAATCGTCTACGGGCATTGGTTTTAGAGATTTTAGCGATTTTGAGCAATTGCTGACATGTCAGCAGATTGATAGGAGAACAACAATTTCATAAGAAATCGACTACGGGCATTGGTTTTAGAGATATTGGCGATTTTGAGCAGTTGCTGACATGTCAGTAGATTTTGAGCAATTGGTGACATGTCAGCAGATTGATAGGAGAACAAAAATTTCATCAGAAATCGTCTACGGGCATTGGTTTTCGAGATATTAGCGATTTTGAGCAATTACTGACATGTCAGCAGATTTTGAGCAATTGCTGACATGTAAGCAGATTGATAGGAGAACAAAAATTTCATCAGAAAACGTCTACGGGCATTGGTTTTCGAGATATTAGCGATTTTGAGCAATTGCTGACATGTCAGCAGATTTTGAGCAATTGCTGACATGTCAGCAGATTGATAGGAGAACACAAATTTCATCAGAAATCGTCTACGGGCCTTTGATTTTGAGCCATTCCTGACATGTCAGTAGATTTTGAGCAATTGCTGACATGTCAGCAGATTGATAGGAGAACAAAAATTTCATCAGAAATCGTCTACGGGCATTGGTTTTCGAGATACTAGCGATTGTGAGCAATTGCTGACATGTCAGCAGATTTTGAGCAATTGCTGACATGTCAGCAGATTGATAGGAGAACAAAAATTTCATCAGAAATCGTCTACGGGCATTGGTTTTCGAGATATTAGCGATTTTGAGCAATTGCTGACATGTCAGTAGATTTTGAGCAATTGGTGACGTGTCAGCAGATTGATAGGAGAACAAAAATTTCATCAGAAATCGTCTACGGGCATTGGTTTTCGAGATATTAGCGATTTTGAGCAATTGCTGACATGTCAGTAGATTTTGAGCAATTGGTGACGTGTCAGCAGATTGATAGGAGAACAAAAATTTCATCAGAAATCGTCTACGGGCATTGGCTTTCGAGATATTGGCGATTTTGAGCAGTTGCTGACATGTCAGTAGATTTTGAGCAATTGCTGACATGTCAGCAGATTGATAGGAGAACAAAAATTTCATCAGAAATCGTCTACGGGCATTTGTTTTAGAGATTTTAGCGATTTTGAGCAATTGCTGACATGTAAGTAGATTTTGAGCAATTGCTGACATGTCAGCAGATTGATAGGAGAACAAAAATTTCATCAGAAATCGTCTACGGGCTTTGGATTTCGAGATTTTAGCGATTTTGAGCAATTGCTGACATGTCAGTAGATTTTGAGCAATTGCCGACATGTCAGTAGATTGATAGGAGAACAAAAATTTCATCAGAAATCGTCTACGGGCATTGGTTTTCGAGATACTAGCGATTTTGAGCAATTGCTGACATGTCAGCAGATTTTGAGCAATTGCTGACATGTCAGCAGACTGATAGGAGAACAAAAATTTCATCAGAAATCGTCTACGGGCATTTGTTTTCGAGATTTTAGCGATTTTGAGCAATTGCTGACATGTCAGTAGATTTTGAGCAATTGCCGACATGTCAGTAGATTGATAGGAGAACAAAAATTTCATCAGAAATCGTCTACGGGCATTGGTTTTAGAGATTTTAGCGATTTTGAGCAATTGCTGACATGTCAGCAGATTTTGAGAAATTGCTGACATGTCAGCAGATTGATAGGGGAACAAAAATTTCATCAGAAAACGACTACGGGCATTGGTTTTAGAGATATTGGCGATTTTGAGCAGTTGCTGACATGTCAGTAGATTTTGAGCAATTGCTGACATGTCAGCAGATTGATAGGAGAACAAAAATTTCATCAGAAATCGTCTACGGGCATTGGTTTTCGGGATATTAGCGATTTTGAGCAATTACTGACATGTCAGCAGATTTTGAGCAATTGCTGAGATGTCAGCAATTGATAGGGGAACAAAAATTTCATCAGAAATCGTCTACGGGCATTGGTTTTCGAGATATTAGCGATTTTGAGCAATTGCTGACATGTCAGTAGATTTTGAGCAATTGGTGACGTGTCAGCAGATTGATAGGAGAACAAAAATTTCATCAGAAATCGTCTACGGGCATTGGTTTTCGGGATATTAGCGATTTTGAGCAATTACTGACATGTCAGCAGATTTTGAGCAATTGCTGAGATGTCAGCAATTGATAGGGGAACAAAAATTTCATCAGAAAACGTCTACGGGCATTGGTTTTCGAGATATTAGCGATTTTGAGCAATTGCTGACATGTCAGCAGATTTTGAGCAATGCTGACATGTCAGCAGATTTTGAGCAATTGCTGACATGTCAGCAGATTGATAGGAGAACACAAATTTCATCAGAAATCGTCTACGGGCCTTTGGTTTAGAGATTTTAGTGATTTTGAGCAATTGCTGACATGTAAGTAGATTTTGAGCAATTGCTGACATGTCAGCAGATTGATAGGAGAACAAAAATTTCATCAGAAATCGTCTATGGGCATTTGTTTTTGAGATTTTAGCGATTTTGAGCCATTCCTGACATGTCAGTAGATGGATAGGAGAACAAAAATTTCATCAGAAATCGTCTACGGGCATTGGTTTTCGAGATACTAGCGATTGTGAGCAATTGCTGACATGTCAGCAGATTTTGAGTAATTGCTGACATGTCAGCAGATTGATAGGAGAACAAAAATTTCATCAGAAATCGTCTACGGGCATTTGTTTTCGAGATTTTAGCGATTTTGAGCAGTTGCTGACATGTCAGTAGATTTTGAGCAATTGCTGACATGTCAGCAGATTGATAGGAGACAAAAATTCATCAGAAATCGTCTACGGGCATTGGTTTTAGAGATTTTAGGGATTTTGAGCCATTCCTGACATGTCAGTAGATTTTGAGCAATTGCTGACATGTCAGCAGATTGATAGGGAGAACAAAAATTTCATCAGAAATCGTCTACGGGCCTTTGGTTTCGAGATTTTAGCGATTTTGAGCAGTTGCTGACATGTCAGTAGATTTTGAGCAATTGCTGACATGTCAGCAGATTGATAGGAGAACAAAAATTTCATCAGAAATCGTCTACGGGCATTTGTTTTCGAGATTTTAGCGATTTTGAGCAGTTGCTGACATGTCAGTAGATTTTGAGCAATTGCTGACATGTCAGCAGATTGATAGGAGAACAAAAATTTCATCAGAAATCGTCTACGGGCATTGGCTTTAGAGATTTTAGCGATTTTGAGCCATTCCTGACATGTCAGTAGATTTTGAGCAATTGCTGACATGTCAGCAGATTGATAGGAGAACAAAAATTTCATCAGAAATCGTCTACGGGCATTGGTTTTCGAGATACTAGCGATTGTGAGCAATTGCTGACATGTCAGCAGATTTTGAGCAATTGCTGACATGTCAGCAGATTGATAGGAGAACAAAAATTTCATCAGAAATCGTCTACGGGCATTTGTTTTCGAGATTTTAGCGATTTTGAGCAATTGCTGACATGTCAGTAGATTTTGAGCAATTGCTGACATGTCAGCAGATTGATAGGAGAACAAAAATTTCATCAGAAATCGTCTACGGGCATTGGTTTTCGAGATACTAGCGATTGTGAGCAATTGCTGACATGTCAGCAGATTGATAGGAGAACAAAAATTTCATCAGAAATCGTCTACGGGCATTGGTTTTAGAGATTTTAGCGATTTTGAGCAATTGCTGACATGTCAGTAGATTTTGAGCAATTGGTGACATGTCAGCAGATTGATAGGGAGAACAAAAATTTCATCAGAAATCGTCTACGGGCATTGGTTTTCGAGATATTAGCGATTTTGAGCAATTACTGACATGTCAGCAGATTTTGAGCAATTGCTGACATGTCAGCAGATTGATAGGAGAACAAAAATTTCATCAAAAAACGTCTACGGGCATTGGTTTTCGAGATATTAGCGATTTTGAGCAATTGCTGACATGTCAGCAGATTGATAGAGAACAAAAATTTCATCAGAAATCGTCTACGGGCATTTGTTTTAGAGATTTTAGCGATTTTGAGCAATTGCTGACATGTCAGTAGATTTTGAGCAATTGGTGACATGTCAGCAGATTGATAGGAGAACAAAAATTTCATCAGAAATCGTCTACGGGCATTGGTTTTCGAGATATTAGCGATTTTGAGCAATTACTGACATGTCAGCAGATTTTGAGCAATTGCTGACATGTCAGCAGATTGATAGGAGAACAAAAATTTCATCAGAAAACGTCTACGGGCATTGGTTTTCGAGATACTAGCGATTGTGAGCAATTGCTGACATGTCAGCAGATGGATAGGAGAACAAAAATTTCATCAGAAATCGTCTACGGGCATTGGTTTTCGAGATACTAGCGATTGTGAGCAATTGCTGACATGTCAGCAGATTTTGAGTAATTGCTGACATGTCAGCAAATTGATAGGAGAACAAAAATTTCATCAGAAATCGTCTACGGGCATTTGTTTTCGAGATTTTAGCGATTTTTGAGCAGTTGCTGACATGTCAGTAGATTTTGAGCAATTGCTGACATGTCAGCAGATTGATAGGAGAACAAAAATTTCATCAGAAATCGTCTACGGGCATTGGTTTTAGAGATTTTAGGGATTTTGAGCCATTCCTGACATGTCAGTAGATTTTGAGCAATTGCTGACATGTCAGCAGATTGATAGGAGAACAAAAATTTCATCAGAAATCGTCTACGGGCCTTTGGTTTCGAGATTTTAGCGATTTTGAGCAGTTGCTGACATGTCAGTAGATTTTGAGCAATTGCTGACATGTCAGCAGATTGATAGGAGAACAAAAATTTCATCAGAAATCGTCTACGGGCATTTGTTTTCGAGATTTTAGCGATTTTGAGCAGTTGCTGACATGTCAGTAGATTTTGAGCAATTGCTGACATGTCAGCAGATTGATAGGAGAACAAAAATTTCATCGGGCATTGGTTTTAGAGATTTTAGCGATTTTGAGCCATTCCTGACATGTCAGTAGATTTTGAGCAATTGCTGACATGTCCAGCAGATTGATAGGAGAACAAAAATTTCATCAGAAATCGTCTACGGGCATTGGTTTTCGAGATACTAGCGATTGTGAGCAATGCTGACATGTCAGCAGATTATTGAGCAATTGCTGACATGTCAGCAGATTGATAGGAGAACAAAAAAATTTCAATCAGAAATCGTCTACGGGCATTTGTTTTCGAGATTTTAGCGATTTTGAGCATTTGCTGACATGTCAGTAGATTTGAGCAATTGCTGACATGTCAGCAGATTGATAGGATAACAAAAATTTCATCAGAAATCGTCTACGGGCATTGGTTTATCGAGATACTAGCGATTGTGAGCAATTGCTGACATGTCAGCAGATTGATAGGAGAACAAAAATTCATCAGAAATCGTCTACGGGCATTGGTTTTCGAGATATTAGCGATTTTGAGCAATTACTGACATGTCAGCAGATTTTGAGCATTTGCTGACATGTCAGCAGATTGATAGGAGAACAAAAATTTCATCAAAAAACGTCTACGGGCATTGGTTTTCGAGAATATTAGCGATTTTGAGCAATTGCTGACTATGTCAGCCAGATTGATAGGAGAACAAAAATTTCATCAGAAATCGTCTACGGGCATTTGTTTTAGAGATTTTAGCGATTTTGAGCAATTGCTGACATGTCAGTAGATTTTGAGCAATTGGTGACATGTCAGCAGATTGATAGGAGAACAAAAATTTCATCAGAAATCGTCTACGGGCATTGGTTTTCGAGATATTAGCGATTTTGAGCAATTACTGACATGTCAGCAGATTTTGAGCAATTGCTGACATGTCAGCAGATTGATAGGAGAACAAAAATTTCATCAGAAAACGTCTACGGGCATTGGTTTTCGAGATATTAGCGATTTTGAGCAATTGCTGACATGTCAGCAGATTGATAGGAGAACAAAAATTTCATCAGAAATCGTCTACGGGCATTTGTTTTCGAGATTTTAGCGATTTTGAGCAATTGCTGACATGTCAGTAGATTTTGAGCAATTGCCGACATGTCAGTAGATTGATAGGAGAACAAAAATTTCATCAGAAATCGTCTACGGGCATTGGTTTTCGAGATATAGCGATTTTGAGCAATTACTGACATGTCAGCAGATTTTGAGCAATTGCTGACATGTCAGCAGATTGATAGGAGAACAAAAATTTCATCAGAAAACGTCTACGGGCATTGGTTTTCGAGATATTAGCGATTTTGAGCAATTGCTGACATGTCAGCAGATTGATAGGAGAACAAAAATTTCATCAGAAATCGTCTACGGGCATTTGTTTTCGAGATTTTAGCGATTTTGAGCAATTGCTGACGTGTCAGTAGATTTTGAGCAATTGCCGACATGTCAGTAGATTGATAGGAGAACAAAAATTTCATCAGAAATCGTCTACGGGCATTGGTTTTCGAGATACTAGCGATTTTGAGCAATTGCTGACATGTCAGTAGATTTTGAGCAATTGCTGACATGTCAGCAGATTGATAGGAGAACAAAAATTTCATCAGAAATCGTCTACGGGCATTGGTTTTAGCGATTTTAGCGATTTTGAGCAATTGCTGACATGTCAGCAGATTTTGAGAAATTGCTGACATGTCAGCAGATTGATAGGAGAACAAAAAGTTCATCAGAAATCGTCTACGGGCATTTGTTTTAGAGATTTTAGCGATTTTGAGCAATTGCTGACATGTAAGTAGATTTTGAGCAATTGCTGACATGTCAGCAGATTGATAGGAGAACAAAAATTTCATCAGAAATCGTCTACGGGCATTTGTTTTAGAGATTTTAGCGATTTGGAGCAGTTGCTGACATGTCAGTAGATTTTGAGCAATTGCTGACATGTAAGCAGATTGATAGGAGAACAAAAATTTCATCAGAAATCGTCTACGGGCATTGGTTTTAGAGATTTTAGGGATTTTGAGCCATTCCTGACATGTCAGTAGATTTTGAGCAATTGCTGACATGTCAGCAGATTGATAGGAGAACAAAAATTTCATCAGAAATCGTCTACGGGCCTTTGGTTTAGAGATTTTAGCGATTTTGAGCAGTTGCTGACATGTCAGTAGATTTTGAGCAATTGCTGACATGTCAGCAGATTGATAGGAGAACAAAAATTTCATCAGAAATCGTCTACGGGCATTTGTTTTCGAGATTTTAGCGATTTTGAGCAGTTGCTGACATGTCAGTAGATTTTGAGCAATTGCTGACATGTCAGCAGATTGATAGGAGAACAAAAATTTCATCAGAAATCGTCTACCGGGCATTGGTTTTAGAGATTTATAGCGATTTTGAGCATTCCTGACATGTCAGTAGATTTTGAGCAATGGCTGACATGTCAGAAGATTGATAGGAGAACAAAAATTTCATCAGAAATCGTCTACGGGCATTGGTTTTCGAGATACTAGCGATTGTGAGCAATTGCTGACATGTCAGCAGATTTTGAGCAATTGCTGACATGTCAGCAGATTGATAGGAGAACAAAAATTTCATCAGAAATCGTCTACGGGCATTTGTTTTCGAGATTTTAGCGATTTTGAGCAATTGCTGACATGTCAGTAGATTTTTGAGCAATTGCTGACATGTCAGCAGATTGATAGGAGAACAAAAAATTTCATCAGAAATCGTCTACGGGCATTGGTTTTCGAGATACTAGCGATTGTGAGCAATTGCTGACATGTCAGCAGATGATAGGAGAACAAAAATTTCATCAGAAATCGTCTACGGGGCATTGGTTTTAGAGATTTTAGCGATTTTGAGCAAGTGCTGACATGTCAGTAGATTTTGAGCAATTGGTGACATGTCAGCAGATTGATAGGAGAACAAAAATTTCATCAGAAATCGTCTACGGGCATTGGTTTTCGAGATATTAGCGATTTTGAGCAATTACTGACATGTCAGCAGATTTTGAAGCAATTGCTGACATTTCAGCAGATTGATAGGAGAACAAAAAATTCATCAGAAATCGTCTACGGGCATTTGTTTTCGAGATTTTAGCGATTTTGAGCAATTGCTGACATGTCAGTAGATTTTGAGCAATTGCCGACATGTCAGTAGATTGATAGGAGAACAAAAATTTCATCAGAAATCTCTACGGGCATTGGTTTTCGAGATATAGCGATTTTGAGCAATTACTGACATGTCAGCAGATTTTGAGCAATTGCTGACATGTCCAGCAGATTGATAGGAGAACAAAAATTTCATCAGAAAACGTCTACGGGGCATTGGTTTTCGAGATATTAGCGATTTTGAGCAATTGCTGACATGTCGCAGATTGATAGGAGAACAAAAATTTCATCAGAAATCGTCTACGGGCATTTGTTTTCGAGATTTTAGCGATTTGAGCAATTGGCTGACATGTCAGTAGATTTTGAGCAATTGCCGACATGTCAGTAGATTGATAGGAGAACAAAAATTTCATCAGAAATCGTCTACGGGCATTGGTTTTCGAGATACTAGCGATTTTGAGCAATTGCTGACATGTCAGTAGATTTTGAGCAATTGCTGACATGTCAGCAGATAGATAGGAGAACAAAAATTCATCAGAAATCGTCCTACGGGCATTGGTTTTAGCGATTTTAGCGATTTTGAGCAATTGCTGACATGTCAGTAGATTTTTGAGCAATTGCCGACATGTCAGTAGATTGATAGGAGAACAAAAATTTCATCAGAAATCGTCTACGGGCATTGGTTTTCGAGATATAGCGATTTTGAGCAATTACTGACATGTCAGCAGATTTTGAGCAATTGCTGACATGTCAGCAGATTGATAGGAGAACAAAAATTTCATCAGAAAACGTCTACGGGCATTGGTTTTCGAGATATTAGCGATTTTGAGCAATTGCTGACATGTCAGCAACAAAAATTTCATCAGAAATCGTCTACGGGCATTTGTTTTCGAGATTTTAGCGATTTTGAGCAATTGCTGACGTGTCAGTAGATTTTGAGCAATTGCCGACATGTCAGTAGATTGATAGGAGAACAAAAATTTCATCAGAAATCGTCTACGGGGCATTGGTTTTCGAGATACTAGCGATTTTGAGCAATTGCTGACATGTCAGTAGATTTTGGAGCAATTGCTGACATGTCAGCAGATTGATAGGAGAACAAAAATTTCATCAGAAATCGTCTACGGGCATTGGTTTTAGCGATTTTAGCGATTTTGAGCAATTGCTGACATGTCAGCAGATTTGAGAAATTGCTGACGATGTCAGCAGATTGATCGGAGAACAAAAAGTTCATCAGAAATCGTCTACGGGCATTTGTTTTAGAGATTTTAGCGATTTTGAGCAATTGCTGACATGTAAGTAGATTTTTGAGCAATTGCTGACATGTCAGCAGATTGATAGGAGAACAAAAATTTCATCAGAAATCGTCTACGGGCATTTGTTTTAGAGATTTTAGCGATTTGGAGCAGTTGCTGACATGTCAGTAGATTTTGAGCAATTGCTGACATGTAAGCAGATTGATAGGAGAACAAAAATTTCATCAGAAATCGTCTACGGGGCATTGGTTTTCGAGATACTAGCGATTGTGAGCAATTGCTGACATGTCAGCAGATTGATAGGAGAACAAAAATTTCATCAGAAATCGTCTACGGGCATTGGTTATTCGAGATACTAGCGATTGTGAGAGCAATTGCTGACATGTCAGCAGATTTTGAGCAATTGCTGACATGTCAGCAGATTGATAGGAGCAACAAAAATTTCATCAGAAATCGTCTACGGGCATTTGTTTTCGAGATTTTAGCGATTTTGGAGCAATTGCTGACATGTCAGTAGATTTTGAGCAATTGCTGACATGTCAGCAGATTGATAGGAGACACAAAAATTTCATCAGAAATCGTCTACGGCATTGGTTTTCGAGATACTAGCGATTGTGAGCAATTGCTGACATGTCAGCAGATTGATAGGAGAACAAAAATTTCATCAGAACATCGTCTACGGGCATTGGTTTTAGAGATTATAGCGATTTTGAGCAAGTGCTGACATGTCAGTAGATTTTGAGCAATTGGTGACATGTCAGCAGATTGATAGGAGAACACAAGCTTTCATCAGAAATCGTCTACGGGCATTGGTTTTCGAGATATTAGCGATTTTGAGCAATTACTGACATGTCAGCAGATTTTGAGCAATTGCTGACATTTCAGCAGATTGATAGGAGAACAAAATTTCATCAGAAATCGTCTACGGGCCATTTGTTTTCGAGATTTTAGCGATTTTGAGCAATTGCTGACATGTCAGTAGATTTTGAGCAATTGCTGACATGTCAGCAGATTGATAGGAGAACAAAAATTTCATCAGAAATCGTCTACGGGCATTGGTTTTTCGAGATACTAGCGATTGTGAGCAATTGCTGACATGTCAGCAGATTGATAGGAGAACAAAAATTTCATCAGAAATCGTCTACGGGGCATTGGTTTTCGAGATATTAGCGATTTTGAGCAATTACTGACATGTCAGCAGATTTTGAGCAATTGCTGACATGTCAGCAGATTGAGTAGGAGAACAAAAAATTCATCAAAAAACGTCTACGGGCATTGGTTTTCGAGATATTAGCGATTTTGAGCAATTGCTGACATGTCAGCAGATTGATAGGAGAACAAAAATTTCATCAGAAATCGTCTACGGGCATTTGTTTTAGAGATTTAGCGATTTTGAGCAATTGCTGACATGTCAGTAGATTTTGAGCAATTGGTGACATGTCAGCAGATTGATAGGAGAACAAAAATTTCATCAGAAATCGTCTACGGGCATTGGTTTTCGAGATATTAGCGATTTTGAGCAATTACTGACATGTCAGCAGATTTTGAGCAATTGCTGACATGTCAGCAGATTGATAGGAGAACAAAAATTTCATCAGGAAAACGTCTACGGGCATTGGTTTTCGAGATATTAGCGATTTTGAGCAATTGCTGACATGTCAGCAGATTGATAGGAGAACAAAAATTTCATCAGAAATCGTCTACGGGCATTTGTTTTCGAGATTTTAGCGATTTTGAGCAATTGCTGACGTGGTCAGTAGATTTTGAGCAATTGCCGACATGTCAGTAGATTGATAGGAGAACAAAAATTTCATCAGAAATCGTCTACGGGCATTGGTTTTCGAGATACTAGCGATTTTGAGCAATTGCTGACATGTCAGTAGATTTTGAGCAATTGCTGACATGTCAGCAGATTGATAGGAGAACAAAAATTTCATCAGAAATCGTCTACGGGCATTGGTTTTAGCGATTTTAGCGATTTTGAGCAATTGCTGACATGTCAGCAGATTTTGAGAAATTGCTGACATGTCAGCAGATTGATAGGAGAACAAAAAGTTCATCAGAAATCGTCTACGGGCATTTGTTTTTAGAGATTTTAGCGATTTTGAGCAATTGCTGACATGTAAGTAGATTTTGAGCAATTGCTGACATGTCAGCAGATTGATAGGAGAACAAAAATTTTCATCAGAAATCGTCTACGGGCATTTGTTTTAGAGATTTTAGCGATTTGGAGCAGTTGCTGACATGTCAGTAGATTTTGAGCAATTGCTGACATGTAAGCAGATTGATAGGAGAACAAAAATTTCATCAGAAATCGTCTACGGGCATTGGTTTTAGAGATTTTAGGGATTTTGAGCCATTCCTGACATGTCAGTAGATTTTGAGCAATTGCTGACATGTCAGCAGATTGATAGGAGAACAAAAATTTCATCAGAAATCGTCTACGGGCCTTTGGTTTAGAGATTTTAGCGATTTTGAGCAGTTGCTGACATGTCAGTAAGATTTTGAGCAATTGCTGACATGTCAGCAGATTGATAGGAGAACAAAAATTTCATCAGAAATCGTCTACGGGGCATTTGTTTTCGAGATTTTAGCGATTTTGAGCAGTTGCTGACATGTCAGTAGATTTTGAGCAATTGCTGACATGTCAGCAGATTGATAGGAGAACAAAAATTTCATCAGAAATCGTCTACGGGCATTGGTTTTAGAGATTTTAGCGATTTGAGCCATTCCTGACATGTCAGTAGATTTTGAGCAATTGCTGACATGTCAGCAGATTGATAGGAGAAACAAAAATTTCATCAGAAATCGTCTACGGGCATTGGTTTTCGAGATACTAGCGATTGTGAGCAATTGCTGACATGTCAGCAGATTTTGAGCAATTGCTGACATGTCAGCAGATTGATAGGAGAACAAAAATTTCATCAGAAATCGTCTACGGGCATTTGTTTTCGAGATTTTAGCGATTTTGAGCAATTGCTGACATGTCAGTAGATTTTGAGCAATTGCTGACATGTCAGCAGATTGATAGGAGAACAAAAATTTCATCAGAAATCGTCTACGGGCATTGGTTTTCGAGATACTAGCGATTGTGAGCAATTGCTGACATGTCAGCAGATTGATAGGAGAACAAAAATTTCATCAGAAATCGTCTACGGGGCATTGGTTTTAGAGATTTTAGCGATTTTGAGCAAGTGCTGACATGTCAGTAGATTTTGAGCAATTGGTGACATGTCAGCAGATTGATAGGAGAACAAAAATTTCATCAGAAATCGTCTACGGGCATTGGTTTTCGAGATATTAGCGATTTTGAGCAATTACTGACATGTCAGCAGATTTTGAGCAATTGCTGACATTTCAGCAGATTGATAGGAGAACAAAAATTTCATCAGAAATCGTCTACGGGCATTTGTTTTCGAGATTTTAGCGATTTTGAGCAATTGCTGACATGTCAGTAGATTTTGAGCAATTGCCGACATGTCAGTAGATTGATAGGAGAACAAAAATTTCATCAGAAATCTCTACGGGCATTGGTTTTCGAGATATAGCGATTTTGAGCAATTACTGACATGTCAGCAGATTTTGAGCAATTGCTGACTTGTCAGCAGATTGATAGGAGAACAAAAATTTCATCAGAAAACGTCTACGGGCATTGGTTTTCGAGATATTAGCGATTTTGAGCAATTGCTGACATGTCAGCAGATTGATAGGAGAACAAAAATTTCATCAGAAATCGTCTACGGGCATTTGTTTTCGAGATTTTAGCGATTTTGAGCAATTGCTGACATGTCAGTAGATTTTGAGCAATTGCCGACATGTCAGTAGATTGATAGGAGAACAAAAATTTCATCAGAAATCGTCTACGGGCATTGGTTTTCGAGATACTAGCGATTTTGAGCAATTGCTGACATGTCAGTAGATTTTGAGCAATTGCTGACATGTCAGCAGATTGATAGGAGAACAAAAATTTCATCAGAAATCGTCTACGGGCATTGGTTTTAGCGATTTTAGCGATTTTGAGCAATTGCTGACATGTCAGTAGATTTTGAGCAATTGCCGACATGTCAGTAGATTGATAGGAGAACAAAAATTTCATCAGAAATCGTCTACGGGCATTGGTTTTCGAGATATAGCGATTTTGAGCAATTACTGACATGTCAGCAGATTTTGAGCAATTGCTGACATGTCAGCAGATTGATAGGAGAACAAAAATTTCATCAGAAATCGTCTACGGGCATTGGTTTTCGAGATATAGCGATTTTGAGCAATTACTGACATGTCAGCAGATTGATAGGAGAACAAAAATTTCATCAGAAAACGTCTACGGGCATTGGTTTTCGAGATATTAGCGATTTTGAGCAATTGCTGACATGTCAGCAGATTGATAGGAGAACAAAAATTTCATCAGAAATCGTCTACGGGCATTTGTTTTCGAGATTTTAGCGATTTTGAGCAATTGCTGACATGTCAGTAGATTTTGAGCAATTGCCGACATGTCAGTAGATTGATAGGAGAACAAAAATTTCATCAGAAATCGTCTACGGGCATTGGTTTTCGAGATACTAGCGATTTTGAGCAATTGCTGACATGTCAGTAGATTTTGAGCAATTGCTGACATGTCAGCAGATTGATAGGAGAACAAAAATTTCATCAGAAATCGTCTACGGGCATTGGTTTTAGCGATTTTAGCGATTTTGAGCAATTGCTGACATGTCAGCAGATTTTGAGAAATTGCTGACATGTCAGCAGATTGATAGGAGAACAAAAAGTTCATCAGAAATCGTCTACGGGCATTTGTTTTAGAGATTTTAGCGATTTTGAGCAATTGCTGACATGTAAGTAGATTTTGAGCAATTGCTGACATGTCAGCAGATTGATAGGAGAACAAAAATTTCATCAGAAAACGTCTACGGGCATTGGTTTTCGAGATATTAGCGATTTTGAGCAATTGCTGACATGTCAGCAGATTGATAGGAGAACAAAAATTTCATCAGAAATCGTCTACGGGCATTTGTTTTCGAGATTTTAGCGATTTTGAGCAATTGCTGACATGTCAGTAGATTTTGAGCAATTGCCGACATGTCAGTAGATTGATAGGAGAACAAAAATTTCATCAGAAATCGTCTACGGGCATTGGTTTTCGAGATATAGCGATTTTGAGCAATTACTGACATGTCAGCAGATTTTGAGCAATTGCTGACATGTCAGCAGATTGATAGGAGAACAAAAATTTCATCAGAAAACGTCTACGGGCATTGGTTTTCGAGATATTAGCGATTTTGAGCAATTGCTGACATGTCAGCAGATTGATAGGAGAACAAAAATTTCATCAGAAATCGTCTACGGGCATTTGTTTTCGAGATTTTAGCGATTTTGAGCAATTGCTGACATGTCAGTAGATTTTGAGCAATTGCCGACATGTCAGTAGATTGATAGGAGAACAAAAATTTCATCAGAAATCGTCTACGGGCATTGGTTTTCGAGATACTAGCGATTTTGAGCAATTGCTGACATGTCAGTAGATTTTGAGCAATTGCTGACATGTCAGCAGATTGATAGGAGAACAAAAATTTCATCAGAAATCGTCTACGGGCATTGGTTTTAGCGATTTTAGCGATTTTGAGCAATTGCTGACATGTCAGCAGATTTTGAGAAATTGCTGACATGTCAGCAGATTGATAGGAGAACAAAAAGTTCATCAGAAATCGTCTACGGGCATTTGTTTTAGAGATTTTAGCGATTTTGAGCAATTGCTGACATGTAAGTAGATTTTGAGCAATTGCTGACATGTCAGCAGATTGATAGGAGAACAAAAATTTCATCAGAAATCGTCTACGGGCATTTGTTTTAGAGATTTTAGCGATTTGGAGCAGTTGCTGACATGTCAGTAGATTTTGAGCAATTGCTGACATGTCAGCAGATTGATAGGAGAACAAAAATTTCATCAGAAATCGTCTACGGGCATTGGTTTTAGAGATTTTAGGGATTTTGAGCCATTCCTGACATGTCAGTAGATTTTGAGCAATTGCTGACATGTCAGCAGATTGATAGGAGAACAAAAATTTCATCAGAAATCGTCTACGGGCCTTTGGTTTAGAGATTTTAGCGATTTTGAGCAGTTGCTGACATGTCAGTAGATTTTGAGCAATTGCTGACATGTCAGCAGATTGATAGGAGAACAAAAATTTCATCAGAAATCGTCTACGGGCATTTGTTTTCGAGATTTTAGCGATTTTGAGCAGTTGCTGACATGTCAGTAGATTTTGAGCAATTGCTGACATGTCAGCAGATTGATAGGAGAACAAAAATTTCATCAGAAATCGTCTACGGGCATTGGTTTTAGAGATTTTAGCGATTTTGAGCCATTCCTGACATGTCAGTAGATTTTGAGCAATTGCTGACATGTCAGCAGATTGATAGGAGAACAAAAATTTCATCAGAAATCGTCTACGGGCATTGGTTTTCGAGATACTAGCGATTGTGAGCAATTGCTGACATGTCAGCAGATTTTGAGCAATTGCTGACATGTCAGCAGATTGATAGGAGAACAAAAATTTCATCAGAAATCGTCTACGGGCATTTGTTTTCGAGATTTTAGCGATTTTGAGCAATTGCTGACATGTCAGTAGATTTTGAGCAATTGCTGACATGTCAGCAGATTGATAGGAGAACAAAAATTTCATCAGAAATCGTCTACGGGCATTGGTTTTCGAGATACTAGCGATTGTGAGCAATTGCTGACATGTCAGCAGATTGATAGGAGAACAAAAATTTCATCAGAAATCGTCTACGGGCATTGGTTTTAGAGATTTTAGCGATTTTGAGCAAGTGCTGACATGTCAGTAGATTTTGAGCAATTGGTGACATGTCAGCAGATTGATAGGAGAACAAAAATTTCATCAGAAATCGTCTACGGGCATTGGTTTTAGAGATTTTAGCAATTTTGAGCAATTGCTGACATGTCAGCAGATTTTGAGAAATTGCTGACATGTCAGCAGATTGATAGGAGAACAACAATTTCATCAGAAATCGACTACGGGCATTGGTTTTAGAGATATTGGCGATTTTGAGCAGTTGCTGACATGTCAGTAGATTTTGAGCAATTGCTGACATGTCAGCAGATTGATAGGAGAACAAAAATTTCATCAGAAATCGTCTACGGGCATTGGTTTTCGGGATATTAGCGATTTTGAGCAATTACTGACATGTCAGCAGATTTTGAGCAATTGCTGACATGTCAGCAGATTGATAGGAGAACAAAAATTTCATCAGAAATCGTCTACGGGCATTGGTTTTCGAGATATTAGCGATTTTGAGCAATTGCTGACATGTCAGTAGATTTTGAGCAATTGGTGACGTGTCAGCAGATTGATAGGAGAACAAAAATTTCATCAGAAATCGTCTACGGGCATTGGTTTTAGAGATATTGGCGATTTTGAGCAGTTGCTGACATGTCAGTAGATTTTGAGCAATTGCTGACATGTCAGCAGATTGATAGGAGAACAAAAATTTCATCAGAAATCGTCTACGGGCATTGGTTTTCGGGATATTAGCGATTTTGAGCAATTACTGACATGTCAGCAGATTTTGAGCAATTGCTGACATGTCAGCAGATTGATAGGAGAACAAAAATTTCATCAGAAATCGTCTACGGGCATTGGTTTTCGAGATACTAGCGATTGTGAGCAATTGCTGACATGTCAGCAGATTTTGAGCAATTGCTGACATGTCAGCAGATTGATAGGAGAACAAAAATTTCATCAGAAATCGTCTACGGGCATTTGTTTTCGAGATTTTAGCGATTTTGAGCAATTGCTGACATGTCAGTAGATTTTGAGCAATTGCTGACATGTCAGCAGATTGATAGGAGAACAAAAATTTCATCAGAAATCGTCTACGGGCATTGGTTTTCGAGATACTAGCGATTGTGAGCAATTGCTGACATGTCAGCAGATTGATAGGAGAACAAAAATTTCATCAGAAATCGTCTACGGGCATTGGTTTTAGAGATTTTAGCGATTTTG
This sequence comes from Dioctria rufipes, assembly GCA_963924295.1. Classification (NCBI taxonomy): domain Eukaryota; kingdom Metazoa; phylum Arthropoda; class Insecta; order Diptera; family Asilidae; genus Dioctria; species Dioctria rufipes. The sequence continues at coordinate 178,140,392 of OZ002743.1, forward strand.
AGCCATTCCTGACATGTCAGTAGATTTTGAGCAATTGCTGACATGTCAGCAGATTGATAGGAGAACAAAAATTTCATCAGAAATCGTCTACGGGCATTGGTTTTCGAGATACTAGCGATTGTGAGCAATTGCTGACATGTCAGCAGATTTTGAGCAATTGCTGACATGTCAGCAGATTGATAGGAGAACAAAAATTTCATCAGAAATCGTCTACGGGCATTTGTTTTCGAGATTTTAGCGATTTTGAGCAATTGCTGACATGTCAGTAGATTTTGAGCAATTGCTGACATGTCAGCAGATTGATAGGAGAACAAAAATTTCATCAGAAATCGTCTACGGGCGTTGGTTTTCGAGATACTAGCGATTGTGAGCAATTGCTGACATGTCAGCAGATTGATAGGAGAACAAAAATTTCATCAGAAATCGTCTACGGGCATTGGTTTTAGAGATTTTAGCGATTTTGAGCAAGTGCTGACATGTCAGTAGATTTTGAGCAATTGGTGACATGTCAGCAGATTGATAGGAGAACAAAAATTTCATCAGAAATCGTCTACGGGCATTGGTTTTAGAGATTTTAGCAATTTTGAGCAATTGCTGACATGTCAGCAGATTTTGAGAAATTGCTGACATGTCAGCAGATTGATAGGAGAACAACAATTTCATCAGAAATCGACTACGGGCATTGGTTTTAGAGATATTGGCGATTTTGAGCAGTTGCTGACATGTCAGTAGATTTTGAGCAATTGCTGACATGTCAGCAGATTGATAGGAGAACAAAAATTTCATCAGAAATCGTCTACGGGCATTGGTTTTCGGGATATTAGCGATTTTGAGCAATTACTGACATGTCAGCAGATTTTGAGCAATTGCTGACATGTCAGCAGATTGATAGGAGAACAAAAATTTCATCAGAAATCGTCTACGGGCATTGGTTTTCGAGATATTAGCGATTTTGAGCAATTGCTGACATGTCAGTAGATTTTGAGCAATTGGTGACGTGTCAGCAGATTGATAGGAGAACAAAAATTTCATCAGAAATCGTCTACGGGCATTGGTTTTAGAGATATTGGCGATTTTGAGCAGTTGCTGACATGTCAGTAGATTTTGAGCAATTGCTGACATGTCAGCAGATTGATAGGAGAACAAAAATTTCATCAGAAATCGTCTACGGGCATTGGTTTTAGAGATTTTAGCGATTTTGAGCAAGTGCTGACATGTCAGTAGATTTTGAGCAATTGGTGACATGTCAGCAGATTGATAGGAGAACAAAAATTTCATCAGAAATCGTCTACGGGCATTGGTTTTAGAGATTTTAGCAATTTTGAGCAATTGCTGACATGTCAGCAGATTTTGAGAAATTGCTGACATGTCAGCAGATTGATAGGAGAACAACAATTTCATCAGAAATCGACTACGGGCATTGGTTTTAGAGATATTGGCGATTTTGAGCAGTTGCTGACATGTCAGTAGATTTTGAGCAATTGCTGACATGTCAGCAGATTGATAGGAGAACAAAAATTTCATCAGAAATCGTCTACGGGCATTGGTTTTCGGGATATTAGCGATTTTGAGCAATTACTGACATGTCAGCAGATTTTGAGCAATTGCTGACATGTCAGCAGATTGATAGGAGAACAAAAATTTCATCAGAAATCGTCTACGGGCATTGGTTTTCGAGATATTAGCGATTTTGAGCAATTGCTGACATGTCAGTAGATTTTGAGCAATTGGTGACGTGTCAGCAGATTGATAGGAGAACAAAAATTTCATCAGAAATCGTCTACGGGCATTGGTTTTAGAGATATTGGCGATTTTGAGCAGTTGCTGACATGTCAGTAGATTTTGAGCAATTGCTGACATGTCAGCAGATTGATAGGAGAACAAAAATTTCATCAGAAATCGTCTACGGGCATTGGTTTTCGGGATATTAGCGATTTTGAGCAATTACTGACATGTCAGCAGATTTTGAGCAATTGCTGACATGTCAGCAGATTGATAGGAGAACAAAAATTTCATCAGAAATCGTCTACGGGCATTGGTTTTCGAGATATTAGCGATTTTGAGCAATTACTGACATGTCAGCAGATTTTGAGCATTTGCTGACATGTAAGCAGATTGATAGGAGAACAAAAATTTCATCAGAAAACGTCTACGGGCATTGGTTTTCGAGATATTAGCGATTTTGAGCAATTGCTGACATGTCAGCAGATTTTGAGCAATTGCTGACATGTCAGCAGATTGATAGGAGAACACAAATTTCATCAGAAATCGTCTACGGGCCTTTGATTTTGAGCCATTCCTGACATGTCAGTAGATTTTGAGCAATTGCTGACATGTCAGCAGATTGATAGGAGAACAAAAATTTCATCAGAAATCGTCTACGGGCATTGGTTTTCGAGATACTAGCGATTGTGAGCAATTGCTGACATGTCAGCAGATTTTGAGCAATTGCTGACATGTCAGCAGATTGATAGGAGAACAAAAATTTCATCAGAAATCGTCTACGGGCATTGGTTTTCGAGATATTAGCGATTTTGAGCAATTGCTGACATGTCAGTAGATTTTGAGCAATTGGTGACGTGTCAGCAGATTGATAGGAGAACAAAAATTTCATCAGAAATCGTCTACGGGCATTGGTTTTCGAGATATTAGCGATTTTGAGCAATTGCTGACATGTCAGTAGATTTTGAGCAATTGGTGACGTGTCAGCAGATTGATAGGAGAACAAAAATTTCATCAGAAATCGTCTACGGGCATTGGCTTTCGAGATATTGGCGATTTTGAGCAGTTGCTGACATGTCAGTAGATTTTGAGCAATTGCTGACATGTCAGCAGATTGATAGGAGAACAAAAATTTCATCAGAAATCGTCTACGGGCATTTGTTTTAGAGATTTTAGCGATTTTGAGCAATTGCTGACATGTAAGTAGATTTTGAGCAATTGCTGACATGTCAGCAGATTGATAGGAGAACAAAAATTTCATCAGAAATCGTCTACGGGCTTTGGATTTCGAGATTTTAGCGATTTTGAGCAATTGCTGACATGTCAGTAGATTTTGAGCAATTGCCGACATGTCAGTAGATTGATAGGAGAACAAAAATTTCATCAGAAATCGTCTACGGGCATTGGTTTTCGAGATACTAGCGATTTTGAGCAATTGCTGACATGTCAGCAGATTTTGAGCAATTGCTGACATGTCAGCAGACTGATAGGAGAACAAAAATTTCATCAGAAATCGTCTACGGGCATTTGTTTTCGAGATTTTAGCGATTTTGAGCAATTGCTGACATGTCAGTAGATTTTGAGCAATTGCCGACATGTCAGTAGATTGATAGGAGAACAAAAATTTCATCAGAAATCGTCTACGGGCATTGGTTTTAGAGATTTTAGCGATTTTGAGCAATTGCTGACATGTCAGCAGATTTTGAGAAATTGCTGACATGTCAGCAGATTGATAGGGGAACAAAAATTTCATCAGAAAACGACTACGGGCATTGGTTTTAGAGATATTGGCGATTTTGAGCAGTTGCTGACATGTCAGTAGATTTTGAGCAATTGCTGACATGTCAGCAGATTGATAGGAGAACAAAAATTTCATCAGAAATCGTCTACGGGCATTGGTTTTCGGGATATTAGCGATTTTGAGCAATTACTGACATGTCAGCAGATTTTGAGCAATTGCTGAGATGTCAGCAATTGATAGGGGAACAAAAATTTCATCAGAAATCGTCTACGGGCATTGGTTTTCGAGATATTAGCGATTTTGAGCAATTGCTGACATGTCAGTAGATTTTGAGCAATTGGTGACGTGTCAGCAGATTGATAGGAGAACAAAAATTTCATCAGAAATCGTCTACGGGCATTGGTTTTCGGGATATTAGCGATTTTGAGCAATTACTGACATGTCAGCAGATTTTGAGCAATTGCTGAGATGTCAGCAATTGATAGGGGAACAAAAATTTCATCAGAAAACGTCTACGGGCATTGGTTTTCGAGATATTAGCGATTTTGAGCAATTGCTGACATGTCAGCAGATTTTGAGCAATGCTGACATGTCAGCAGATTTTGAGCAATTGCTGACATGTCAGCAGATTGATAGGAGAACACAAATTTCATCAGAAATCGTCTACGGGCCTTTGGTTTAGAGATTTTAGTGATTTTGAGCAATTGCTGACATGTAAGTAGATTTTGAGCAATTGCTGACATGTCAGCAGATTGATAGGAGAACAAAAATTTCATCAGAAATCGTCTATGGGCATTTGTTTTTGAGATTTTAGCGATTTTGAGCCATTCCTGACATGTCAGTAGATGGATAGGAGAACAAAAATTTCATCAGAAATCGTCTACGGGCATTGGTTTTCGAGATACTAGCGATTGTGAGCAATTGCTGACATGTCAGCAGATTTTGAGTAATTGCTGACATGTCAGCAGATTGATAGGAGAACAAAAATTTCATCAGAAATCGTCTACGGGCATTTGTTTTCGAGATTTTAGCGATTTTGAGCAGTTGCTGACATGTCAGTAGATTTTGAGCAATTGCTGACATGTCAGCAGATTGATAGGAGAACAAAAATTTCATCAGAAATCGTCTACGGGCATTGGTTTTAGAGATTTTAGGGATTTTGAGCCATTCCTGACATGTCAGTAGATTTTGAGCAATTGCTGACATGTCAGCAGATTGATAGGAGAACAAAAATTTCATCAGAAATCGTCTACGGGCCTTTGGTTTCGAGATTTTAGCGATTTTGAGCAGTTGCTGACATGTCAGTAGATTTTGAGCAATTGCTGACATGTCAGCAGATTGATAGGAGAACAAAAATTTCATCAGAAATCGTCTACGGGCATTTGTTTTCGAGATTTTAGCGATTTTGAGCAGTTGCTGACATGTCAGTAGATTTTGAGCAATTGCTGACATGTCAGCAGATTGATAGGAGAACAAAAATTTCATCAGAAATCGTCTACGGGCATTGGTTTTAGAGATTTTAGCGATTTTGAGCCATTCCTGACATGTCAGTAGATTTTGAGCAATTGCTGACATGTCAGCAGATTGATAGGAGAACAAAAATTTCATCAGAAATCGTCTACGGGCATTGGTTTTCGAGATACTAGCGATTGTGAGCAATTGCTGACATGTCAGCAGATTTTGAGCAATTGCTGACATGTCAGCAGATTGATAGGAGAACAAAAATTTCATCAGAAATCGTCTACGGGCATTTGTTTTCGAGATTTTAGCGATTTTGAGCAATTGCTGACATGTCAGTAGATTTTGAGCAATTGCTGACATGTCAGCAGATTGATAGGAGAACAAAAATTTCATCAGAAATCGTCTACGGGCATTGGTTTTCGAGATACTAGCGATTGTGAGCAATTGCTGACATGTCAGCAGATTGATAGGAGAACAAAAATTTCATCAGAAATCGTCTACGGGCATTGGTTTTAGAGATTTTAGCGATTTTGAGCAATTGCTGACATGTCAGTAGATTTTGAGCAATTGGTGACATGTCAGCAGATTGATAGGAGAACAAAAATTTCATCAGAAATCGTCTACGGGCATTGGTTTTCGAGATATTAGCGATTTTGAGCAATTACTGACATGTCAGCAGATTTTGAGCAATTGCTGACATGTCAGCAGATTGATAGGAGAACAAAAATTTCATCAAAAAACGTCTACGGGCATTGGTTTTCGAGATATTAGCGATTTTGAGCAATTGCTGACATGTCAGCAGATTGATAGGAGAACAAAAATTTCATCAGAAATCGTCTACGGGCATTTGTTTTAGAGATTTTAGCGATTTTGAGCAATTGCTGACATGTCAGTAGATTTTGAGCAATTGGTGACATGTCAGCAGATTGATAGGAGAACAAAAATTTCATCAGAAATCGTCTACGGGCATTGGTTTTCGAGATATTAGCGATTTTGAGCAATTACTGACATGTCAGCAGATTTTGAGCAATTGCTGACATGTCAGCAGATTGATAGGAGAACAAAAATTTCATCAGAAAACGTCTACGGGCATTGGTTTTCGAGATACTAGCGATTGTGAGCAATTGCTGACATGTCAGCAGATGGATAGGAGAACAAAAATTTCATCAGAAATCGTCTACGGGCATTGGTTTTAGAGATATTAGCGATTTTGAGCAATTGCTGACATGTCAGTAGATTTTGAGCAATTGGTGACATGTCAGCAGATTGATAGGAGAACAAAAATTTCATCAGAAATCGTCTACGGGCATTGGTTTTCGAGATATTAGCGATTTTGAGCAATTGCTGACATGTCAGTAGATTTTGAGCAATTGCCGACATGTCAGTAGATTGATAGGAGAACAAAAATTTCATCAGAAATCGTCTACGGGCATTGGTTTTCGAGATATTAGCGATTTTGAGCAATTACTGACATGTCAGCAGATTTTGAGCAGTTGCTGACATGTCAGCAGATTGATAGGAGAACAAAAATTTCATCAGAAAACGTCTACGGGCATTGGTTTTCGAGATATTAGCGATTTTGAGCAATTGCTGACATGTCAGCAGATTGATAGGAGAACAAAAATTTCATCAGAAATCGTCTACGGGCATTTGTTTTCGAGATTTTAGCGATTGTGAGCAATTGCTGACATGTCAGTAGATTTTGAGCAATTGCCGACATGTAAGTAGATTGATAGGAGAACAAAAATTTCATCAGAAATCGTCTACGGGCATTGGTTTTCGAGATACTAGCGATTGTGAGCAATTGCTGACATGTCAGCAGATTTTGAGTAATTGCTGACATGTCAGCAGATTGATAGGAGAACAAAAATTTCATCAGAAATCGTCTACGGGCATTTGTTTTCGAGATTTTAGCGATTTTGAGCAGTTGCTGACATGTCAGTAGATTTTGAGCAATTGCTGACATGTCAGCAGATTGATAGGAGAACAAAAATTTCATCAGAAATCGTCTACGGGCATTGGTTTTAGAGATTTTAGGGATTTTGAGCCATTCCTGACATGTCAGTAGATTTTGAGCAATTGCTGACATGTCAGCAGATTGATAGGAAAACAAAAATTTCATCAGAAATCGTCTACGGGCCTTTGGTTTCGAGATTTTAGCGATTTTGAGCAGTTGCTGACATGTCAGTAGATTTTGAGCAATTGCTGACATGTCAGCAGATTGATAGGAGAACAAAAATTTCATCAGAAATCGTCTACGGGCATTTGTTTTCGAGATTTTAGCGATTTTGAGCAGTTGCTGACATGTCAGTAGATTTTGAGCAATTGCTGACATGTCAGCAGATTGATAGGAGAACAAAAATTTCATCAGAAATCGTCTACGGGCATTGGTTTTAGAGATTTTAGCGATTTTGAGCCATTCCTGACATGTCAGTAGATTTTGAGCAATTGCTGACATGTCAGCAGATTGATAGGAGAACAAAAATTTCATCAGAAATCGTCTACGGGCATTGGTTTTCGAGATACTAGCGATTGTGAGCAATTGCTGACATGTCAGCAGATTTTGAGAAATTGCTGACATGTCAGCAGATTGATAGGAGAACAAAAAGTTCATCAGAAATCGTCTACGGGCATTTGTTTTAGAGATTTTAGCGATTTTGAGCAATTGCTGACATGTAAGTAGATTTTGAGCAATTGCTGACATGTCAGCAGATTGATAGGAGAACAAAAATTTCATCAGAAATCGTCTACGGGCATTTGTTTTAGAGATTTTAGCGATTTGGAGCAGTTGCTGACATGTCAGTAGATTTTGAGCAATTGCTGACATGTCAGCAGATTGATAGGAGAACAAAAATTTCATCAGAAATCGTCTACGGGCATTGGTTTTAGAGATTTTAGGGATTTTGAGCCATTCCTGACATGTCAGTAGATTTTGAGCAATTGCTGACATGTCAGCAGATTGATAGGAGAACAAAAATTTCATCAGAAATCGTCTACGGGCCTTTGGTTTAGAGATTTTAGCGATTTTGAGCAGTTGCTGACATGTCAGTAGATTTTGAGCAATTGCTGACATGTCAGCAGATTGATAGGAGAACAAAAATTTCATCAGAAATCGTCTACGGGCATTTGTTTTCGAGATTTTAGCGATTTTGAGCAGTTGCTGACATGTCAGTAGATTTTGAGCAATTGCTGACATGTCAGCAGATTGATAGGAGAACAAAAATTTCATCAGAAATCGTCTACGGGCATTGGTTTTAGAGATTTTAGCGATTTTGAGCCATTCCTGACATGTCAGTAGATTTTGAGCAATTGCTGACATGTCAGCAGATTGATAGGAGAACAAAAATTTCATCAGAAATCGTCTACGGGCATTGGTTTTCGAGATACTAGCGATTGTGAGCAATTGCTGACATGTCAGCAGATTTTGAGCAATTGCTGACATGTCAGCAGATTGATAGGAGAACAAAAATTTCATCAGAAATCGTCTACGGGCATTTGTTTTCGAGATTTTAGCGATTTTGAGCAATTGCTGACATGTCAGTAGATTTTGAGCAATTGCTGACATGTCAGCAGATTGATAGGAGAACAAAAATTTCATCAGAAATCGTCTACGGGCATTGGTTTTCGAGATACTAGCGATTGTGAGCAATTGCTGACATGTCAGCAGTTTGATAGGAGAACAAAAATTTCATCAGAAATCGTCTACGGGCATTGGTTTTAGAGATTTTAGCGATTTTGAGCAAGTGCTGACATGTCAGTAGATTTTGAGCAATTGGTGACATGTCAGCAGATTGATAGGAGAACAAAAATTTCATCAGAAATCGTCTACGGGCATTGGTTTTCGAGATATTAGCGATTTTGAGCAATTACTGACATGTCAGCAGATTTTGAGCAATTGCTGACATTTCAGCAGATTGATAGGAGAACAAAAATTTCATCAGAAAACGTCTACGGGCATTGGTTTTCGAGATATTAGCGATTTTGAGCAATTGCTGACATGTCAGCAGATTGATAGGAGAACAAAAATTTCATCAGAAATCGTCTACGGGCATTTGTTTTAGAGATTTTAGGGATTTTGAGCAATTGCTGACATGTCAGTAGATTTTGAGCAATTGCTGACATGTCAGCAGATTGATAGGAGAACAAAAATTTCATCAGAAATCGTCTACGGGCATTGGTTTTAGAGATTTTAGCGATTTTGAGCAATTGCTGACATGTCAGCAGATTTTGAGAAATTGCTGACATGTCAGCACATTGATAGGAGAACAAAAAGTTCATCAGAAATCGTCTACGGGCATTTGTTTTAGAGAATTTAGCGATTTTGAGCAATTGCTGACATGTAAGTAGATTTTGAGCAATTGCTGACATGTCAGCAGATTGATAGGAGAACAAAAATTTCATCAGAAATCGTCTACGGGCATTGGTTTTCGAGATACTAGCGATTGTGAGCAATTGCTGACATGTCAGCAGATTTTGAGCAATTGCTGACATGTCAGCAGATTGATAGGAGAACAAAAATTTCATCAGAAATCGTCTACGGGCATTTGTTTTCGAGATTTTAGCGATTTTGAGCAATTGCTGACATGTCAGTAGATTTTGAGCAATTGCTGACATGTCAGCAGATTGATAGGAGAACAAAAATTTCATCAGAAATCGTCTACGGGCATTGGTTTTCGAGATACTAGCGATTGTGAGCAATTGCTGACATGTCAGCAGATTGACAGGAGAACAAAAATTTCATCAGAAATCGTCTACGGGCATTGGTTTTAGAGATTTTAGCGATTTTGAGCAATTGCTGACATGTCAGCAGATTTTGAGAAATTGCTGACATGTCAGCAGATTGATAGGAGAACAAAAATTTCATCAGAAATCGTCTACGGGCATTGGTTTTAGAGATTTTAGCGATTTTGAGCAATTGCTGACATGTCAGCAGATTTTGAGAAATTGCTGACATGTCAGCAGATTGATAGGAGAACAAAAAGTTCATCAGAAATCGTCTACGGGCATTTGTTTTAGAGAATTTAGCGATTTTGAGCAATTGCTGACATGTAAGTAGATTTTGAGCAATTGCTGACATGTCAGCAGATTGATAGGAGAACAAAAATTTCATCAGAAATCGTCTACGGGCATTTGTTTAGAGATTTTAGCGATTTGGAGCAGTTGCTGACATGTCAGTAGATTTTGAGCAATTGCTGACATGTCAGCAGATTGATAGGAGAACAAAAATTTCATCAGAAATCGTCTACGGGCATTGGTTTTAGAGATTTTAGGGATTTTGAGCCATTCCTGACATGTCAGTAGATTTTGAGCAATTGCTGACATGTCAGCAGATTGATAGGAGAACAAAAATTTCATCAGAAATCGTCTACGGGCCTTTGGTTTAGAGATTTTAGCGATTTTGAGCAGTTGCTGACATGTCAGTAGATTTTGAGCAATTGCTGACATGTCAGCAGATTGATAGGAGAACAAAAATTTCATCAGAAATCGTCTACGGGCATTTGTTTTCGAGATTTTAGCGATTTTGAGCAGTTGCTGACATGTCAGTAGATTTTGAGCAATTGCTGACATGTCAGCAGATTGATAGGAGAACAAAAATTTCATCAGAAATCGTCTACGGGCATTGGTTTTAGAGATTTTAGCGATTTTGAGCCATTCCTGACATGTCAGTAGATTTTGAGCAATTGCTGACATGTCAGCAGATTGATAGGAGAACCAAAATTTCATCAGAAATCGTCTACGGGCACTGGTTTTCGAGATACTAGCGATTGTGAGCAATTGCTGACATGTCAGCAGATTTTGAGCAATTGCTGACATGTCAGCAGATTGATAGGAGAACAAAAATTTCATCAGAAATCGTCTACGGGCATTTGTTTCGAGATTTTAGCGATTTTGAGCAATTGCTGACATGTCAGTAGATTTTGAGCAATTGCTGACATGTCAGCAGATTGATAGGAGAACAAAAATTTCATCAGAAATCGTCTACGGGCATTTGTTTTAGAGATTTTAGCGATTTTGAGCAATTGCTGACATGTCAGTAGATTTTGAGCAATTGCTGACATGTCAGCAGATTGATAGGAGAACAAAAATTTCATCAGAAATCGTCTACGGGCATTGGTTTTAGAGATTTTAGCGATTTTGAGCAATTGCTGACATGTCAGCAGATTTTGAGAAATTGCTGACATGTCAGCAGATTGATAGGAGAACAAAAAGTTCATCAGAAATCGTCTACGGGCATTTGTTTTAGAGAATTTAGCGATTTTGAGCAATTGCTGACATGTAAGTAGATTTGAGCAATTGCTGACATGTCAGCAGATTGATAGGAGAACAAAAATTTCATCAGAAATCGTCTACGGGCATTTGTTTTAGAGATTTTAGCGATTTGGAGCAGTTGCTGACATGTCAGTAGATTTTGAGCAATTGCTGACATGTCAGCAGATTGATAGGAGAACAAAAATTTCATCAGAAATCGTCTACGGGCATTGGTTTTAGAGATTTTAGGGATTTTGAGCCATTCCTGACATGTCAGTAGATTTTGAGCAATTGCTGACATGTCAGCAGATTGATAGGAGAACAAAAATTTCATCAGAAATCGTCTACGGGCCTTTGGTTTAGAGATTTTAGCGATTTTGAGCAGTTGCTGACATGTCAGTAGATTTTGAGCAATTGCTGACATGTCAGCAGATTGATAGGAGAACAAAAATTTCATCAGAAATCGTCTACGGGCATTTGTTTTCGAGATTTTAGCGATTTTGAGCAGTTGCTGACATGTCAGTAGATTTTGAGCAATTGCTGACATGTCAGCAGATTGATAGGAGAACAAAAATTTCATCAGAAATCGTCTACGGGCATTGGTTTTAGAGATTTTAGCGATTTTGAGCCATTCCTGACATGTCAGTAGATTTTGAGCAATTGCTGACATGTCAGCAGATTGATAGGAGAACCAAAATTTCATCAGAAATCGTCTACGGGCACTGGTTTTCGAGATACTAGCGATTGTGAGCAATTGCTGACATGTCAGCAGATTTTGAGCAATTGCTGACATGTCAGCAGATTGATAGGAGAACAAAAATTTCATCAGAAATCGTCTACGGGCATTTGTTTTCGAGATTTTAGCGATTTTGAGCAATTGCTGACATGTCAGTAGATTTTGAGCAATTGCTGACATGTCAGCAGATTGATAGGAGAACAAAAATTTCATCAGAAATCGTCTACGGGCATTGGTTTTCGAGATACTAGCGATTGTGAGCAATTGCTGACATGTCAGCAGATTGATAGGAGAACAAAAATTTCATCAGAAATCGTCTACGGGCATTGGTTTTAGAGATTTTAGCGATTTTGAGCAAGTGCTGACATGTCAGTAGATTTTGAGCAATTGGTGACATGTCAGCAGATTGATAGGAGAACAAAAATTTCATCAGAAATCGTCTACGGGCATTGGTTTTCGAGATATTAGCGATTTTGAGCAATTACTGACATGTCAGCAGATTTTGAGCAATTGCTGACATTTCAGCAGATTGATAGGAGAACAAAAATTTCATCAGAAAACGTCTACGGGCATTGGTTTTCGAGATATTAGCGATTTTGAGCAATTGCTGACATGTCAGCAGATTGATAGGAGAACAAAAATTTCATCAGAAATCGTCTACGGGCATTTGTTTTAGAGATTTTAGCGATTTTGAGCAATTGCTGACATGTCAGTAGATTTTGAGCAATTGGTGACATGTCAGCAGATTGATAGGAGAACAAAAATTTCATCAGAAATCGTCTACGGGCATTGGTTTTCGAGATATTAGCGATTTTGAGAAATTACTGACATGTCAGCAGATTTTGAGCAATTGCTGACATGTCAGCAGATTGATAGGAGAACAAAAATTTCATCAGAAAACGTCTACTGGCATTGGTTTTCGAGATATTAGCGATTTTGAGCAATTGCTGACACGTCAGCAGATTGATAGGAGAACAAAAATTTCATCAGAAATCGTCTACGGGCATTTGTTTTCGAGATTTTAGCGATTTTGAGCAATTGCTGACATGTCAGTAGATTTTGAGCAATTGCCGACATGTCAGTAGATTGATAGGAGAACAAAAATTTCATCAGAAATCGTCTACGGGCATTGGTTTTCGAGATATTAGCGATTTTGAGCAATTACTGACATGTCAGCAGATTTTGAGCAGTTGCTGACATGTCAGCAGATTGATAGGAGAACAAAAATTTCATCAGAAAACGTCTACGGGCATTGGTTTTCGAGATATTAGCGATTTTGAGCAATTGCTGACATGTCAGCAGATTGATAGGAGAACAAAAATTTCATCAGAAATCGTCTACGGGCATTTGTTTTCGAGATTTTAGCGATTGTGAGCAATTGCTGACATGTCAGTAGATTTTGAGCAATTGCCGACATGTCAGTAGATTGATAGGAGAACAAAAATTTCATCAGAAATCGTCTACGGGCATTGGTTTTCGAGATACTAGCGATTGTGAGCAATTGCTGACATGTCAGCAGATTTTGAGTAATTGCTGACATGTCAGCAGATTGATAGGAGAACAAAAATTTCATCAGAAATCGTCTACGGGCATTTGTTTTCGAGATTTTAGCGATTTTGAGCAGTTGCTGACATGTCAGTAGATTTTGAGCAATTGCTGACATGTCAGCAGATTGATAGGAGAACAAAAATTTCATCAGAAATCGTCTACGGGCATTGGTTTTAGAGATTTTAGGGATTTTGAGCCATTCCTGACATGTCAGTAGATTTTGAGCAATTGCTGACATGTCAGCAGATTGATAGGAAAACAAAAATTTCATCAGAAATCGTCTACGGGCCTTTGGTTTCGAGATTTTAGCGATTTTGAGCAGTTGCTGACATGTCAGTAGATTTTGAGCAATTGCTGACATGTCAGCAGATTGATAGGAGAACAAAAATTTCATCAGAAATCGTCTACGGGCATTTGTTTTCGAGATTTTAGCGATTTTGAGCAGTTGCTGACATGTCAGTAGATTTTGAGCAATTGCTGACATGTCAGCAGATTGATAGGAGAACAAAAATTTCATCAGAAATCGTCTACGGGCATTGGTTTTAGAGATTTTAGCGATTTTGAGCCATTCCTGACATGTCAGTAGATTTTGAGCAATTGCTGACATGTCAGCAGATTGATAGGAGAACAAAAATTTCATCAGAAATCGTCTACGGGCATTGGTTTTCGAGATACTAGCGATTGTGAGCAATTGCTGACATGTCAGCAGATTTTGAGCAATTGCTGACATGTCAGCAGATTGATAGGAGAACAAAAATTTCATCAGAAATCGTCTACGGGCATTTGTTTTCGAGATTTTAGCGATTTTGAGCAATTGCTGACATGTCAGTAGATTTTGAGCAATTGCTGACATGTCAGCAGATTGATAAGAGAACAAAAATTTCATCAGAAATCGTCTACGGGCATTGGTTTTCGAGATACTAGCGATTGTGAGCAATTGCTGACATGTCAGCAGATTTTGAGAAATTGCTGACATGTCAGCAGATTGATAGGAGAACAAAAAGTTCATCAGAAATCGTCTACGGGCATTTGTTTTAGAGATTTTAGCGATTTTGAGCAATTGCTGACATGTAAGTAGATTTTGAGCAATTGCTGACATGTCAGCAGATTGATAGGAGAACAAAAATTTCATCAGAAATCGTCTACGGGCATTTGTTTTAGAGATTTTAGCGATTTGGAGCAGTTGCTGACATGTCAGTAGATTTTGAGCAATTGCTGACATGTCAGCAGATTGATAGGAGAACAAAAATTTCATCAGAAATCGTCTACGGGCATTGGTTTTAGAGATTTTAGGGATTTTGAGCCATTCCTGACATGTCAGTAGATTTTGAGCAATTGCTGACATGTCAGCAGATTGATAGGAGAACAAAAATTTCATCAGAAATCGTCTACGGGCCTTTGGTTTAGAGATTTTAGCGATTTTGAGCAGTTGCTGACATGTCAGTAGATTTTGAGCAATTGCTGACATGTCAGCAGATTGATAGGAGAACAAAAATTTCATCAGAAATCGTCTACGGGCATTTGTTTTCGAGATTTTAGCGATTTTGAGCAGTTGCTGACATGTCAGTAGATTTTGAGCAATTGCTGACATGTCAGCAGATTGATAGGAGAACAAAAATTTCATCAGAAATCGTCTACGGGCATTGGTTTTAGAGATTTTAGCGATTTTGAGCCATTCCTGACATGTCAGTAGATTTTGAGCAATTGCTGACATGTCAGCAGATTGATAGGAGAACAAAAATTTCATCAGAAATCGTCTACGGGCATTGGTTTTCGAGATACTAGCGATTGTGAGCAATTGCTGACATGTCAGCAGATTTTGAGCAATTGCTGACATGTCAGCAGATTGATAGGAGAACAAAAATTTCATCAGAAATCGTCTACGGGCATTTGTTTTCGAGATTTTAGCGATTTTGAGCAATTGCTGACATGTCAGTAGATTTTGAGCAATTGCTGACATGTCAGCAGATTGATAGGAGAACAAAAATTTCATCAGAAATCGTCTACGGGCATTGGTTTTCGAGATACTAGCGATTGTGAGCAATTGCTGACATGTCAGCAGATTGATAGGAGAACAAAAATTTCATCAGAAATCGTCTACGGGCATTGGTTTTAGAGATTTTAGCGATTTTGAGCAAGTGCTGACATGTCAGTAGATTTTGAGCAATTGGTGACATGTCAGCAGATTGATAGGAGAACAAAAATTTCATCAGAAATCGTCTACGGGCATTGGTTTTCGAGATATTAGCGATTTTGAGCAATTACTGACATGTCAGCAGATTTTGAGCAATTGCTGACATTTCAGCAGATTGATAGGAGAACAAAAATTTCATCAGAAAACGTCTACGGGCATTTGTTTTCGAGATTTTAGCGATTTTGAGCAATTGCTGACATGTCAGTACATTTTGAGCAATTGCCGACATGTCAGTAGATTGATAGGAGAACAAAAATTTCATCAGAAATCGTCTACGGGCATTGGTTTTCGAGATATAGCGATTTTGAGCAATTACTGACATGTCAGCAGATTTTGAGCAATTGCTGACATGTCAGCAGATTGATAGGAGAACAAAAATTTCATCAGAAAACGTCTACGGGCATTGGTTTTCGAGATATTAGCGATTTTGAGCAATTGCTGACATGTCAGCAGATTGATAGGAGAACAAAAATTTCATCAGAAATCGTCTACGGGCATTTGTTTTCGAGATTTTAGCGATTTTGAGCAATTGCTGACATGTCAGTAGATTTTGAGCAATTGCCGACATGTCAGTAGATTGATAGGAGAACAAAAATTTCATCAGAAATCGTCTACGGGCATTGGTTTTCGAGATACTAGCAATTTTGAGCAATTGCTGACATGTCAGTAGATTTTGAGCAATTGCTGACATGTCAGCAGATTGATAGGAGAACAAAAATTTCATCAGAAATCGTCTACGGGCATTGGTTTTAGCGATTTTAGCGATTTTGAGCAATTGCTGACATGTCAGCAGATTTTGAGAAATTGCTGACATGTCAGCAGATTGATAGGAGAACAAAAATTTCATCAGAAAACGTCTACGGGCATTGGTTTTCGAGATATTAGCGATTTTGAGCAATTGCTGACATGTCAGCAGATTGATAGGAGAACAAAAATTTCATCAGAAATCGTCTACGGGCATTTGTTTTCGAGATTTTAGCGATTTTGAGCAATTGCTGACATGTCAGTAGATTTTGAGCAATTGCCGACATGTCAGTAGATTGATAGGAGAACAAAAATTTCATCAGAAATCGTCTACGGGCATTGGTTTTCGAGATATAGCGATTTTGAGCAATTACTGACATGTCAGCAGATTTTGAGCAATTGCTGACATGTCAGCAGATTGATAGGAGAACAAAAATTTCATCAGAAAACGTCTACGGGCATTGGTTTTCGAGATATTAGCGATTTTGAGCAATTGCTGACATGTCAGCAGATTGATAGGAGAACAAAAATTTCATCAGAAATCGTCTACGGGCATTTGTTTTCGAGATTTTAGCGATTTTGAGCAATTGCTGACATGTCAGTAGATTTTGAGCAATTGCCGACATGTCAGTAGATTGATAGGAGAACAAAAATTTCATCAGAAATCGTCTACGGGCATTGGTTTTCGAGATACTAGCGATTTTGAGCAATTGCTGACATGTCAGTAGATTTTGAGCAATTGCTGACATGTCAGCAGATTGATAGGAGAACAAAAATTTCATCAGAAATCGTCTACGGGCATTGGTTTTAGCGATTTTAGCGATTTTGAGCAATTGCTGACATGTCAGCAGATTTTGAGAAATTGCTGACATGTCAGCAGATTGATAGGAGAACAAAAAGTTCATCAGAAATCGTCTACGGGCATTTGTTTTAGAGATTTTAGCGATTTTGAGCAATTGCTGACATGTAAGTAGATTTTGAGCAATTGCTGACATGTCAGCAGATTGATAGGAGAACAAAAATTTCATCAGAAATCGTCTACGGGCATTTGTTTTAGAGATTTTAGCGATTTGGAGCAGTTGCTGACATGTCAGTAGATTTTGAGCAATTGCTGACATGTCAGCAGATTGATAGGAGAACAAAAATTTCATCAGAAATCGTCTACGGGCATTGGTTTTAGAGATTTTAGGGATTTTGAGCCATTCCTGACATGTCAGTAGATTTTGAGCAATTGCTGACATGTCAGCAGATTGATAGGAGAACAAAAATTTCATCAGAAATCGTCTACGGGCCTTTGGTTTAGAGATTTTAGCGATTTTGAGCAGTTGCTGACATGTCAGTAGATTTTGAGCAATTGCTGACATGTCAGCAGATTGATAGGAGAACAAAAATTTCATCAGAAATCGTCTACGGGCATTTGTTTTCGAGATTTTAGCGATTTTGAGCAGTTGCTGACATGTCAGTAGATTTTGAGCAATTGCTGACATGTCAGCAGATTGATAGGAGAACAAAAATTTCATCAGAAATCGTCTACGGGCATTGGTTTTAGAGATTTTAGCGATTTTGAGCCATTCCTGACATGTCAGTAGATTTTGAGCAATTGCTGACATGTCAGCAGATTGATAGGAGAACAAAAATTTCATCAGAAATCGTCTACGGGCATTGGTTTTCGAGATACTAGCGATTGTGAGCAATTGCTGACATGTCAGCAGATTTTGAGCAATTGCTGACATGTCAGCAGATTGATAGGAGAACAAAAATTTCATCAGAAATCGTCTACGGGCATTTGTTTTCGAGATTTTAGCGATTTTGAGCAATTGCTGACATGTCAGTAGATTTTGAGCAATTGCTGACATGTCAGCAGATTGATAGGAGAACAAAAATTTCATCAGAAATCGTCTACGGGCATTGGTTTTCGAGATACTAGCGATTGTGAGCAATTGCTGACATGTCAGCAGATTGATAGGAGAACAAAAATTTCATCAGAAATCGTCTACGGGCATTGGTTTTAGAGATTTTAGCGATTTTGAGCAAGTGCTGACATGTCAGTAGATTTTGAGCAATTGGTGACATGTCAGCAGATTGATAGGAGAACAAAAATTTCATCAGAAATCGTCTACGGGCATTGGTTTTAGAGATTTTAGCAATTTTGAGCAATTGCTGACATGTCAGCAGATTTTGAGAAATTGCTGACATGTCAGCAGATTGATAGGAGAACAACAATTTCATCAGAAATCGACTACGGGCATTGGTTTTAGAGATATTGGCGATTTTGAGCAGTTGCTGACATGTCAGTAGATTTTGAGCAATTGCTGACATGTCAGCAGATTGATAGGAGAACAAAAATTTCATCAGAAATCGTCTACGGGCATTGGTTTTCGGGATATTAGCGATTTTGAGCAATTACTGACATGTCAGCAGATTTTGAGCAATTGCTGACATGTCAGCAGATTGATAGGAGAACAAAAATTTCATCAGAAATCGTCTACGGGCATTGGTTTTCGAGATATTAGCGATTTTGAGCAATTGCTGACATGTCAGTAGATTTTGAGCAATTGGTGACGTGTCAGCAGATTGATAGGAGAACAAAAATTTCATCAGAAATCGTCTACGGGCATTGGTTTTAGAGATATTGGCGATTTTGAGCAGTTGCTGACATGTCAGTAGATTTTGAGCAATTGCTGACATGTCAGCAGATTGATAGGAGAACAAAAATTTCATCAGAAATCGTCTACGGGCATTGGTTTTCGGGATATTAGCGATTTTGAGCAATTACTGACATGTCAGCAGATTTTGAGCAATTGCTGACATGTCAGCAGATTGATAGGAGAACAAAAATTTCATCAGAAATCGTCTACGGGCATTGGTTTTCGAGATACTAGCGATTGTGAGCAATTGCTGACATGTCAGCAGATTTTGAGCAATTGCTGACATGTCAGCAGATTGATAGGAGAACAAAAATTTCATCAGAAATCGTCTACGGGCATTTGTTTTCGAGATTTTAGCGATTTTGAGCAATTGCTGACATGTCAGTAGATTTTGAGCAATTGCTGACATGTCAGCAGATTGATAGGAGAACAAAAATTTCATCAGAAATCGTCTACGGGCATTGGTTTTCGAGATACTAGCGATTGTGAGCAATTGCTGACATGTCAGCAGATTGATAGGAGAACAAAAATTTCATCAGAAATCGTCTACGGGCATTGGTTTTAGAGATTTTAGCGATTTTGAGCCATTCCTGACATGTCAGTAGATTTTGAGCAATTGCTGACATGTCAGCAGATTGATAGGAGAACAAAAATTTCATCAGAAATCGTCTACGGGCATTGGTTTTCGAGATACTAGCGATTGTGAGCAATTGCTGACATGTCAGCAGATTTTGAGCAATTGCTGACATGTCAGCAGATTGATAGGAGAACAAAAATTTCATCAGAAATCGTCTACGGGCATTTGTTTTCGAGATTTTAGCGATTTTGAGCAATTGCTGACATGTCAGTAGATTTTGAGCAATTGCTGACATGTCAGCAGATTGATAGGAGAACAAAAATTTCATCAGAAATCGTCTACGGGCGTTGGTTTTCGAGATACTAGCGATTGTGAGCAATTGCTGACATGTCAGCAGATTGATAGGAGAACAAAAATTTCATCAGAAATCGTCTACGGGCATTGGTTTTAGAGATTTTAGCGATTTTGAGCAAGTGCTGACATGTCAGTAGATTTTGAGCAATTGGTGACATGTCAGCAGATTGATAGGAGAACAAAAATTTCATCAGAAATCGTCTACGGGCATTGGTTTTAGAGATTTTAGCAATTTTGAGCAATTGCTGACATGTCAGCAGATTTTGAGAAATTGCTGACATGTCAGCAGATTGATAGGAGAACAACAATTTCATCAGAAATCGACTACGGGCATTGGTTTTAGAGATATTGGCGATTTTGAGCAGTTGCTGACATGTCAGTAGATTTTGAGCAATTGCTGACATGTCAGCAGATTGATAGGAGAACAAAAATTTCATCAGAAATCGTCTACGGGCATTGGTTTTCGGGATATTAGCGATTTTGAGCAATTACTGACATGTCAGCAGATTTTGAGCAATTGCTGACATGTCAGCAGATTGATAGGAGAACAAAAATTTCATCAGAAATCGTCTACGGGCATTGGTTTTCGAGATATTAGCGATTTTGAGCAATTGCTGACATGTCAGTAGATTTTGAGCAATTGGTGACGTGTCAGCAGATTGATAGGAGAACAAAAATTTCATCAGAAATCGTCTACGGGCATTGGTTTTAGAGATATTGGCGATTTTGAGCAGTTGCTGACATGTCAGTAGATTTTGAGCAATTGCTGACATGTCAGCAGATTGATAGGAGAACAAAAATTTCATCAGAAATCGTCTACGGGCATTGGTTTTAGAGATTTTAGCGATTTTGAGCAAGTGCTGACATGTCAGTAGATTTTGAGCAATTGGTGACATGTCAGCAGATTGATAGGAGAACAAAAATTTCATCAGAAATCGTCTACGGGCATTGGTTTTAGAGATTTTAGCAATTTTGAGCAATTGCTGACATGTCAGCAGATTTTGAGAAATTGCTGACATGTCAGCAGATTGATAGGAGAACAACAATTTCATCAGAAATCGACTACGGGCATTGGTTTTAGAGATATTGGCGATTTTGAGCAGTTGCTGACATGTCAGTAGATTTTGAGCAATTGCTGACATGTCAGCAGATTGATAGGAGAACAAAAATTTCATCAGAAATCGTCTACGGGCATTGGTTTTCGGGATATTAGCGATTTTGAGCAATTACTGACATGTCAGCAGATTTTGAGCAATTGCTGACATGTCAGCAGATTGATAGGAGAACAAAAATTTCATCAGAAATCGTCTACGGGCATTGGTTTTCGAGATATTAGCGATTTTGAGCAATTGCTGACATGTCAGTAGATTTTGAGCAATTGGTGACGTGTCAGCAGATTGATAGGAGAACAAAAATTTCATCAGAAATCGTCTACGGGCATTGGTTTTAGAGATATTGGCGATTTTGAGCAGTTGCTGACATGTCAGTAGATTTTGAGCAATTGCTGACATGTCAGCAGATTGATAGGAGAACAAAAATTTCATCAGAAATCGTCTACGGGCATTGGTTTTCGGGATATTAGCGATTTTGAGCAATTACTGACATGTCAGCAGATTTTGAGCAATTGCTGACATGTCAGCAGATTGATAGGAGAACAAAAATTTCATCAGAAATCGTCTACGGGCATTGGTTTTCGAGATATTAGCGATTTTGAGCAATTACTGACATGTCAGCAGATTTTGAGCATTTGCTGACATGTAAGCAGATTGATAGGAGAACAAAAATTTCATCAGAAAACGTCTACGGGCATTGGTTTTCGAGATATTAGCGATTTTGAGCAATTGCTGACATGTCAGCAGATTTTGAGCAATTGCTGACATGTCAGCAGATTGATAGGAGAACACAAATTTCATCAGAAATCGTCTACGGGCCTTTGATTTTGAGC
This sequence comes from Dioctria rufipes, assembly GCA_963924295.1. Lineage (NCBI taxonomy): Eukaryota > Metazoa > Arthropoda > Insecta > Diptera > Asilidae > Dioctria > Dioctria rufipes. Next base: position 178,162,311 of record OZ002743.1, read on the forward strand.
CATTCCTGACATGTCAGTAGATTTTGAGCAATTGCTGACATGTCAGCAGATTGATAGGAGAACAAAAATTTCATCAGAAATCGTCTACGGGCATTGGTTTTCGAGATACTAGCGATTGTGAGCAATTGCTGACATGTCAGCAGATTTTGAGCAATTGCTGACATGTCAGCAGATTGATAGGAGAACAAAAATTTCATCAGAAATCGTCTACGGGCATTGGTTTTCGAGATATTAGCGATTTTGAGCAATTGCTGACATGTCAGTAGATTTTGAGCAATTGGTGACGTGTCAGCAGATTGATAGGAGAACAAAAATTTCATCAGAAATCGTCTACGGGCATTGGTTTTCGAGATATTAGCGATTTTGAGCAATTGCTGACATGTCAGTAGATTTTGAGCAATTGGTGACGTGTCAGCAGATTGATAGGAGAACAAAAATTTCATCAGAAATCGTCTACGGGCATTGGCTTTCGAGATATTGGCGATTTTGAGCAGTTGCTGACATGTCAGTAGATTTTGAGCAATTGCTGACATGTCAGCAGATTGATAGGAGAACAAAAATTTCATCAGAAATCGTCTACGGGCATTTGTTTTAGAGATTTTAGCGATTTTGAGCAATTGCTGACATGTAAGTAGATTTTGAGCAATTGCTGACATGTCAGCAGATTGATAGGAGAACAAAAATTTCATCAGAAATCGTCTACGGGCTTTGGATTTCGAGATTTTAGCGATTTTGAGCAATTGCTGACATGTCAGTAGATTTTGAGCAATTGCCGACATGTCAGTAGATTGATAGGAGAACAAAAATTTCATCAGAAATCGTCTACGGGCATTGGTTTTCGAGATACTAGCGATTTTGAGCAATTGCTGACATGTCAGCAGATTTTGAGCAATTGCTGACATGTCAGCAGACTGATAGGAGAACAAAAATTTCATCAGAAATCGTCTACGGGCATTTGTTTTCGAGATTTTAGCGATTTTGAGCAATTGCTGACATGTCAGTAGATTTTGAGCAATTGCCGACATGTCAGTAGATTGATAGGAGAACAAAAATTTCATCAGAAATCGTCTACGGGCATTGGTTTTAGAGATTTTAGCGATTTTGAGCAATTGCTGACATGTCAGCAGATTTTGAGAAATTGCTGACATGTCAGCAGATTGATAGGGGAACAAAAATTTCATCAGAAAACGACTACGGGCATTGGTTTTAGAGATATTGGCGATTTTGAGCAGTTGCTGACATGTCAGTAGATTTTGAGCAATTGCTGACATGTCAGCAGATTGATAGGAGAACAAAAATTTCATCAGAAATCGTCTACGGGCATTGGTTTTCGGGATATTAGCGATTTTGAGCAATTACTGACATGTCAGCAGATTTTGAGCAATTGCTGAGATGTCAGCAATTGATAGGGGAACAAAAATTTCATCAGAAATCGTCTACGGGCATTGGTTTTCGAGATATTAGCGATTTTGAGCAATTGCTGACATGTCAGTAGATTTTGAGCAATTGGTGACGTGTCAGCAGATTGATAGGAGAACAAAAATTTCATCAGAAATCGTCTACGGGCATTGGTTTTCGGGATATTAGCGATTTTGAGCAATTACTGACATGTCAGCAGATTTTGAGCAATTGCTGAGATGTCAGCAATTGATAGGGGAACAAAAATTTCATCAGAAAACGTCTACGGGCATTGGTTTTCGAGATATTAGCGATTTTGAGCAATTGCTGACATGTCAGCAGATTTTGAGCAATGCTGACATGTCAGCAGATTTTGAGCAATTGCTGACATGTCAGCAGATTGATAGGAGAACACAAATTTCATCAGAAATCGTCTACGGGCCTTTGGTTTAGAGATTTTAGTGATTTTGAGCAATTGCTGACATGTAAGTAGATTTTGAGCAATTGCTGACATGTCAGCAGATTGATAGGAGAACAAAAATTTCATCAGAAATCGTCTATGGGCATTTGTTTTTGAGATTTTAGCGATTTTGAGCCATTCCTGACATGTCAGTAGATGGATAGGAGAACAAAAATTTCATCAGAAATCGTCTACGGGCATTGGTTTTCGAGATACTAGCGATTGTGAGCAATTGCTGACATGTCAGCAGATTTTGAGTAATTGCTGACATGTCAGCAGATTGATAGGAGAACAAAAATTTCATCAGAAATCGTCTACGGGCATTTGTTTTCGAGATTTTAGCGATTTTGAGCAGTTGCTGACATGTCAGTAGATTTTGAGCAATTGCTGACATGTCAGCAGATTGATAGGAGAACAAAAATTTCATCAGAAATCGTCTACGGGCATTGGTTTTAGAGATTTTAGGGATTTTGAGCCATTCCTGACATGTCAGTAGATTTTGAGCAATTGCTGACATGTCAGCAGATTGATAGGAGAACAAAAATTTCATCAGAAATCGTCTACGGGCCTTTGGTTTCGAGATTTTAGCGATTTTGAGCAGTTGCTGACATGTCAGTAGATTTTGAGCAATTGCTGACATGTCAGCAGATTGATAGGAGAACAAAAATTTCATCAGAAATCGTCTACGGGCATTTGTTTTCGAGATTTTAGCGATTTTGAGCAGTTGCTGACATGTCAGTAGATTTTGAGCAATTGCTGACATGTCAGCAGATTGATAGGAGAACAAAAATTTCATCAGAAATCGTCTACGGGCATTGGTTTTAGAGATTTTAGCGATTTTGAGCCATTCCTGACATGTCAGTAGATTTTGAGCAATTGCTGACATGTCAGCAGATTGATAGGAGAACAAAAATTTCATCAGAAATCGTCTACGGGCATTGGTTTTCGAGATACTAGCGATTGTGAGCAATTGCTGACATGTCAGCAGATTTTGAGCAATTGCTGACATGTCAGCAGATTGATAGGAGAACAAAAATTTCATCAGAAATCGTCTACGGGCATTTGTTTTCGAGATTTTAGCGATTTTGAGCAATTGCTGACATGTCAGTAGATTTTGAGCAATTGCTGACATGTCAGCAGATTGATAGGAGAACAAAAATTTCATCAGAAATCGTCTACGGGCATTGGTTTTCGAGATACTAGCGATTGTGAGCAATTGCTGACATGTCAGCAGATTGATAGGAGAACAAAAATTTCATCAGAAATCGTCTACGGGCATTGGTTTTAGAGATTTTAGCGATTTTGAGCAATTGCTGACATGTCAGTAGATTTTGAGCAATTGGTGACATGTCAGCAGATTGATAGGAGAACAAAAATTTCATCAGAAATCGTCTACGGGCATTGGTTTTCGAGATATTAGCGATTTTGAGCAATTACTGACATGTCAGCAGATTTTGAGCAATTGCTGACATGTCAGCAGATTGATAGGAGAACAAAAATTTCATCAAAAAACGTCTACGGGCATTGGTTTTCGAGATATTAGCGATTTTGAGCAATTGCTGACATGTCAGCAGATTGATAGGAGAACAAAAATTTCATCAGAAATCGTCTACGGGCATTTGTTTTAGAGATTTTAGCGATTTTGAGCAATTGCTGACATGTCAGTAGATTTTGAGCAATTGGTGACATGTCAGCAGATTGATAGGAGAACAAAAATTTCATCAGAAATCGTCTACGGGCATTGGTTTTCGAGATATTAGCGATTTTGAGCAATTACTGACATGTCAGCAGATTTTGAGCAATTGCTGACATGTCAGCAGATTGATAGGAGAACAAAAATTTCATCAGAAAACGTCTACGGGCATTGGTTTTCGAGATACTAGCGATTGTGAGCAATTGCTGACATGTCAGCAGATGGATAGGAGAACAAAAATTTCATCAGAAATCGTCTACGGGCATTGGTTTTCGAGATACTAGCGATTGTGAGCAATTGCTGACATGTCAGCAGATTTTGAGTAATTGCTGACATGTCAGCAAATTGATAGGAGAACAAAAATTTCATCAGAAATCGTCTACGGGCATTTGTTTTCGAGATTTTAGCGATTTTGAGCAGTTGCTGACATGTCAGTAGATTTTGAGCAATTGCTGACATGTCAGCAGATTGATAGGAGAACAAAAATTTCATCAGAAATCGTCTACGGGCATTGGTTTTAGAGATTTTAGGGATTTTGAGCCATTCCTGACATGTCAGTAGATTTTGAGCAATTGCTGACATGTCAGCAGATTGATAGGAGAACAAAAATTTCATCAGAAATCGTCTACGGGCCTTTGGTTTCGAGATTTTAGCGATTTTGAGCAGTTGCTGACATGTCAGTAGATTTTGAGCAATTGCTGACATGTCAGCAGATTGATAGGAGAACAAAAATTTCATCAGAAATCGTCTACGGGCATTTGTTTTCGAGATTTTAGCGATTTTGAGCAGTTGCTGACATGTCAGTAGATTTTGAGCAATTGCTGACATGTCAGCAGATTGATAGGAGAACAAAAATTTCATCAGAAATCGTCTACGGGCATTGGTTTTAGAGATTTTAGCGATTTTGAGCCATTCCTGACATGTCAGTAGATTTTGAGCAATTGCTGACATGTCAGCAGATTGATAGGAGAACAAAAATTTCATCAGAAATCGTCTACGGGCATTGGTTTTCGAGATACTAGCGATTGTGAGCAATTGCTGACATGTCAGCAGATTTTGAGCAATTGCTGACATGTCAGCAGATTGATAGGAGAACAAAAATTTCATCAGAAATCGTCTACGGGCATTTGTTTTCGAGATTTTAGCGATTTTGAGCAATTGCTGACATGTCAGTAGATTTTGAGCAATTGCTGACATGTCAGCAGATTGATAGGAGAACAAAAATTTCATCAGAAATCGTCTACGGGCATTGGTTTTCGAGATACTAGCGATTGTGAGCAATTGCTGACATGTCAGCAGATTGATAGGAGAACAAAAATTTCATCAGAAATCGTCTACGGGCATTGGTTTTCGAGATATTAGCGATTTTGAGCAATTACTGACATGTCAGCAGATTTTGAGCAATTGCTGACATGTCAGCAGATTGATAGGAGAACAAAAATTTCATCAAAAAACGTCTACGGGCATTGGTTTTCGAGATATTAGCGATTTTGAGCAATTGCTGACATGTCAGCAGATTGATAGGAGAACAAAAATTTCATCAGAAATCGTCTACGGGCATTTGTTTTAGAGATTTTAGCGATTTTGAGCAATTGCTGACATGTCAGTAGATTTTGAGCAATTGGTGACATGTCAGCAGATTGATAGGAGAACAAAAATTTCATCAGAAATCGTCTACGGGCATTGGTTTTCGAGATATTAGCGATTTTGAGCAATTACTGACATGTCAGCAGATTTTGAGCAATTGCTGACATGTCAGCAGATTGATAGGAGAACAAAAATTTCATCAGAAAACGTCTACGGGCATTGGTTTTCGAGATATTAGCGATTTTGAGCAATTGCTGACATGTCAGCAGATTGATAGGAGAACAAAAATTTCATCAGAAATCGTCTACGGGCATTTGTTTTCGAGATTTTAGCGATTTTGAGCAATTGCTGACATGTCAGTAGATTTTGAGCAATTGCCGACATGTCAGTAGATTGATAGGAGAACAAAAATTTCATCAGAAATCGTCTACGGGCATTGGTTTTCGAGATACTAGCGATTGTGAGCAATTGCTGACATGTCAGCAGATTGATAGGAGAACAAAAATTTCATCAGAAATCGTCTACGGGCATTGGTTTTCGAGATATTAGCGATTTTGAGCAATTACTGACATGTCAGCAGATTTTGAGCAATTGCTGACATGTCAGCAGATTGATAGGAGAACAAAAATTTCATCAAAAAACGTCTACGGGCATTGGTTTTCGAGATATTAGCGATTTTGAGCAATTGCTGACATGTCAGCAGATTGATAGGAGAACAAAAATTTCATCAGAAATCGTCTACGGGCATTTGTTTTAGAGATTTTAGCGATTTTGAGCAATTGCTGACATGTCAGTAGATTTTGAGCAATTGGTGACATGTCAGCAGATTGATAGGAGAACAAAAATTTCATCAGAAATCGTCTACGGGCATTGGTTTTCGAGATATTAGCGATTTTGAGCAATTACTGACATGTCAGCAGATTTTGAGCAATTGCTGACATGTCAGCAGATTGATAGGAGAACAAAAATTTCATCAGAAAACGTCTACGGGCATTGGTTTTCGAGATATTAGCGATTTTGAGCAATTGCTGACATGTCAGCAGATTGATAGGAGAACAAAAATTTCATCAGAAATCGTCTACGGGCATTTGTTTTCGAGATTTTAGCGATTTTGAGCAATTGCTGACATGTCAGTAGATTTTGAGCAATTGCCGACATGTCAGTAGATTGATAGGAGAACAAAAATTTCATCAGAAATCGTCTACGGGCATTGGTTTTCGAGATATAGCGATTTTGAGCAATTACTGACATGTCAGCAGATTTTGAGCAATTGCTGACATGTCAGCAGATTGATAGGAGAACAAAAATTTCATCAGAAAACGTCTACGGGCATTGGTTTTCGAGATATTAGCGATTTTGAGCAATTGCTGACATGTCAGCAGATTGATAGGAGAACAAAAATTTCATCAGAAATCGTCTACGGGCATTTGTTTTCGAGATTTTAGCGATTTTGAGCAATTGCTGACGTGTCAGTAGATTTTGAGCAATTGCCGACATGTCAGTAGATTGATAGGAGAACAAAAATTTCATCAGAAATCGTCTACGGGCATTGGTTTTCGAGATACTAGCGATTTTGAGCAATTGCTGACATGTCAGTAGATTTTGAGCAATTGCTGACATGTCAGCAGATTGATAGGAGAACAAAAATTTCATCAGAAATCGTCTACGGGCATTGGTTTTAGCGATTTTAGCGATTTTGAGCAATTGCTGACATGTCAGCAGATTTTGAGAAATTGCTGACATGTCAGCAGATTGATAGGAGAACAAAAAGTTCATCAGAAATCGTCTACGGGCATTTGTTTTAGAGATTTTAGCGATTTTGAGCAATTGCTGACATGTAAGTAGATTTTGAGCAATTGCTGACATGTCAGCAGATTGATAGGAGAACAAAAATTTCATCAGAAATCGTCTACGGGCCTTCGGTTTAGAGATTTTAGCGATTTTGAGCAGTTGCTGACATGTCAGTAGATTTTGAGCAATTGCTGACATGTCAGCAGATTGATAGGAGAACAAAAATTTCATCAGAAATCGTCTACGGGCATTTGTTTTCGAGATTTTAGCGATTTTGAGCAGTTGCTGACATGTCAGTAGATTTTGAGCAATTGCTGACATGTCAGCAGATTGATAGGAGAACAAAAATTTCATCAGAAATCGTCTACGGGCATTGGTTTTAGAGATTTTAGCGATTTTGAGCCATTCCTGACATGTCAGTAGATTTTGAGCAATTGCTGACATGTCAGCAGATTGATAGGAGAACAAAAATTTCATCAGAAATCGTCTACGGGCATTGGTTTTCGAGATACTAGCGATTGTGAGCAATTGCTGACATGTCAGCAGATTTTGAGCAATTGCTGACATGTCAGCAGATTGATAGGAGAACAAAAATTTCATCAGAAATCGTCTACGGGCATTTGTTTTCGAGATTTTAGCGATTTTGAGCAATTGCTGACATGTCAGTAGATTTTGAGCAATTGCTGACATGTCAGCAGATTGATAGGAGAACAAAAATTTCATCAGAAATCGTCTACGGGCATTGGTTTTCGAGATACTAGCGATTGTGAGCAATTGCTGACATGTCAGCAGATTGATAGGAGAACAAAAATTTCATCAGAAATCGTCTACGGGCATTGGTTTTAGAGATTTTAGCGATTTTGAGCAAGTGCTGACATGTCAGTAGATTTTGAGCAATTGGTGACATGTCAGCAGATTGATAGGAGAACAAAAATTTCATCAGAAATCGTCTACGGGCATTGGTTTTCGAGATATTAGCGATTTTGAGCAATTACTGACATGTCAGCAGATTTTGAGCAATTGCTGACATTTCAGCAGATTGATAGGAGAACAAAAATTTCATCAGAAATCGTCTACGGGCATTTGTTTTCGAGATTTTAGCTATTTTGAGCAATTGCTGACATGTCAGTAGATTTTGAGCAATTGCCGACATGTCAGTAGATTGATAGGAGAACAAAAATTTCATCAGAAATCTCTACGGGCATTGGTTTTCGAGATATAGCGATTTTGAGCAATTACTGACATGTCAGCAGATTTTGAGCAATTGCTGACATGTCAGCAGATTGATAGGAGAACAAAAATTTCATCAGAAAACGTCTACGGGCATTAGTTTTCGAGATATTAGCGATTTTGAGCAATTGCTGACATGTCAGCAGATTGATAGGAGAACAAAAATTTCATCAGAAATCGTCTACGGGCATTTGTTTTCGAGATTTTAGCGATTTTGAGCAATTGCTGACATGTCAGTAGATTTTGAGCAATTGCCGACATGTCAGTAGATTGATAGGAGAACAAAAATTTCATCAGAAATCGTCTACGGGCATTGGTTTTCGAGATACTAGCGATTTTGAGCAATTGCTGACATGTCAGTAGATTTTGAGCAATTGCTGACATGTCAGCAGATTGATAGGAGAACAAAAATTTCATCAGAAATCGTCTACGGGCATTGGTTTTAGCGATTTTAGCGATTTTGAGCAATTGCTGACATGTCAGTAGATTTTGAGCAATTGCCGACATGTCAGTAGATTGATAGGAGAACAAAAATTTCATCAGAAATCGTCTACGGGCATTGGTTTTCGAGATATAGCGATTTTGAGCAATTACTGACATGTCAGCAGATTTTGAGCAATTGCTGACATGTCAGCAGATTGATAGGAGAACAAAAATTTCATCAGAAAACGTCTACGGGCATTGGTTTTCGAGATATTAGCGATTTTGAGCAATTGCTGACATGTCAGCAGATTGATAGGAGAACAAAAATTTCATCAGAAATCGTCTACGGGCATTTGTTTTCGAGATTTTAGCGATTTTGAGCAATTGCTGACGTGTCAGTAGATTTTGAGCAATTGCCGACATGTCAGTAGATTGATAGGAGAACAAAAATTTCATCAGAAATCGTCTACGGGCATTGGTTTTCGAGATACTAGCGATTTTGAGCAATTGCTGACATGTCAGTAGATTTTGAGCAATTGCTGACATGTCAGCAGATTGATAGGAGAACAAAAATTTCATCAGAAATCGTCTACGGGCATTGGTTTTAGCGATTTTAGCGATTTTGAGCAATTGCTGACATGTCAGCAGATTTTGAGAAATTGCTGACATGTCAGCAGATTGATAGGAGAACAAAAAGTTCATCAGAAATCGTCTACGGGCATTTGTTTTAGAGATTTTAGCGATTTTGAGCAATTGCTGACATGTAAGTAGATTTTGAGCAATTGCTGACATGTCAGCAGATTGATAGGAGAACAAAAATTTCATCAGAAATCGTCTACGGGCATTTGTTTTAGAGATTTTAGCGATTTGGAGCAGTTGCTGACATGTCAGTAGATTTTGAGCAATTGCTGACATGTAAGCAGATTGATAGGAGAACAAAAATTTCATCAGAAATCGTCTACGGGCATTGGTTTTAGAGATTTTAGGGATTTTGAGCCATTCCTGACATGTCAGTAGATTTTGAGCAATTGCTGACATGTCAGCAGATTGATAGGAGAACAAAAATTTCATCAGAAATCGTCTACGGGCCTTTGGTTTAGAGATTTTAGCGATTTTGAGCAGTTGCTGACATGTCAGTAGATTTTGAGCAATTGCTGACATGTCAGCAGATTGATAGGAGAACAAAAATTTCATCAGAAATCGTCTACGGGCATTTGTTTTCGAGATTTTAGCGATTTTGAGCAGTTGCTGACATGTCAGTAGATTTTGAGCAATTGCTGACATGTCAGCAGATTGATAGGAGAACAAAAATTTCATCAGAAATCGTCTACGGGCATTGGTTTTAGAGATTTTAGCGATTTTGAGCCATTCCTGACATGTCAGTAGATTTTGAGCAATTGCTGACATGTCAGCAGATTGATAGGAGAACAAAAATTTCATCAGAAATCGTCTACGGGCATTGGTTTTCGAGATACTAGCGATTGTGAGCAATTGCTGACATGTCAGCAGATTTTGAGCAATTGCTGACATGTCAGCAGATTGATAGGAGAACAAAAATTTCATCAGAAATCGTCTACGGGCATTTGTTTTCGAGATTTTAGCGATTTTGAGCAATTGCTGACATGTCAGTAGATTTTGAGCAATTGCTGACATGTCAGCAGATTGATAGGAGAACAAAAATTTCATCAGAAATCGTCTACGGGCATTGGTTTTCGAGATACTAGCGATTGTGAGCAATTGCTGACATGTCAGCAGATTGATAGGAGAACAAAAATTTCATCAGAAATCGTCTACGGGCATTGGTTTTAGAGATTTTAGCGATTTTGAGCAAGTGCTGACATGTCAGTAGATTTTGAGCAATTGGTGACATGTCAGCAGATTGATAGGAGAACAAAAATTTCATCAGAAATCGTCTACGGGCATTGGTTTTCGAGATATTAGCGATTTTGAGCAATTACTGACATGTCAGCAGATTTTGAGCAATTGCTGACATTTCAGCAGATTGATAGGAGAACAAAAATTTCATCAGAAATCGTCTACGGGCATTTGTTTTCGAGATTTTAGCGATTTTGAGCAATTGCTGACATGTCAGTAGATTTTGAGCAATTGCTGACATGTCAGCAGATTGATAGGAGAACAAAAATTTCATCAGAAATCGTCTACGGGCATTGGTTTTCGAGATACTAGCGATTGTGAGCAATTGCTGACATGTCAGCAGATTGATAGGAGAACAAAAATTTCATCAGAAATCGTCTACGGGCATTGGTTTTCGAGATATTAGCGATTTTGAGCAATTACTGACATGTCAGCAGATTTTGAGCAATTGCTGACATGTCAGCAGATTGATAGGAGAACAAAAATTTCATCAAAAAACGTCTACGGGCATTGGTTTTCGAGATATTAGCGATTTTGAGCAATTGCTGACATGTCAGCAGATTGATAGGAGAACAAAAATTTCATCAGAAATCGTCTACGGGCATTTGTTTTAGAGATTTTAGCGATTTTGAGCAATTGCTGACATGTCAGTAGATTTTGAGCAATTGGTGACATGTCAGCAGATTGATAGGAGAACAAAAATTTCATCAGAAATCGTCTACGGGCATTGGTTTTCGAGATATTAGCGATTTTGAGCAATTACTGACATGTCAGCAGATTTTGAGCAATTGCTGACATGTCAGCAGATTGATAGGAGAACAAAAATTTCATCAGAAAACGTCTACGGGCATTGGTTTTCGAGATATTAGCGATTTTGAGCAATTGCTGACATGTCAGCAGATTGATAGGAGAACAAAAATTTCATCAGAAATCGTCTACGGGCATTTGTTTTCGAGATTTTAGCGATTTTGAGCAATTGCTGACATGTCAGTAGATTTTGAGCAATTGCCGACATGTCAGTAGATTGATAGGAGAACAAAAATTTCATCAGAAATCGTCTACGGGCATTGGTTTTCGAGATATAGCGATTTTGAGCAATTACTGACATGTCAGCAGATTTTGAGCAATTGCTGACATGTCAGCAGATTGATAGGAGAACAAAAATTTCATCAGAAAACGTCTACGGGCATTGGTTTTCGAGATATTAGCGATTTTGAGCAATTGCTGACATGTCAGCAGATTGATAGGAGAACAAAAATTTCATCAGAAATCGTCTACGGGCATTTGTTTTCGAGATTTTAGCGATTTTGAGCAATTGCTGACGTGTCAGTAGATTTTGAGCAATTGCCGACATGTCAGTAGATTGATAGGAGAACAAAAATTTCATCAGAAATCGTCTACGGGCATTGGTTTTCGAGATACTAGCGATTTTGAGCAATTGCTGACATGTCAGTAGATTTTGAGCAATTGCTGACATGTCAGCAGATTGATAGGAGAACAAAAATTTCATCAGAAATCGTCTACGGGCATTGGTTTTAGCGATTTTAGCGATTTTGAGCAATTGCTGACATGTCAGCAGATTTTGAGAAATTGCTGACATGTCAGCAGATTGATAGGAGAACAAAAAGTTCATCAGAAATCGTCTACGGGCATTTGTTTTAGAGATTTTAGCGATTTTGAGCAATTGCTGACATGTAAGTAGATTTTGAGCAATTGCTGACATGTCAGCAGATTGATAGGAGAACAAAAATTTCATCAGAAATCGTCTACGGGCATTTGTTTTAGAGATTTTAGCGATTTGGAGCAGTTGCTGACATGTCAGTAGATTTTGAGCAATTGCTGACATGTAAGCAGATTGATAGGAGAACAAAAATTTCATCAGAAATCGTCTACGGGCATTGGTTTTAGAGATTTTAGGGATTTTGAGCCATTCCTGACATGTCAGTAGATTTTGAGCAATTGCTGACATGTCAGCAGATTGATAGGAGAACAAAAATTTCATCAGAAATCGTCTACGGGCCTTTGGTTTAGAGATTTTAGCGATTTTGAGCAGTTGCTGACATGTCAGTAGATTTTGAGCAATTGCTGACATGTCAGCAGATTGATAGGAGAACAAAAATTTCATCAGAAATCGTCTACGGGCATTTGTTTTCGAGATTTTAGCGATTTTGAGCAGTTGCTGACATGTCAGTAGATTTTGAGCAATTGCTGACATGTCAGCAGATTGATAGGAGAACAAAAATTTCATCAGAAATCGTCTACGGGCATTGGTTTTAGAGATTTTAGCGATTTTGAGCCATTCCTGACATGTCAGTAGATTTTGAGCAATTGCTGACATGTCAGCAGATTGATAGGAGAACAAAAATTTCATCAGAAATCGTCTACGGGCATTGGTTTTCGAGATACTAGCGATTGTGAGCAATTGCTGACATGTCAGCAGATTTTGAGCAATTGCTGACATGTCAGCAGATTGATAGGAGAACAAAAATTTCATCAGAAATCGTCTACGGGCATTTGTTTTCGAGATTTTAGCGATTTTGAGCAATTGCTGACATGTCAGTAGATTTTGAGCAATTGCTGACATGTCAGCAGATTGATAGGAGAACAAAAATTTCATCAGAAATCGTCTACGGGCATTGGTTTTCGAGATACTAGCGATTGTGAGCAATTGCTGACATGTCAGCAGATTGATAGGAGAACAAAAATTTCATCAGAAATCGTCTACGGGCATTGGTTTTAGAGATTTTAGCGATTTTGAGCAAGTGCTGACATGTCAGTAGATTTTGAGCAATTGGTGACATGTCAGCAGATTGATAGGAGAACAAAAATTTCATCAGAAATCGTCTACGGGCATTGGTTTTCGAGATATTAGCGATTTTGAGCAATTACTGACATGTCAGCAGATTTTGAGCAATTGCTGACATTTCAGCAGATTGATAGGAGAACAAAAATTTCATCAGAAATCGTCTACGGGCATTTGTTTTCGAGATTTTAGCGATTTTGAGCAATTGCTGACATGTCAGTAGATTTTGAGCAATTGCCGACATGTCAGTAGATTGATAGGAGAACAAAAATTTCATCAGAAATCTCTACGGGCATTGGTTTTCGAGATATAGCGATTTTGAGCAATTACTGACATGTCAGCAGATTTTGAGCAATTGCTGACATGTCAGCAGATTGATAGGAGAACAAAAATTTCATCAGAAAACGTCTACGGGCATTGGTTTTCGAGATATTAGCGATTTTGAGCAATTGCTGACATGTCAGCAGATTGATAGGAGAACAAAAATTTCATCAGAAATCGTCTACGGGCATTTGTTTTCGAGATTTTAGCGATTTTGAGCAATTGCTGACATGTCAGTAGATTTTGAGCAATTGCCGACATGTCAGTAGATTGATAGGAGAACAAAAATTTCATCAGAAATCGTCTACGGGCATTGGTTTTCGAGATACTAGCGATTTTGAGCAATTGCTGACATGTCAGTAGATTTTGAGCAATTGCTGACATGTCAGCAGATTGATAGGAGAACAAAAATTTCATCAGAAATCGTCTACGGGCATTGGTTTTAGCGATTTTAGCGATTTTGAGCAATTGCTGACATGTCAGTAGATTTTGAGCAATTGCCGACATGTCAGTAGATTGATAGGAGAACAAAAATTTCATCAGAAATCGTCTACGGGCATTGGTTTTCGAGATATAGCGATTTTGAGCAATTACTGACATGTCAGCAGATTTTGAGCAATTGCTGACATGTCAGCAGATTGATAGGAGAACAAAAATTTCATCAGAAATCGTCTACGGGCATTGGTTTTCGAGATATAGCGATTTTGAGCAATTACTGACATGTCAGCAGATTGATAGGAGAACAAAAATTTCATCAGAAAACGTCTACGGGCATTGGTTTTCGAGATATTAGCGATTTTGAGCAATTGCTGACATGTCAGCAGATTGATAGGAGAACAAAAATTTCATCAGAAATCGTCTACGGGCATTTGTTTTCGAGATTTTAGCGATTTTGAGCAATTGCTGACATGTCAGTAGATTTTGAGCAATTGCTGACATGTCAGCAGATTGATAGGAGAACAAAAATTTCATCAGAAATCGTCTACGGGCATTGGTTTTCGAGATACTAGCGATTGTGAGCAATTGCTGACATGTCAGCAGATTGATAGGAGAACAAAAATTTCATCAGAAATCGTCTACGGGCATTGGTTTTAGAGATTTTAGCGATTTTGAGCAAGTGCTGACATGTCAGTAGATTTTGAGCAATTGGTGACATGTCAGCAGATTGATAGGAGAACAAAAATTTCATCAGAAATCGTCTACGGGCATTGGTTTTCGAGATATTAGCGATTTTGAGCAATTACTGACATGTCAGCAGATTTTGAGCAATTGCTGACATTTCAGCAGATTGATAGGAGAACAAAAATTTCATCAGAAATCGTCTACGGGCATTTGTTTTCGAGATTTTAGCGATTTTGAGCAATTGCTGACATGTCAGTAGATTTTGAGCAATTGCCGACATGTCAGTAGATTGATAGGAGAACAAAAATTTCATCAGAAATCTCTACGGGCATTGGTTTTCGAGATATAGCGATTTTGAGCAATTACTGACATGTCAGCAGATTTTGAGCAATTGCTGACATGTCAGCAGATTGATAGGAGAACAAAAATTTCATCAGAAAACGTCTACGGGCATTGGTTTTCGAGATATTAGCGATTTTGAGCAATTGCTGACATGTCAGCAGATTGATAGGAGAACAAAAATTTCATCAGAAATCGTCTACGGGCATTTGTTTTCGAGATTTTAGCGATTTTGAGCAATTGCTGACATGTCAGTAGATTTTGAGCAATTGCCGACATGTCAGTAGATTGATAGGAGAACAAAAATTTCATCAGAAATCGTCTACGGGCATTGGTTTTCGAGATACTAGCGATTTTGAGCAATTGCTGACATGTCAGTAGATTTTGAGCAATTGCTGACATGTCAGCAGATTGATAGGAGAACAAAAATTTCATCAGAAATCGTCTACGGGCATTGGTTTTAGCGATTTTAGCGATTTTGAGCAATTGCTGACATGTCAGTAGATTTTGAGCAATTGCCGACATGTCAGTAGATTGATAGGAGAACAAAAATTTCATCAGAAATCGTCTACGGGCATTGGTTTTCGAGATATAGCGATTTTGAGCAATTACTGACATGTCAGCAGATTTTGAGCAATTGCTGACATGTCAGCAGATTGATAGGAGAACAAAAATTTCATCAGAAATCGTCTACGGGCATTGGTTTTCGAGATATAGCGATTTTGAGCAATTACTGACATGTCAGCAGATTGATAGGAGAACAAAAATTTCATCAGAAAACGTCTACGGGCATTGGTTTTCGAGATATTAGCGATTTTGAGCAATTGCTGACATGTCAGCAGATTGATAGGAGAACAAAAATTTCATCAGAAATCGTCTACGGGCATTTGTTTTCGAGATTTTAGCGATTTTGAGCAATTGCTGACATGTCAGTAGATTTTGAGCAATTGCCGACATGTCAGTAGATTGATAGGAGAACAAAAATTTCATCAGAAATCGTCTACGGGCATTGGTTTTCGAGATACTAGCGATTTTGAGCAATTGCTGACATGTCAGTAGATTTTGAGCAATTGCTGACATGTCAGCAGATTGATAGGAGAACAAAAATTTCATCAGAAATCGTCTACGGGCATTGGTTTTAGCGATTTTAGCGATTTTGAGCAATTGCTGACATGTCAGCAGATTTTGAGAAATTGCTGACATGTCAGCAGATTGATAGGAGAACAAAAAGTTCATCAGAAATCGTCTACGGGCATTTGTTTTAGAGATTTTAGCGATTTTGAGCAATTGCTGACATGTAAGTAGATTTTGAGCAATTGCTGACATGTCAGCAGATTGATAGGAGAACAAAAATTTCATCAGAAAACGTCTACGGGCATTGGTTTTCGAGATATTAGCGATTTTGAGCAATTGCTGACATGTCAGCAGATTGATAGGAGAACAAAAATTTCATCAGAAATCGTCTACGGGCATTTGTTTTCGAGATTTTAGCGATTTTGAGCAATTGCTGACATGTCAGTAGATTTTGAGCAATTGCCGACATGTCAGTAGATTGATAGGAGAACAAAAATTTCATCAGAAATCGTCTACGGGCATTGGTTTTCGAGATATAGCGATTTTGAGCAATTACTGACATGTCAGCAGATTTTGAGCAATTGCTGACATGTCAGCAGATTGATAGGAGAACAAAAATTTCATCAGAAAACGTCTACGGGCATTGGTTTTCGAGATATTAGCGATTTTGAGCAATTGCTGACATGTCAGCAGATTGATAGGAGAACAAAAATTTCATCAGAAATCGTCTACGGGCATTTGTTTTCGAGATTTTAGCGATTTTGAGCAATTGCTGACATGTCAGTAGATTTTGAGCAATTGCCGACATGTCAGTAGATTGATAGGAGAACAAAAATTTCATCAGAAATCGTCTACGGGCATTGGTTTTCGAGATACTAGCGATTTTGAGCAATTGCTGACATGTCAGTAGATTTTGAGCAATTGCTGACATGTCAGCAGATTGATAGGAGAACAAAAATTTCATCAGAAATCGTCTACGGGCATTGGTTTTAGCGATTTTAGCGATTTTGAGCAATTGCTGACATGTCAGCAGATTTTGAGAAATTGCTGACATGTCAGCAGATTGATAGGAGAACAAAAAGTTCATCAGAAATCGTCTACGGGCATTTGTTTTAGAGATTTTAGCGATTTTGAGCAATTGCTGACATGTAAGTAGATTTTGAGCAATTGCTGACATGTCAGCAGATTGATAGGAGAACAAAAATTTCATCAGAAATCGTCTACGGGCATTTGTTTTAGAGATTTTAGCGATTTGGAGCAGTTGCTGACATGTCAGTAGATTTTGAGCAATTGCTGACATGTCAGCAGATTGATAGGAGAACAAAAATTTCATCAGAAATCGTCTACGGGCATTGGTTTTAGAGATTTTAGGGATTTTGAGCCATTCCTGACATGTCAGTAGATTTTGAGCAATTGCTGACATGTCAGCAGATTGATAGGAGAACAAAAATTTCATCAGAAATCGTCTACGGGCCTTTGGTTTAGAGATTTTAGCGATTTTGAGCAGTTGCTGACATGTCAGTAGATTTTGAGCAATTGCTGACATGTCAGCAGATTGATAGGAGAACAAAAATTTCATCAGAAATCGTCTACGGGCATTTGTTTTCGAGATTTTAGCGATTTTGAGCAGTTGCTGACATGTCAGTAGATTTTGAGCAATTGCTGACATGTCAGCAGATTGATAGGAGAACAAAAATTTCATCAGAAATCGTCTACGGGCATTGGTTTTAGAGATTTTAGCGATTTTGAGCCATTCCTGACATGTCAGTAGATTTTGAGCAATTGCTGACATGTCAGCAGATTGATAGGAGAACAAAAATTTCATCAGAAATCGTCTACGGGCATTGGTTTTCGAGATACTAGCGATTGTGAGCAATTGCTGACATGTCAGCAGATTTTGAGCAATTGCTGACATGTCAGCAGATTGATAGGAGAACAAAAATTTCATCAGAAATCGTCTACGGGCATTTGTTTTCGAGATTTTAGCGATTTTGAGCAATTGCTGACATGTCAGTAGATTTTGAGCAATTGCTGACATGTCAGCAGATTGATAGGAGAACAAAAATTTCATCAGAAATCGTCTACGGGCATTGGTTTTCGAGATACTAGCGATTGTGAGCAATTGCTGACATGTCAGCAGATTGATAGGAGAACAAAAATTTCATCAGAAATCGTCTACGGGCATTGGTTTTAGAGATTTTAGCGATTTTGAGCAAGTGCTGACATGTCAGTAGATTTTGAGCAATTGGTGACATGTCAGCAGATTGATAGGAGAACAAAAATTTCATCAGAAATCGTCTACGGGCATTGGTTTTCGAGATATTAGCGATTTTGAGCAATTACTGACATGTCAGCAGATTTTGAGCAATTGCTGACATTTCAGCAGATTGATAGGAGAACAAAAATTTCATCAGAAAACGTCTACGGGCATTGGTTTTCGAGATATTAGCGATTTTGAGCAATTGCTGACATGTCAGCAGATTGATAGGAGAACAAAAATTTCATCAGAAATCGTCTACGGGCATTTGTTTTAGAGATTTTAGCGATTTTGAGCAATTGCTGACATGTCAGTAGATTTTGAGCAATTGCTGACATGTCAGCAGATTGATAGGAGAACAAAAATTTCATCAGAAATCGTCTACGGGCATTGGTTTTAGAGATTTTAGCGATTTTGAGCAATTGCTGACATGTCAGCAGATTTTGAGAAATTGCTGACATGTCAGCAGATTGATAGGAGAACAAAAATTTCATCAGAAATCGTCTACGGGCATTTGTTTTCGAGATTTTAGCGATTTTGAGCAATTGCTGACATGTCAGTAGATTTTGAGCAATTGCTGACATGTCAGCAGATTGATAGGAGAACAAAAATTTCATCAGAAATCGTCTACGGGCATTGGTTTTCGAGATACTAGCGATTGTGAGCAATTGCTGACATGTCAGCAGATTGATAGGAGAACAAAAAGTTCATCAGAAATCGTCTACGGGCATTTGTTTTAGAGAATTTAGCGATTTTGAGCAATTGCTGACATGTAAGTAGATTTTGAGCAATTGCTGACATTTCAGCAGATTGATAGGAGAACAAAAATTTCATCAGAAATCGTCTACGGGCATTTGTTTTCGAGATTTTAGCGATTTTGAGCAATTGCTGACATGTCAGTAGATTTTGAGCAATTGCCGACATGTCAGTAGATTGATAGGAGAACAAAAATTTCATCAGAAATCGTCTACGGGCATTGGTTTTCGAGATATAGCGATTTTGAGCAATTACTGACATGTCAGCAGATTTTGAGCAATTGCTGACATGTCAGCAGATTGATAGGAGAACAAAAATTTCATCAGAAAACGTCTACGGGCATTGGTTTTCGAGATATTAGCGATTTTGAGCAATTGCTGACATGTCAGCAGATTGATAGGAGAACAAAAATTTCATCAGAAATCGTCTACGGGCATTTGTTTTCGAGATTTTAGCGATTTTGAGCAATTGCTGACATGTCAGTAGATTTTGAGCAATTGCCGACATGTCAGTAGATTGATAGGAGAACAAAAATTTCATCAGAAATCGTCTACGGGCATTGGTTTTCGAGATACTAGCGATTTTGAGCAATTGCTGACATGTCAGTAGATTTTGAGCAATTGCTGACATGTCAGCAGATTGATAGGAGAACAAAAATTTCATCAGAAATCGTCTACGGGCATTGGTTTTAGCGATTTTAGCGATTTTGAGCAATTGCTGACATGTCAGCAGATTTTGAGAAATTGCTGACATGTCAGCAGATTGATAGGAGAACAAAAAGTTCATCAGAAATCGTCTACGGGCATTTGTTTTAGAGATTTTAGCGATTTTGAGCAATTGCTGACATGTAAGTAGATTTTGAGCAATTGCGGACATGTCAGCAGATTGATAGGAGAACAAAAATTTCATCAGAAAACGTCTACGGGCATTGGTTTTCGAGATATTAGCGATTTTGAGCAATTGCTGACATGTCAGCAGATTGATAGGAGAACAAAAATTTCATCAGAAATCGTCTACGGGCATTTGTTTTCGAGATTTTAGCGATTTTGAGCAATTGCTGACATGTCAGTAGATTTTGAGCAATTGCCGACATGTCAGTAGATTGATAGGAGAACAAAAATTTCATCAGAAATCGTCTACGGGCATTGGTTTTCGAGATATAGCGATTTTGAGCAATTACTGACATGTCAGCAGATTTTGAGCAATTGCTGACATGTCAGCAGATTGATAGGAGAACAAAAATTTCATCAGAAAACGTCTACGGGCATTGGTTTTCGAGATATTAGCGATTTTGAGCAATTGCTGACATGTCAGCAGATTGATAGGAGAACAAAAATTTCATCAGAAATCGTCTACGGGCATTTGTTTTCGAGATTTTAGCGATTTTGAGCAATTGCTGACATGTCAGTAGATTTTGAGCAATTGCCGACATGTCAGTAGATTGATAGGAGAACAAAAATTTCATCAGAAATCGTCTACGGGCATTGGTTTTCGAGATACTAGCGATTTTGAGCAATTGCTGACATGTCAGTAGATTTTGAGCAATTGCTGACATGTCAGCAGATTGATAGGAGAACAAAAATTTCATCAGAAATCGTCTACGGGCATTGGTTTTAGCGATTTTAGCGATTTTGAGCAATTGCTGACATGTCAGCAGATTTTGAGAAATTGCTGACATGTCAGCAGATTGATAGGAGAACAAAAAGTTCATCAGAAATCGTCTACGGGCATTTGTTTTAGAGATTTTAGCGATTTTGAGCAATTGCTGACATGTAAGTAGATTTTGAGCAATTGCTGACATGTCAGCAGATTGATAGGAGAACAAAAATTTCATCAGAAATCGTCTACGGGCATTTGTTTTAGAGATTTTAGCGATTTGGAGCAGTTGCTGACATGTCAGTAGATTTTGAGCAATTGCTGACATGTCAGCAGATTGATAGGAGAACAAAAATTTCATCAGAAATCGTCTACGGGCATTGGTTTTAGAGATTTTAGGGATTTTGAGCCATTCCTGACATGTCAGTAGATTTTGAGCAATTGCTGACATGTCAGCAGATTGATAGGAGAACAAAAATTTCATCAGAAATCGTCTACGGGCCTTTGGTTTAGAGATTTTAGCGATTTTGAGCAGTTGCTGACATGTCAGTAGATTTTGAGCAATTGCTGACATGTCAGCAGATTGATAGGAGAACAAAAATTTCATCAGAAATCGTCTACGGGCATTTGTTTTCGAGATTTTAGCGATTTTGAGCAGTTGCTGACATGTCAGTAGATTTTGAGCAATTGCTGACATGTCAGCAGATTGATAGGAGAACAAAAATTTCATCAGAAATCGTCTACGGGCATTGGTTTTAGAGATTTTAGCGATTTTGAGCCATTCCTGACATGTCAGTAGATTTTGAGCAATTGCTGACATGTCAGCAGATTGATAGGAGAACAAAAATTTCATCAGAAATCGTCTACGGGCATTGGTTTTCGAGATACTAGCGATTGTGAGCAATTGCTGACATGTCAGCAGATTTTGAGCAATTGCTGACATGTCAGCAGATTGATAGGAGAACAAAAATTTCATCAGAAATCGTCTACGGGCATTTGTTTTCGAGATTTTAGCGATTTTGAGCAATTGCTGACATGTCAGTAGATTTTGAGCAATTGCTGACATGTCAGCAGATTGATAGGAGAACAAAAATTTCATCAGAAATCGTCTACGGGCATTGGTTTTCGAGATACTAGCGATTGTGAGCAATTGCTGACATGTCAGCAGATTGATAGGAGAACAAAAATTTCATCAGAAATCGTCTACGGGCATTGGTTTTAGAGATTTTAGCGATTTTGAGCAAGTGCTGACATGTCAGTAGATTTTGAGCAATTGGTGACATGTCAGCAGATTGATAGGAGAACAAAAATTTCATCAGAAATCGTCTACGGGCATTGGTTTTCGAGATATTAGCGATTTTGAGCAATTACTGACATGTCAGCAGATTTTGAGCAATTGCTGACATTTCAGCAGATTGATAGGAGAACAAAAATTTCATCAGAAAACGTCTACGGGCATTGGTTTTCGAGATATTAGCGATTTTGAGCAATTGCTGACATGTCAGCAGATTGATAGGAGAACAAAAATTTCATCAGAAATCGTCTACGGGCATTTGTTTTAGAGATTTTAGCGATTTTGAGCAATTGCTGACATGTCAGTAGATTTTGAGCAATTGCTGACATGTCAGCAGATTGATAGGAGAACAAAAATTTCATCAGAAATCGTCTACGGGCATTGGTTTTAGAGATTTTAGCGATTTTGAGCAATTGCTGACATGTCAGCAGATTTTGAGAAATTGCTGACATGTCAGCAGATTGATAGGAGAACAAAAATTTCATCAGAAATCGTCTACGGGCATTTGTTTTCGAGATTTTAGCGATTTTGAGCAATTGCTGACATGTCAGTAGATTTTGAGCAATTGCTGACATGTCAGCAGATTGATAGGAGAACAAAAATTTCATCAGAAATCGTCTACGGGCATTGGTTTTCGAGATACTAGCGATTGTGAGCAATTGCTGACATGTCAGCAGATTGATAGGAGAACAAAAATTTCATCAGAAATCGTCTACGGGCATTGGTTTTAGAGATTTTAGCGATTTTGAGCAAGTGCTGACATGTCAGTAGATTTTGAGCAATTGGTGACATGTCAGCAGATTGATAGGAGAACAAAAATTTCATCAGAAATCGTCTACGGGCATTGGTTTTCGAGATATTAGCGATTTTGAGCAATTACTGACATGTCAGCAGATTTTGAGCAATTGCTGACATTTCAGCAGATTGATAGGAGAACAAAAATTTCATCAGAAAACGTCTACGGGCATTGGTTTTCGAGATATTAGCGATTTTGAGCAATTGCTGACATGTCAGCAGATTGATAGGAGAACAAAAATTTCATCAGAAATCGTCTACGGGCATTTGTTTTAGAGATTTTAGCGATTTTGAGCAATTGCTGACATGTCAGTAGATTTTGAGCAATTGCTGACATGTCAGCAGATTGATAGGAGAACAAAAATTTCATCAGAAATCGTCTACGGGCATTGGTTTTAGAGATTTTAGCGATTTTGAGCAATTGCTGACATGTCAGCAGATTTTGAGAAATTGCTGACATGTCAGCAGATTGATAGGAGAACAAAAAGTTCATCAGAAATCGTCTACGGGCATTTGTTTTAGAGAATTTAGCGATTTTGAGCAATTGCTGACATGTAAGTAGATTTTGAGCAATTGCTGACATGTCAGCAGATTGATAGGAGAACAAAAATTTCATCAGAAATCGTCTACGGGCATTGGTTTTCGAGATACTAGCGATTGTGAGCAATTGCTGACATGTCAGCAGATTTTGAGCAATTGCTGACATGTCAGCAGATTGATAGGAGAACAAAAATTTCATCAGAAATCGTCTACGGGCATTTGTTTTCGAGATTTTAGCGATTTTGAGCAATTGCTGACATGTCAGTAGATTTTGAGCAATTGCTGACATGTCAGCAGATTGATAGGAGAACAAAAATTTCATCAGAAATCGTCTACGGGCATTGGTTTTCGAGATACTAGCGATTGTGAGCAATTGCTGACATGTCAGCAGATTGACAGGAGAACAAAAATTTCATCAGAAATCGTCTACGGGCATTGGTTTTAGAGATTTTAGCGATTTTGAGCAAGTGCTGACATGTCAGTAGATTTTGAGCAATTGGTGACATGTCAGCAGATTGATAGGAGAACAAAAATTTCATCAGAAATCGTCTACGGGCATTGGTTTTCGAGATATTAGCGATTTTGAGCAATTACTGACATGTCAGCAGATTTTGAGCAATTGCTGACATGTCAGCAGATTGATAGGAGAACAAAAATTTCATCAGAAATCGTCTACGGGCATTTGTTTTAGAGATTTTAGCGATTTTGAGCAATTGCTGACATGTCAGTAGATTTTGAGCAATTGCTGACATGTCAGCAGATTGATAGGAGAACAAAAATTTCATCAGAAATCGTCTACAGGCATTGGTTTTAGAGATTTTAGCGATTTTGAGCAATTGCTGACATGTCAGCAGATTTTGAGAAATTGCTGACATGTCAGCAGATTGATAGGAGAACAAAAAGTTCATCAGAAATCGTCTACGGGCATTTGTTTTAGAGAATTTAGCGATTTTGAGCAATTGCTGACATGTAAGTAGATTTTGAGCAATTGCTGACATGTCAGCAGATTGATAGGAGAACAAAAATTTCATCAGAAATCGTCTACGGGCATTTGTTTTAGAGATTTTAGCGATTTGGAGCAGTTGCTGACATGTCAGTAGATTTTGAGCAATTGCTGACATGTCAGTAGATTGATAGGAGAACAAAAATTTCATCAGAAATCGTCTACGGGCATTGGTTTTAGAGATTTTAGGGATTTTGAGCCATTCCTGACATGTCAGTAGATTTTGAGCAATTGCTGACATGTCAGCAGATTGATAGGAGAACAAAAATTTCATCAGAAATCGTCTACGGGCCTTTGGTTTAGAGATTTTAGCGATTTTGAGCAGTTGCTGACATGTCAGTAGATTTTGAGCAATTGCTGACATGTCAGCAGATTGATAGGAGAACAAAAATTTCATCAGAAATCGTCTACGGGCATTTGTTTTCGAGATTTTAGCGATTTTGAGCAGTTGCTGACATGTCAGTAGATTTTGAGCAATTGCTGACATGTCAGCAGATTGATAGGAGAACAAAAATTTCATCAGAAATCGTCTACGGGCATTGGTTTTAGAGATTTTAGCGATTTTGAGCCATTCCTGACATGTCAGTAGATTTTGAGCAATTGCTGACATGTCAGCAGATTGATAGGAGAACCAAAATTTCATCAGAAATCGTCTACGGGCACTGGTTTTCGAGATACTAGCGATTGTGAGCAATTGCTGACATGTCAGCAGATTTTGAGCAATTGCTGACATGTCAGCAGATTGATAGGAGAACAAAAATTTCATCAGAAATCGTCTACGGGCATTTGTTTTCGAGATTTTAGCGATTTTGAGCAATTGCTGACATGTCAGTAGATTTTGAGCAATTGCTGACATGTCAGCAGATTGATAGGAGAACAAAAATTTCATCAGAAATCGTCTACGGGCATTGGTTTTCGAGATACTAGCGATTGTGAGCAATTGCTGACATGTCAGCAGATTGATAGGAGAACAAAAATTTCATCAGAAATCGTCTACGGGCATTGGTTTTAGAGATTTTAGCGATTTTGAGCAAGTGCTGACATGTCAGTAGATTTTGAGCAATTGGTGACATGTCAGCAGATTGATAGGAGAACAAAAATTTCATCAGAAATCGTCTACGGGCATTGGTTTTCGAGATATTAGCGATTTTGAGCAATTACTGACATGTCAGCAGATTTTGAGCAATTGCTGACATTTCAGCAGATTGATAGGAGAACAAAAATTTCATCAGAAAACGTCTACGGGCATTGGTTTTCGAGATATTAGCGATTTTGAGCAATTGCTGACATGTCAGCAGATTGATAGGAGAACAAAAATTTCATCAGAAATCGTCTACGGGCATTTGTTTTAGAGATTTTAGCGATTTTGAGCAATTGCTGACATGTCAGTAGATTTTGAGCAATTGGTGACATGTCAGCAGATTGATAGGAGAACAAAAATTTCATCAGAAATCGTCTACGGGCATTGGTTTTCGAGATATTAGCGATTTTGAGAAATTACTGACATGTCAGCAGATTTTGAGCAATTGCTGACATGTCAGCAGATTGATAGGAGAACAAAAATTTCATCAGAAAACGTCTACTGGCATTGGTTTTCGAGATATTAGCGATTTTGAGCAATTGCTGACACGTCAGCAGATTGATAGGAGAACAAAAATTTCATCAGAAATCGTCTACGGGCATTTGTTTTCGAGATTTTAGCGATTTTGAGCAATTGCTGACATGTCAGTAGATTTTGAGCAATTGCCGACATGTCAGTAGATTGATAGGAGAACAAAAATTTCATCAGAAATCGTCTACGGGCATTGGTTTTCGAGATATTAGCGATTTTGAGCAATTACTGACATGTCAGCAGATTTTGAGCAATTGCTGACATGTCAGCAGATTGATAGGAGAACAAAAATTTCATCAGAAAACGTCTACGGACATTGGTTTTCGAGATATTAGCGATTTTGAGCAATTGCTGACATGTCAGCAGATTGATAGGAGAACAAAAATTTCATCAGAAATCGTCTACGGGCATTTGTTTTCGAGATTTTAGCGATTGTGAGCAATTGCTGACATGTCAGTAGATTTTGAGCAATTGCCGACATGTCAGTAGATTGATAGGAGAACAAAAATTTCATCAGAAATCGTCTACGGGCATTGGTTTTCGAGATACTAGCGATTGTGAGCAATTGCTGACATGTCAGCAGATTTTGAGTAATTGCTGACATGTCAGCAGATTGATAGGAGAACAAAAATTTCATCAGAAATCGTCTACGGGCATTTGTTTTCGAGATTTTAGCGATTTTGAGCAGTTGCTGACATGTCAGTAGATTTTGAGCAATTGCTGACATGTCAGCAGATTGATAGGAGAACAAAAATTTCATCAGAAATCGTCTACGGGCATTGGTTTTAGAGATTTTAGGGATTTTGAGCCATTCCTGACATGTCAGTAGATTTTGAGCAATTGCTGACATGTCAGCAGATTGATAGGAGAACAAAAATTTCATCAGAAATCGTCTACGGGCCTTTGGTTTCGAGATTTTAGCGATTTTGAGCAGTTGCTGACATGTCAGTAGATTTTGAGCAATTGCTGACATGTCAGCAGATTGATAGGAGAACAAAAATTTCATCAGAAATCGTCTACGGGCATTTGTTTTCGAGATTTTAGCGATTTTGAGCAGTTGCTGACATGTCAGTAGATTTTGAGCAATTGCTGACATGTCAGCAGATTGATAGGAGAACAAAAATTTCATCAGAAATCGTCTACGGGCATTGGTTTTAGAGATTTTAGCGATTTTGAGCCATTCCTGACATGTCAGTAGATTTTGAGCAATTGCTGACATGTCAGCAGATTGATAGGAGAACAAAAATTTCATCAGAAATCGTCTACGGGCATTGGTTTTCGAGATACTAGCGATTGTGAGCAATTGCTGACATGTCAGCAGATTTTGAGCAATTGCTGACATGTCAGCAGATTGATAGGAGAACAAAAATTTCATCAGAAATCGTCTACGGGCATTTGTTTTCGAGATTTTAGCGATTTTGAGCAATTGCTGACATGTCAGTAGATTTTGAGCAATTGCTGACATGTCAGCAGATTGATAAGAGAACAAAAATTTCATCAGAAATCGTCTACGGGCATTGGTTTTCGAGATACTAGCGATTGTGAGCAATTGCTGACATGTCAGCAGATTGATAGGAGAACAAAAATTTCCTCAGAAATCGTCTACGGGCATTGGTTTTAGAGATTTTAGCGATTTTGAGCAATTGCTGACATGTCAGTAGATTTTGAGCAATTGGTGACATGTCAGCAGATTGATAGGAGAACAAAAATTTCATCAGAAATCGTCTACGGGCATTGGTTTTCGAGATATTAGCGATTTTGAGCAATTACTGACATGTCAGCAGATTTTGAGCAATTGCTGACATGTCAGCAGATTGATAGGAGAACAAAAATTTCATCAAAAAACGTCTACGGGCATTGGTTTTCGAGATATTAGCGATTTTGAGCAATTGCTGACATGTCAGCAGATTGATAGGAGAACAAAAATTTCATCAGAAATCGTCTACGGGCATTTGTTTTAGAGATTTTAGCGATTTTGAGCAATTGCTGACATGTCAGTAGATTTTGAGCAATTGGTGACATGTCAGCAGATTGATAGGAGAACAAAAATTTCATCAGAAATCGTCTACGGGCATTGGTTTTCGAGATATTAGCGATTTTGAGCAATTACTGACATGTCAGCAGATTTTGAGCAATTGCTGACATGTCAGCAGATTGATAGGAGAACGAAAATTTCATCAGAAAACGTCTACGGGCATTGGTTTTCGAGATATTAGCGATTTTGAGCAATTGCTGACATGTCAGCAGATTGATAGGAGAACAAAAATTTCATCAGAAATCGTCTACGGGCATTTGTTTTCGAGATTTTAGCGATTTTGAGCAATTGCTGACATGTCAGTAGATTTTGAGCAATTGCCGACATGTCAGTAGATTGATAGGAGAACAAAAATTTCATCAGAAATCGTCTACGGGCATTTGTTTTCGAGATTTTAGCGATTTTGAGCAATTGCTGACATGTCAGTAGATTTTGAGCAATTGCCGACATGTCAGTAGATTGATAGGAGAACAAAAATTTCATCAGAAATCGTCTACGGGCATTGGTTTTCGAGATATTAGCGATTTTGAGCAATTACTGACATGTCAGCAGATTTTGAGCAATTGCTGACATGTCAGCAGATTGATAGGAGAACAAAAATTTCATCAGAAAACGTCTACGGACATTGGTTTTCGAGATATTAGCGATTTTGAGCAATTGCTGACATGTCAGCAGATTGATAGGAGAACAAAAATTTCATCAGAAATCGTCTACGGGCATTTGTTTTCGAGATTTTAGCGATTGTGAGCAATTGCTGACATGTCAGTAGATTTTGAGCAATTGCCGACATGTCAGTAGATTGATAGGAGAACAAAAATTTCATCAGAAATCGTCTACGGGCATTGGTTTTCGAGATACTAGCGATTGTGAGCAATTGCTGACATGTCAGCAGATTTTGAGTAATTGCTGACATGTCAGCAGATTGATAGGAGAACAAAAATTTCATCAGAAATCGTCTACGGGCATTTGTTTTCGAGATTTTAGCGATTTTGAGCAGTTGCTGACATGTCAGTAGATTTTGAGCAATTGCTGACATGTCAGCAGATTGATAGGAGAACAAAAATTTCATCAGAAATCGTCTACGGGCATTGGTTTTAGAGATTTTAGGGATTTTGAGCCATTCCTGACATGTCAGTAGATTTTGAGCAATTGCTGACATGTCAGCAGATTGATAGGAGAACAAAAATTTCATCAGAAATCGTCTACGGGCCTTTGGTTTCGAGATTTTAGCGATTTTGAGCAGTTGCTGACATGTCAGTAGATTTTGAGCAATTGCTGACATGTCAGCAGATTGATAGGAGAACAAAAATTTCATCAGAAATCGTCTACGGGCATTTGTTTTCGAGATTTTAGCGATTTTGAGCAGTTGCTGACATGTCAGTAGATTTTGAGCAATTGCTGACATGTCAGCAGATTGATAGGAGAACAAAAATTTCATCAGAAATCGTCTACGGGCATTGGTTTTAGAGATTTTAGCGATTTTGAGCCATTCCTGACATGTCAGTAGATTTTGAGCAATTGCTGACATGTCAGCAGATTGATAGGAGAACAAAAATTTCATCAGAAATCGTCTACGGGCATTGGTTTTCGAGATACTAGCGATTGTGAGCAATTGCTGACATGTCAGCAGATTTTGAGCAATTGCTGACATGTCAGCAGATTTTGAGCAATTGCTGACATGTCAGCAGATTGATAGGAGAACAAAAATTTCATCAGAAATCGTCTACGGGCATTTGTTTTCGAGATTTTAGCGATTTTGAGCAATTGCTGACATGTCAGTAGATTTTGAGCAATTGCTGACATGTCAGCAGATTGATAAGAGAACAAAAATTTCATCAGAAATCGTCTACGGGCATTGGTTTTCGAGATACTAGCGATTGTGAGCAATTGCTGACATGTCAGCAGATTGATAGGAGAACAAAAATTTCCTCAGAAATCGTCTACGGGCATTGGTTTTAGAGATTTTAGCGATTTTGAGCAATTGCTGACATGTCAGTAGATTTTGAGCAATTGGTGACATGTCAGCAGATTGATAGGAGAACAAAAATTTCATCAGAAATCGTCTACGGGCATTGGTTTTCGAGATATTAGCGATTTTGAGCAATTACTGACATGTCAGCAGATTTTGAGCAATTGCTGACATGTCAGCAGATTGATAGGAGAACAAAAATTTCATCAAAAAACGTCTACGGGCATTGGTTTTCGAGATATTAGCGATTTTGAGCAATTGCTGACATGTCAGCAGATTGATAGGAGAACAAAAATTTCATCAGAAATCGTCTACGGGCATTTGTTTTAGAGATTTTAGCGATTTTGAGCAATTGCTGACATGTCAGTAGATTTTGAGCAATTGGTGACATGTCAGCAGATTGATAGGAGAACAAAAATTTCATCAGAAATCGTCTACGGGCATTGGTTTTCGAGATATTAGCGATTTTGAGCAATTACTGACATGTCAGCAGATTTTGAGCAATTGCTGACATGTCAGCAGATTGATAGGAGAACGAAAATTTCATCAGAAAACGTCTACGGGCATTGGTTTTCGAGATATTAGCGATTTTGAGCAATTGCTGACATGTCAGCAGATTGATAGGAGAACAAAAATTTCATCAGAAATCGTCTACGGGCATTTGTTTTCGAGATTTTAGCGATTTTGAGCAATTGCTGACATGTCAGTAGATTTTGAGCAATTGCCGACATGTCAGTAGATTGATAGGAGAACAAAAATTTCATCAGAAATCGTCTACGGGCATTGGTTTTCGAGATATTAGCAATTTTGAGCAATTACTGACATGTCAGCAGATTTTGAGCAATTGCTGACATGTCAGCAGATTGATAGGAGAACAAAAATTTCATCAGAAAACGTCTACGGGCATTGGTTTTCGAGATATTAGCGATTTTGAGCAATTGCTGACATGTCAGCAGATTGATAGGAGAACAAAAATTTCATCAGAAATCGTCTACGGGCATTTGTTTTCGAGATTTTAGCGATTTTGAGCAATTGCTGACATGTCAGTAGATTTTGAGCAATTGCCGACATGTCAGTAGATTGATAGGAGAACAAAAATTTCATCAGAAATCGTCTACGGGCATTGGTTTTCGAGATACTAGCGATTTTGGGCAATTGCTGACATGTCAGTAGATTTTGAGCAATTGCTGACATGTCAGCAGATTGATAGGAGAACAAAAATTTCATCAGAAATCGTCTACGGGCATTGGTTTTAGAGATTTTAGCGATTTTGAGCAATTGCTGACATGTCAGCAGATTTTGAGAAATTGCTGACATGTCAGCAGATTGATAGGAGAACAAAAAGTTCATCAGAAATCGTCTACGGGCATTTGTTTTAGAGATTTTAGCGATTTTGAGCAATTGCTGACATGTAAGTAGATTTTGAGCAATTGCTGACATGTCAGCAGATTGATAGGAGAACAAAAATTTCATCAGAAATCGTCTACGGGCATTTGTTTTAGAGATTTTAGCGATTTGGAGCAGTTGCTGACATGTCAGTAGATTTTGAGCAATTGCTGACATGTCAGCAGATTGATAGGAGAACAAAAATTTCATCAGAAATCGTCTACGGGCATTGGTTTTAGAGATTTTAGCGATTTGGAGCAGTTGCTGACATGTCAGTAGATTTTGAGCAATTGCTGACATGTCAGCAGATTGATAGGAGAACAAAAAATTCATCAGAAATCGTCTACGGGCATTGGTTTTAGAGATTTTAGGGATTTTGAGCCATTCCTGACATGTCAGTAGATTTTGAGCAATTGCTGACATGTCAGCAGATTGATAGGAGAACAAAAATTTCATCAGAAATCGTCTACGGGCCTTTGGTTTAGAGATTTTAGCGATTTTGAGCAGTTGCTGACATGTCAGTAGATTTTGAGCAATTGCTGACATGTCAGCAGATTGATAGGAGAACAAAAATTTCATCAGAAATCGTCTACGGGCATTTGTTTTCGAGATTTTAGCGATTTTGAGCAGTTGCTGACATGTCAGTAGATTTTGAGCAATTGCTGACATGTCAGCAGATTGATAGGAGAACAAAAATTTCATCAGAAATCGTCTACGGGCATTGGTTTTAGAGATTTTAGCGATTTTGAGCCATTCCTGACATGTCAGTAGATTTTGAGCAATTGCTGACATGTCAGCAGATTGATAGAACAAAAATTTCATCAGAAATCGTCTACGGGCATTGGTTTTCGAGATACTAGCGATTGTGAGCAATTGCTGACATGTCAGCAGATTTTGAGCAATTGCTGACATGTCAGCAGATTGATAGGAGAACAAAAATTTCATCAGAAATCGTCTACGGGCATTTGTTTTCGAGATTTTAGCGATTTTGAGCAATTGCTGACATGTCAGTAGATTTTGAGCAATTGCTGACATGTCAGCAGATTGATAGGAGAACAAAAATTTCATCAGAAATCGTCTACGGGCATTGGTTTTCGAGATACTAGCGATTGTGAGCAATTGCTGACATGTCAGCAGATTGATAGAAGAACAAAAATTTCATCAGAAATCGTCTACGGGCATTGGTTTTAGAGATTTTAGCGATTTTGAGCAAGTGCTGACATGTCAGTAGATTTTGAGCAATTGGTGACATGTCAGCAGATTGATAGGAGAACAAAAATTTCATCAGAAATCGTCTACGGGCATTGGTTTTCGAGATATTAGCGATTTTGAGCAATTGCTGACATGTCAGCAGATTGATAGGAGAACAAAAATTTCATCAGAAATCGTCTACGGGCATTTGTTTTAGAGATTTTAGCGATTTTGAGCAATTTCTGACATGTCAGTAGATTTTGAGCAATTGGTGACATGTCAGCAGATTGATAGGAGAACAAAAATTTCATCAGAAATCGTCTACGGGCATTGGTTTTCGAGATATTAGCGATTTTGAGCAATTACTGACATGTCAGCAGATTTTGAGCAATTGCTGACATGTCAGCAGATTGATAGGAGAACAAAAATTTCATCAGAAAACGTCTACGGGCATTGGTTTTCGAGATATTAGCGATTTTGAGCAATTGCTGACATGTCAGCAGATTGATAGGAGAACAAAAATTTCATCAGAAATCGTCTACGGGCATTTGTTTTCGAGATTTTAGCGATTTTGAGCAATTGCTGACATGTCAGTAGATTTTGAGCAATTGCCGACATGTCAGTAGATTGATAGGAGAACAAAAATTTCATCAGAAATCGTCTACGGGCATTGGTTTTCGAGATATTAGCGATTTTGAGCAATTACTGACATGTCAGCAGATTTTAAGCAATTGCTGACATGTCAGCAGATTGATAGGAGAACAAAAATTTCATCAGAAAACGTCTACGGGCATTGGTTTTCGAGATATTAGCGATTTTGAGCAATTGCTGACATGTCAGCAGATTGATAGGAGAACAAAAATTTCATCAGAAATCGTCTACGGGCATTTGTTTTCGAGATTTTAGCGATTTTGAGCAATTGCTGACATGTCAGTAGATTTTGAGCAATTGCCGACATGTCAGTAGATTGATAGGAGAACAAAAATTTCATCAGAAATCGTCTACGGGCATTGGTTTTCGAGATACTAGCGATTTTGGGCAATTGCTGACATGTCAGTAGATTTTGAGCAATTGCTGACATGTCAGCAGATTGATAGGAGAACAAAAATTTCATCAGAAATCGTCTACGGGCATTGGTTTTAGAGATTTTAGCGATTTTGAGCAATTGCTGACATGTCAGCAGATTTTGAGAAATTGCTGACATGTCAGCAGATTGATAGGAGAACAAAAAGTTCATCAGAAATCGTCTACGGGCATTTGTTTTAGAGATTTTAGCGATTTTGAGCAATTGCTGACATGTAAGTAGATTTTGAGCAATTGCTGACATGTCAGCAGATTGATAGGAGAACAAAAATTTCATCAGAAATCGTCTACGGGCATTTGTTTTAGAGATTTTAGCGATTTGGAGCAGTTCCTGACATGTCAGTAGATTTTGAGCAATTGCTGACATGTCAGCAGATTGATAGGAGAACAAAAATTTCATCAGAAATCGTCTACGGGCATTGGTTTTAGAGATTTTAGCGATTTGGAGCAGTTGCTGACATGTCAGTAGATTTTGAGCAATTGCTGACATGTCAGCAGATTGATAGGAGAACAAAAATTTCATCAGAAATCGTCTACGGGCATTGGTTTTAGAGATTTTAGGGATTTTGAGCCATTCCTGACATGTCAGTAGATTTTGAGCAATTGCTGACATGTCAGCAGATTGATAGGAGAACAAAAATTTCATCAGAAATCGTCTACGGGCCTTTGGTTTAGAGATTTTAGCGATTTTGAGCAGTTGCTGACATGTCAGTAGATTTTGAGCAATTGCTGACATGTCAGCAGATTGATAGGAGAACAAAAATTTCATCAGAAATCGTCTACGGGCATTTGTTTTCGAGATTTTAGCGATTTTGAGCAGTTGCTGACATGTCAGTAGATTTTGAGCAATTGCTGACATGTCAGCAGATTGATAGGAGAACAAAAATTTCATCAGAAATCGTCTACGGGCATTGGTTTTAGAGATTTTAGCGATTTTGAGCCATTCCTGACATGTCAGTAGATTTTGAGCAATTGCTGACATGTCAGCAGATTGATAGAACAAAAATTTCATCAGAAATCGTCTACGGGCATTGGTTTTCGAGATACTAGCGATTGTGAGCAATTGCTGACATGTCAGCAGATTTTGAGCAATTGCTGACATGTCAGCAGATTGATAGGAGAACAAAAATTTCATCAGAAATCGTCTACGGGCATTTGTTTTCGAGATTTTAGCGATTTTGAGCAATTGCTGACATGTCAGTAGATTTTGAGCAATTGCTGACATGTCAGCAGATTGATAGGAGAACAAAAATTTCATCAGAAATCGTCTACGGGCATTGGTTTTCGAGATACTAGCGATTGTGAGCAATTGCTGACATGTCAGCAGATTGATAGGAGAACAAAAATTTCATCAGAAATCGTCTACGGGCATTGGTTTTAGAGATTTTAGCGATTTTGAGCAAGTGCTGACATGTCAGTAGATTTTGAGCAATTGGTGACATGTCAGCAGATTGATAGGAGAACAAAAATTTCATCAGAAATCGTCTACGGGCATTGGTTTTCGAGATATTAGCGATTTTGAGCAATTACTGACATGTCAGCAGATTTTGAGCAATTGCTGACATTTCAGCAGATTGATAGGAGAACAAAAATTTCATCAGAAAACGTCTACGGGCATTGGTTTTCGAGATATTAGCGATTTTGAGCAATTGCTGACATGTCAGCAGATTGATAGGAGAACAAAAATTTCATCAGAAATCGTCTACGGGCATTTGTTTTCGAGATTTTAGCGATTTTGAGCAATTGCTGACATGTCAGTAGATTTTGAGCAATTGCCGACATGTCAGTAGATTGATAGGAGAACAAAAATTTCATCAGAAATCGTCTACGGGCATTGGTTTTCGAGATACTAGCGATTTTGAGCAATTGCTGACATGTCAGTAGATTTTGAGCAATTGCTGACATGTCAGCAGATTGATAGGAGAACAAAAATTTCATCAGAAATCGTCTACGGGCATTGGTTTTAGAGATTTTAGCGATTTTGAGCAATTGCTGACATGTCAGCAGATTTTGAGAAATTGCTGACATGTCAGCAGATTGATAGGAGAACAAAAATTTCATCAGAAATCGTCTACGGGCATTTGTTTTAGAGATTTTAGCGATTTTGAGCAATTGCTGACATGTAAGTAGATTTTGAGCAATTGCTGACATGTCAGCAGATTGATAGGAGAACAAAAATTTCATCAGAAATCGTCTGCGGGCATTTGTTTTAGAGATTTTAGCGATTTGGAGCAATTGCTGACATGTCAGCAGATTTTGAGCAATTGCTGACGTCAGCAGATTGATAGGAGAACAAAAATTGCATCAGAAATCGTCTACGGGCATTGGTTTTCGAGGTATTAGCGATTTTGAGCAATTACTGACATGTCAGCAGATTTTGAGCAATTGCTGACGTGTCAGCAGATTGATAGGAGAACAAAAATTTCATCAGAAATCGTCTACGGTCATTGCTTTTCGAGATATTGGCCATTTTGAGCAGTTGCTGACATGTCAGTAGATTTTGAGCAATTGCTGACATGTCAGCAGATTGATAGGAGAACAAAAATTTCATCAGAAATCATCTACGGGCATTGGATTTCGAGATACTAGCGATTTTGAGCAATTGCTGACATGTTAGCAGATTTTGAGCAATTGCTGACATGTCAGCAGATTTTGAGCAATTGCTGACATGTCAGCAGATTGATAGGAGAACAAAAATTTCATCAGAAATCGTCTACGGGCATTTGTTTTAGAGATTTTAGCGATTTTGAGCAATTGCTGACATGTAGGTAGATTTTGAGCAATTGCTGACATGTCAGCAGATTGATAGGAGAACAAAAATTTCATCAGAAATCGTCTATGGGCATTTGTTTTTGAGATTTTAGCGATTTTGAGCAATTGCTGACATGTCAGTAGATTTTGAGCAATTGCTGACATGTCAGCAGATTGATAGGAGAACAAAAATTTCATCAGAAATCGTCTACGGGCATTGGTTTTCGAGATACTAGCGATTGTGAGCAATTGCTGACATGTCAGCAGATGGATAGGAGAACAAAAATTTCATCAGAAATCGTCTACGGGCATTGGTTTTCGAGATACTAGCGATTGTGAGCAATTGCTGACATGTCAGCAGATTTTGAGTAATTGCTGACATGTCAGCAGATTGATAGGAGAACAAAAATTTCATCAGAAATCGTCTACGGGCATTTGTTTTCGAGATTTTAGCGATTTTGAGCAGTTGCTGACATGTCAGTAGATTTTGAGCAATTGCTGACATGTCAGCAGATTGATAGGAGAACAAAAATTTCATCAGAAATCGTCTACGGGCATTGGTTTTCGAGATACTAGCGATTGTGAGCAATTGCTGACATGTCAGCAGATTGATAGGAGAACAAAAATTTCATCAGAAATCGTCTACGGGCATTGGTTTTCGAGATATTAGCGATTTTGAGCAATTGCTGACATGTCAGCAGATTGATAGGAGAACAAAAATTTCATCAGAAATCGTCTACGGGCATTTGTTTTAGAGATTTTAGCGATTTTGAGCAATTGCTGACATGTCAGTAGATTTTGAGCAATTGCTGACATGTCAGCAGATTGATAGGAGAACAAAAATTTCATCAGAAATCGTCTACGGGCATTGGTTTTCGAGATACTAGCGATTGTGAGCAATTGCTGACATGTCAGCAGATTGATAGGAGAACAAAAATTTCATCAGAAATCGTCTACGGGCATTGGTTTTCGAGATATTAGCGATTTTGAGCAATTACTGACATGTCAGCAGATTTTGAGCAATTGCTGACATGTCAGCAGATTGATAGGAGAACAAAAATTTCATCAAAAAACGTCTACGGGCATTGGTTTTCGAGATATTAGCGATTTTGAGCAATTGCTGACATGTCAGCAGATTGATAGGAGAACAAAAATTTCATCAGAAATCGTCTACGGGCATTTGTTTTAGAGATTTTAGCGATTTTGAACAATTGCTGACATGTCAGTAGATTTTGAGCAATTGGTGACATGTCAGCAGATTGATAGGAGAACAAAAATTTCATCAGAAATCGTCTACGGGCATTGGTTTTCGAGATATTAGCGATTTTGAGCAATTACTGACATGTCAGCAGATTTTGAGCAATTGCTGACATGTCAGCAGATTGATAGGAGAACAAAAATTTCATCAGAAAACGTCTACGGGCATTGGTTTTCGAGATATTAGCGATTTTGAGCAATTGCTGACATGTCAGCAGATTGATAGGAGAACAAAAATTTCATCAGAAATCGTCTACGGGCATTTGTTTTCGAGATTTTAGCGATTTTGAGCAATTGCTGACATGTCAGTAGATTTTGAGCAATTGCCGACATGTCAGTAGATTGATAGGAGAACAAAAATTTCATCAGAAATCGTCTACGGGCATTGGTTTTCGAGATATAGCGATTTTGAGCAATTACTGACATGTCAGCAGATTTTGAGCAATTGCTGACATGTCAGCAGATTGATAGGAGAACAAAAATTTCATCAGAAAACGTGTACGGGCATTGGTTTTCGAGATATTAGCGATTTTGAGCAATTTCATCAGAAATCGTCTACGGGCATTTGTTTTCGAGATTTTAGCGATTTTGAGCAATTGCTGACATGTCAGTAGATTTTGAGCAATTGCCGACATGTCAGTAGATTGATAGGAGAACAAAAATTTCATCAGAAATCGTCTACGGGCATTGGTTTTCGAGATACTAGCGATTTTGAGCAATTGCTGACATGTCAGTAGATTTTGAGCAATTGCTGACATGTCAGCAGATTGATAGGAGAACAAAAATTTCATCAGAAATCGTCTACGGGCATTGGTTTTCGAGATACTAGCGATTGTGAGCAATTGCTGACATGTCAGCAGATTGATAGGAGAACAAAAATTTCATCAGAAATCGTCTACGGGCATTGGTTTTAGAGATTTTAGCGATTTTGAGCAAGTGCTGACATGTCAGTAGATTTTGAGCAATTGGTGACATGTCAGCAGATTGATAGGAGAACAAAAATTTCATCAGAAATCGTCTACGGGCATTGGTTTTCGAGATATTAGCGATTTTGAGCAATTACTGACATGTCAGCAGATTTTGAGCAATTGCTGACATTTCAGCAGATTGATAGGAGAACAAAAATTTCATCAGAAAACGTCTACGGGCATTGGTTTTCGAGATATTAGCGATTTTGAGCAATTGCTGACATGTCAGCAGATTGATAGGAGAACAAAAATTTCATCAGAAATCGTCTACGGGCATTTGTTTTCGAGATTTTAGCGATTTTGAGCAATTGCTGACATGTCAGTAGATTTTGAGCAATTGCCGACATGTCAGTAGATTGATAGGAGAACAAAAATTTCATCAGAAATCGTCTACGGGCATTGGTTTTCGAGATACTAGCGATTTTGAGCAATTGCTGACATGTCAGTAGATTTTGAGCAATTGCTGACATGTCAGCAGATTGATAGGAGAACAAAAATTTCATCAGAAATCGTCTACGGGCATTGGTTTTAGAGATTTTAGCGATTTTGAGCAATTGCTGACATGTCAGCAGATTTTGAGAAATTGCTGACATGTCAGCAGATTGATAGGAGAACAAAAATTTCATCAGAAATCGTCTACGGGCATTTGTTTTAGAGATTTTAGCGATTTTGAGCAATTGCTGACATGTAAGTAGATTTTGAGCAATTGCTGACATGTCAGCAGATTGATAGGAGAACAAAAATTTCATCAGAAATCGTCTGCGGGCATTTGTTTTAGAGATTTTAGCGATTTGGAGCAATTGCTGACATGTCAGCAGATTTTGAGCAATTGCTGACGTCAGCAGATTGATAGGAGAACAAAAATTGCATCAGAAATCGTCTACGGGCATTGGTTTTCGAGGTATTAGCGATTTTGAGCAATTACTGACATGTCAGCAGATTTTGAGCAATTGCTGACGTGTCAGCAGATTGATAGGAGAACAAAAATTTCATCAGAAATCGTCTACGGTCATTGCTTTTCGAGATATTGGCCATTTTGAGCAGTTGCTGACATGTCAGTAGATTTTGAGCAATTGCTGACATGTCAGCAGATTGATAGGAGAACAAAAATTTCATCAGAAATCATCTACGGGCATTGGATTTCGAGATACTAGCGATTTTGAGCAATTGCTGACATGTTAGCAGATTTTGAGCAATTGCTGACATGTCAGCAGATTTTGAGCAATTGCTGACATGTCAGCAGATTGATAGGAGAACAAAAATTTCATCAGAAATCGTCTACGGGCATTTGTTTTAGAGATTTTAGCGATTTTGAGCAATTGCTGACATGTAGGTAGATTTTGAGCAATTGCTGACATGTCAGCAGATTGATAGGAGAACAAAAATTTCATCAGAAATCGTCTATGGGCATTTGTTTTTGAGATTTTAGCGATTTTGAGCAATTGCTGACATGTCAGTAGATTTTGAGCAATTGCTGACATGTCAGCAGATTGATAGGAGAACAAAAATTTCATCAGAAATCGTCTACGGGCATTGGTTTTCGAGATACTAGCGATTGTGAGCAATTGCTGACATGTCAGCAGATGGATAGGAGAACAAAAATTTCATCAGAAATCGTCTACGGGCATTGGTTTTCGAGATACTAGCGATTGTGAGCAATTGCTGACATGTCAGCAGATTTTGAGTAATTGCTGACATGTCAGCAGATTGATAGGAGAACAAAAATTTCATCAGAAATCGTCTACGGGCATTTGTTTTCGAGATTTTAGCGATTTTGAGCAGTTGCTGACATGTCAGTAGATTTTGAGCAATTGCTGACATGTCAGCAGATTGATAGGAGAACAAAAATTTCATCAGAAATCGTCTACGGGCATTGGTTTTCGAGATACTAGCGATTGTGAGCAATTGCTGACATGTCAGCAGATTGATAGGAGAACAAAAATTTCATCAGAAATCGTCTACGGGCATTGGTTTTCGAGATATTAGCGATTTTGAGCAATTGCTGACATGTCAGCAGATTGATAGGAGAACAAAAATTTCATCAGAAATCGTCTACGGGCATTTGTTTTAGAGATTTTAGCGATTTTGAGCAATTGCTGACATGTCAGTAGATTTTGAGCAATTGCTGACATGTCAGCAGATTGATAGGAGAACAAAAATTTCATCAGAAATCGTCTACGGGCATTGGTTTTCGAGATACTAGCGATTGTGAGCAATTGCTGACATGTCAGCAGATTGATAGGAGAACAAAAATTTCATCAGAAATCGTCTACGGGCATTGGTTT